>JAODAL010002397.1:0-197454 GCA_025379985.1 Phyllomedusa bahiana | reverse complement strand
TAAACATGTAATCATGGAAGGGATTTTTCCTCCCAGTGCAAACCCTGCATTTTTCATTTAAACCTCATCTCCACTTCTCTGCCCAGGCCTCCAACCCTTTTCCCAACCCGTTTGAAAAAAAAAATTATCCTCAAATTGTGTTGATTACTTTACAAGCTTGTAAATCTGCAAAGATTGACATCTACAGCAACCCCATGGTAAGTCTTTTAATAAATTTCTAAAGGGATAGGGTACAATACTGCCCTCTGGGGTACCCACTAGTAAAGGGATCCAGCCCCTGAATGCACCATTAATCACCCCCTTTTTTTTTCTACACAAACCAGTTACTTACCCATTGCAACTTTTTTCCCCCCAGTCCAAGCATTTCATTTTATTTCCCAACCTTTTTTAGGGCAGAGTATCAAATGCTTTAGGAAGTTAGTATGACATCCAATCCTCAGCCCGATCCAGTTAGAACTACCCCCCTCATACAAACTAATTTAAATTGACAGCATTGATCCTTGATAGACCCATGCTGGAATGGAGTTATACATTTATATTCAGTCAGATACTCCAGTATAACATCTATTAGAAAACTTTCAAGAATTAAAACCACAACAGAGAAAAAAATTTCTTTTTTTTTTTTTGGGGGGGGGGGGGGGGTTTTTCCCTTTTTTTGAATATTGGCACCAGTTGCTAGCAATAATCCTTTTTGGACATCCTTACTAAAAAACCAAAAAAAAATTTTTTGGGGGCCCCTCAATTTATTTAATTCCCCTTTGGGGCACAGGGGGGGTATACCATCAGGGGCCCAGTGATTTGTCTATTTTAACTTCTTTGGGGAACGCATTTTTCATGGGTTAGACAAGAAAAAGGGGGAGTTTTATCTCATCCTTGCTCATCAACAGGAAGGCATTTTCCCCAAATATGGGGGGGGAAAAAAAATGTTTTTGATTGTTTTCTCATCGCCGCTAAATACCTACTCACAAAAAGTTTTTGGGATTTTGGGGCTGGGATCAGTTGGAGTCTGGCCTATTTTTCAGGGGTCTGTGCCATTTTGCAGGAGTCTGTGCCTATTTTGCAGGAGTCTGTGCCTATTTTGCAGGAGTCTGTGCCTATTTTGCAGGAGTCTGTGCCTATTTTGCAGGAGTCTGTGCCTATTTTGCAGGAGTCTGTGCCCATTTTGCAGGAGTCGTGGAGTCGGTGCCCATTTTGCAGGAGTCGTGGAGTCGGTGCCCATTTTGCAGGAGTCGTGGAGTCGGTGCCCATTTTGCAGGAGTCGTGGAGTCGGTGCCCATTTTGCAGGAGTCGTGGAGTCTGTGCCCATTTTGCAGGAGTCGGTAAAAAATGGACCGACTCCTAAAATATATAATAAGTTGGTCCAGTTAGTTCAATGCAGTGCAAAGAGCAAGAGGAATTGGGTCTCACCAGAGCTATTGCTCCCATATCTTCAGCCTCATCACATGAGGAGTGTAATTGATGACATGGAGCAGGCAAAGCACTGCCACAGGGGAAAAGATTCTGCTCCCATAGCAAACAGATTTCAGCAAAATTTTTGACTTCATCTTTACAATTTATTAAAGTTTTTGTGTTCGAAAGTCATAGCCTATAAATATATTTTACATCAAAAAGCAAAAGTGTAACAATGTTTTGGACTGCTGGTGACTTTCAGGCTCCATATCTCACCGTCCACTACAGCTTTCAATGTGAGACTCCCATCATTTTATAGACAATCATCTTAGCTCTCATACATAACTTTTACCTTCAACTATTTAGCATCTACTGAGTTCTACAGATTCTTCTCATGTAACTGCATTGTTACTGTTTGCTCCTGGTGGTGGGACAATAGACAACCTGTTCTCACTTTCCCCAATAGCACCGGGAAATATACATCACACAGGTTGGAGTGAGGCCGAAAAAGGGGGGAAGAAGCCTGACTTCAACTCTCAAAAAAGCGTCGCCTCAATTTTTGCCAAAAAGTACAAAAAAAATGGAAATTTGGGAAACAGATGATTTAGAGCGATGAGATGAAAGTCAAATAGAGGGTCGATGGGGCAAAAAGGAAATCAAGGAGAAGGGGGCTAATGGGTCGAGGACTGGAAGAACTGTCAATTCGGTGGAAGAAGCCTGAGGGGTTGGGGAGGGTCAAAAGCCAAAAGCTTTGAATACTTGACCAGATCGATGGGGACCTCAAGCGGGGCTTAGTCCTGTCCTACAAAATAGTTTCTTCATACCTGAGTACTGCCCTCCCCGAGCCTCGTGAGTAGTGCTGATCCCACAAGCTCCAAAAACCGGGTACTCGGCCGAACTGTAAACCCCCGCAAAAAACTATGTAGAAAAACCATTAGAGAGAAGAAAAAACTGTATTCGTTAAAGGTCCTGGGGTCAGATTTTTGGGCAAGATGGCTTCAATCTGATCCAGACCCAGAAGGATTCAGGCAGAGTAAAGCAAAATTTTGATTTTTTGGAGCAAAACAGTAAACCATGCATTACATGACAAAATCTGCGAACTAAGCAGATTCCCCAAAACAAGTAATGGGTGTTATATAGGTAAGGATTGCTATAAAATGTTGTACCTCATGTACAAAGCTGTAGTGGGTGGTAAGTATGGACCTGAAAAATCAAAATTTTTAAAACTTGTTACCCTTTTCTTGTCGTGTATGTTCTACCAAAAAGCTTGATTATTTTATATAAGGTCTAAACAGCCTGATGTTACCATTTTTACTACAGAAGGGTTTTCCTTTAAAAAATGCCCGGTAAGGGAGTGGGAGTCGGGAATCAGGGGTCGGGGTCACAAATTGAGGCGAGTTTGGGTTACGACTCCCCAGCCCTGGGGTATTTGGCTTTTGGCTAAATTTTAGGATGAACAGAAATTTTCTTTTAATTTAAATTTTTTTATTTATTTTAAAAGCATTTAAAAATTACAACTCTTAAATTTAAATGACATACTAATTTAAAAGTGTCAGTATTTTTCCACAATTGCCGTCTCTAACAAGGAGCTTTAAAGGGAAAATTTTTCCCAAAAAAATAGGGGATCAATTTGAATTGGGATTTAAACAGCCTCCTCACCATGCTGTTCACATTGGGACATCAGAGACTAAGACAAAAACATTACAATTGATCAACGTACCCCCCCATTGCAAAGCTTCAAGCGGATCCTTGGGACGGAAATTAACACTAAGCTTAGTGTAATCCCAAATATTTCAAAGAACGAAAGGATAGCCAATAGCATGTCCAATTTTCATCCTCAAAAAAAATTTTTTATTACAGCAAGAAAAGTGGTTACGTACTCCACAAAAAATAGGTGCAATGTTTCAGCTTCAATCAGCCTTCCTCCGGCAGCCATAATTGGATGGCTGACAATCACAATCTATACCAGTGCTCATTAACCAATCATATGTCAGTATTTACAAATGTCCTATTAAGGTGGTCTTAAGTGCTTGTGCAATTTCTATATCGAAATACATATAAACCAAAAAACATATCCATACTTTTATAATCACCTGTAAGGAGGAGCACGCATTGTTTTCTAAATTCCCCGGTATCTATAAGGAACAATTGCGCAGGCGCCAACACTACACAGTGGGACTTCTAAGCGCGTGTGCCTGAGCGGCTGTTGTCGCTGTATCACAAGATCAACATCTAACGCAGGCCTGCTAAGGAGTAAATGTTTGTTCGCAGCTGCGTGTTGGGTCCGATCGCCACTGCATTTTCGGATGTGGGTTTTTGGATCCAACACGGATCCAAAAACGCTGTGTCAGCAGCCCCTAATCCTCAATGTTGCTCAGTCATTTACAGGCAAGTCTCAATATTATTGCGTTACCTCAATACAGGATATATTGCGAGACCAGAGTTACAAGTACCATATACTATGGCACACATCTGTCAAGGTAATGGCTGTCTTTGTATAGGTTTGTTGGACTCTGTACATGACTTTCCATTAGTTCGGGCACTGGCCTGAAAAGTTTACTTAAGTTCTGGTCAGGGGCGTTGCTAGGGTCCCAATACATCCGGGGCCCGGGCCCTTTGGCTATGTTCACACGGCTTATTGCGGCGAGTATGGTACACACCACAATACGCTGTGTGTTTTGGAACCACACGCTGCTCCCCCTGTGCATATAATACGACACATGTATCATACTCTCTAGGAGATATGAATACACATTCCAGCGAATGTCTGGCGTATTAAAGCGCAAATACGCGAAATGCGCCCAGCAATTTACAGCATCGTGACAAATATATTCTACATTACACACACACACTCAGAGACACACACACACACACACTCAGAGAACACACACACACACTCAGAGACACACACACACACACACTCAGAGACACACACACACTCAGATATACAGTAGTCCTGGTCTCTACAGTGAGGGTCCTCACTCACTAGAGACCTCCAGGATGTTGGTACCTGTGGGAGCTGCTGAAGCCATGAGGACAGGGCAGGACAATGCAGCTGCAGGAGATGGGAGCAGAGATAACAGCAGGGGGCGTAGCCTCTCACTGCCGGACAGTGTGCTGTGCTCCGGAACTTCCTGACTCTGGCAGTGTGAGTAGCCTGAGCCCGCTCCTCCCTCCTGAGCTCCCTTCACCTACTGCAGTCACTCTCCTTCCCTCCCTGCACTTAGCAACCATCCTGAGCTGTGTGTGCATCCAGAGCACGCACACACAGCTCAATAGATCGTCGGCGCTGCGCAGCCTGGAGCCGGCGATCTGAGATTCAGGGCACAGTCAGTATTATCCAGGGCTTGTGCCCCGAATAAACCTGCCTAGCGACGCCCCTGGTTCTGGTCTTTAACATGTCGGAGCAGTATTGTTGATTGTTTCTTATAATATTTTGAGAAAAGCAATAAAACATGTTTAGAAAAAAAAAAAAAAGGTAATGGCACTAAGAAAAAAAGACACACAAAATGTGCCTCCCATCCCCAGGCTCAACATCGCCACACCTGAGGGTGTCTTTTCAAATATATGCTCATCTGACGTAATAATCCATGGACCAATTGTACACTTATTGTGTTCTAAATCCATATGTCCATATTATTGAATATTAAAAGAGGGTGTTTTACAAAATTACAAAACCCTTTTTATCCCTAATATATAATCCTTTTTTGAAAAATTTGCACAGGAAAATACAGTCCGTAAGTCCCATCATACAATGTCTCTACTTCTAAAATTTTCACTCAATCACCAAAAATGCATATAACGCGCTCCTTCGAAAGATTTATCTGAAACTAGAAAGACAATTAAAATCAACGTAACATTATAGCCGACGGAAAATGTTAACAAAGATGATATATTTGTAAGATTAAAGTCAAGATTAAAACCAAGTGGATACAATGTTTGTAAATTGAAAATCCAGCCCATGTTAGTCTTCAATAATTTTTCACAATCTCCCCCTGCCTAGAGGTAACAGTCTTTTCCTAAAAAACCCTTCTCAACAAAGTGGACAATCTCATTTTTTTCCCCATTTTTTACTCTAATGTTTATTAATGCTTTCCTACTTCCCTTGTGGGTTTTCCCCCACTACAACAAATCTCAGGGGCATGAGTGAGTATATAAATAACTTCCAAAACGTAAAAAGTACCCTTATCTATAAATCTTACCACTACGGGAATGTGTGGAAGTATCATCCTTGACTATGTTACCACAATTATTACGTCCTAGACAAGGAAAATTACCCATGTTGAGGGGGGCCAACATTCTTGTGGATATTTTTTGTGGAGTATGTAACAACTTTTTGTTACTGAAATAAACATTTTTTGAGGATGAAAATTGGACGTGCTGTTGCCTATCTTCGGTTCTACATATAGGCACTGTTGCATTCCTCATCATCCCTCCTTTGATATGACATATTAACAAATTTTTTTTTTTTTTTTTTTTTTTTTAAAAAAAAGATTGTTAGTGCTGCTCTTATTGTATTTTTGGCTTTATGAGATTTTGTGCCTCAGATGTCATCAGGTTTTCAACAAAGACAGAGAGGGGAACTGTAAGGGGCCGTTCCATGGTTATTTGGGCCCCGGATTGGGGCCGTATGCGCGCCATTTTCGTGCAGTACGGCGCCAACCCCCGGCGTAATTAGGTAATCCCACATTCTCATAGGAACAGTGGATTCCGTCAAAACCCCCCGGGGGGGGAAAAGTGACATGACATTACCCGGCGCAATACGCGCCCTGGATAATTAAGTCTATGGGGGGCCCGGGGGGCCCCCCCGGGCCCCTTATTCAAGCCGGAATTTTGGAGCACAATCCGGGTCGCAATTCCGGGTTTTAAAAAGCCGTGTGAACCGGCAAAAAGGGCACAGAAAGGGGAAAGAAATGGGCATTTTTTGGGTTTCATCACACACTTACCCTTTTGTAACCCATTCCCTGCGGGAACCTGAAAATAAGTTCCACACAACCCAGGGGGACGTTCGTACAGGGATTGCTTTTTTTGTTAAAGATCTTGCAAAAACAAGTCACTTTGCAAAATATGCCATTTACAGTGTCCTACCCCTTTTTTGAATATTCCTCTTGTATGTGCTGCATCAGCTCCTCGGGGTCACAATAGCAACAGACCTTTCGACCCTCTCCTGATAGGCTCCCATTTGCGGCCCGCTATAACCTTGGGACCTTTTTTCCTCAAAAAGCTCGTCATTTGCGGGGCCAAATAGTAGTCATTAAACACACCCCTAAAATTAAGAAATAATACTAAAAAAACAGGATTTGAGGTAGAGGAATCGATTAGTAAAGACAACCCCTTTAAAGGGAGATTTAAAGAACCCAAAACCAAATTTTTAAAGTCATACCTTTCCCCAAAAATTGTTTACATCATAAATTTTTTGGGGGTCAAATAAATTTTTGGGAATTTTGCCACAAAGCTTCTTGTGAAAATCAATCCTCCAAAAAAATTTGGGCGACAAATCCCCTTTAAGAGGTTTTAAAAAAATTTTCCCATTTATTATGCTCTTTTTTTTTTGAAACCTGCCCCCACCCAATGGTGGTTAAGAGCTTCTCTAAGCGAATTTAAAGTTGGGGCCCAATACCCAAGGTCAATTAAGCGAATATAAAGGGCAGGGTCCCCACGGAAAGGGGTTTTTGGGGGGCCGGGTTTTTTTTCCAGTTTGGTTTTGTTTTTTTTGGGAAAAGGAACCGTCTGAAAAAACACCCCGAAAACGAGGCACAACGGAAAACCCGTGTAAGTCCCCACTGACTGGGTTTTCTTCTGCCCGCGGGGCCGCCCAAAAAAACCCATTTTTCATTTTAAAATTTCTTCCGCCCAAATTTTTTCACGGAATATGTGCAAAGTGAACCCAAAAAGGGGGGAGGGCTCATTGGGGAAAAAACCCTTTTTTTTTTTTTTCCCCCCCCGCGGCCGGGGTGCAAGGAACCAAACTAGAAAATCCCCGGTTGGCAAACCGACCGGTATTTGTCCTTTTGCTGTTTTAAAGGGGCCCAAAAATTCCAAAAATTTTCCTTCCCCCTCTATCGGGCCCCTGAAACCAGTTGGGAAAGGTAATTATCTTTAGTTATTGACAAAAACCTTTTTTCTGTATGAGAACAGGGTTTTCTGTTATATTTGTTGCCTGTAAGCAGAACACTAATAAAATTTTGGGATTATATAAACTACCCCTACGTATATCTACCCATAATGACTCCACATGTTAATTTTTCCTATATCTACATATATTTTCCATTTGTAACAGGTATACGTTGAATAATGTAGCATCTGCACTACTCCAGCGGGTAGAAAAAATGTATATACAATAGGGCCTATTAAAAGCCAATAGTGGGTAAAAAAAGTCCTCATGTCCATCCTGAATCCTGTAAAAATGGAATTCATGACACCAGTGGGAACACAATCTAAGGTCTCTTGTAGATAAATGTGTTACAGCTCTTTGCTGAGAGGTATAAGGCCCTAAATTGCCAAAATAATTTCAGGGCCTAATACAACCGAAGCATCTAGGCCCCCACACCTTACCAGTTCCTAACTTACACCATACCATTTTACATTTTGAACAGAGGACCTGACGGGAGACCTGCCATTGCTGTCCTTGTGGTGCCCCTGCAAGGGTTTACTACAGCAGTTATGTCTATTGCACTGTCAGTACCTCTGTGTGATGCCTTGTGAGGTATTTTTGAACGCACTTAGTGGCCATGTAAAATAGATTTTCCCATAATAGTCAACAGAGACTATTTAGAACTCAATTGCTACTGATCTTCATATGGTTGTGGACATGAGTTCTAAGGTTCTGTTCGCACTGGCTTCAAGACTTCACCAAATTCTATTTCCATTTTCTTTTAAAGGATCAAAATTTAACCTAGCAGATCCTAAAATATCCTGGAGACTTTAATTCTTACTGTCAGGACAAATTTACATTTTTTATAGATCACACCAGAAATAAAAATTAAAGAAAAATGATTACACAGTCATATCATATACCTTCCAAAAGTAGACCCCTGGAACATTATGAAAGTGCCACCCAGCACTTTACAGTTATGGGCGCCTACATGCAATTTGGCTTCAACAGTTTGTACAAAATGTAAAAAAAATTGTGTCTTAAAGTGTGATAAAAGTTTAGGATGTGCAGAGTTGATGCATACCTCTTATATCTGTTTCCAAGGGCTCTGTCATCCAGATACCAGGGCATAGAGTCACAAAATGTATTGATTCGATGCATGGTATAATTATGTGTAACTGCTTGTACACCCCCCTCAAAATATGAAAGTCGGCGCATTAGGGGAAGAATATAAGTTCATGTATCCCTCCAATCCCAGGACAATTGTAAGGGTATGTTAATATGGCATTTTGGATCCGGTTTTGGATCCAAAAATTGCATCCAAAAACGCAGCGTCAATTGGATGCAAAACGCATCCACCACGCCGCTGTGTATTTGGATGCGTTTTTGCTGCAGCAGGATTGCATCCTATAGTTTTAAATAGAGTCTCTGCTGCGTCAAACGGATCAAGAATTGACAAGTCAATTCTTTGAACGGATCAGAAAGATGCATGTAAACACGCATCGGCAATCACTTGTCTGAACACCGATGCGTGTTTTACATTGAAAGCAATGGAAATCACACTTCACATTGTTAGATGCGTGTTTGGGTCCGTTTAGGGTCCGAAACACGAATCCAAACATGCATGTAATAACGTATGTAAGCACGGACTCAATACGCCGTGTGAATATACCCTAAGGCGGTCTAGGCATAGAGGTTTTAGATGGGGCTGAAATCTTTAATATAATTTGCAGCTCCCTTGTACACAAGAACCAGGAAAAAGAACTTCTCATGATGATCTAAACAGTAGCCCTTATGGTCTACATTTAAAGGGGCACCTCTATCAGAAAGAAGCATTTTTGTTAAAACCAATATTACTAACAAAATCTATTTTTTTTCTTTTTGGCAGGCCTATGTAATTAAAAATTCCATAACCAATTTTGTCCTTTTCTAGCTGTGATTACTAAAAAGATTAAACAACTGAGTTTCCTAATCTCACTTTACTATAGTTTCTACTTATCTCTGTGTAGTCTCATTACAAATAGCAGGTAATGCTATAATGATTGCTCTGTTGTTCTCTGCACAGAGATAGATCCGATTAGGACAATGAAAAGAGCAATACATGAAAGGATAACGTGTTGATCTTTTTTTTTTTTGCACTAAAAAAGAGGTTTCGCTCTTAACAGGTCCACAGCTGATAGGACTTACACCTCAGGCCATAGCCGGTCAGGAAGAAGAACCATCAAGCAATTCTCTCCCAGCAGTGCTATCGGCGCTCAAGGAGGGGAAGTCAGAGAGACAAGCCAGGAAGTCGTATACATAGGTGAACTTTAAAAAAAAAAAAAAACAACCACCTTGTTAAGAAAAGAAGAAAAAAATCCATATAATAGTTGCTTATTGCTGTTAATTTACATTTTTCTGGTAGTGTCATGACATATTACAAATGTCCTTGTCAATGAATGGATTAATGGGATCTGTTTCCTTTTATGCTTTTTTTTTTCTCTTTGTAAGGCTGTGTGTATACAGTTTTTTGGCATCTATTCTGCAACAGGGTTTTTTTAAGCCAAAACCAGTAATGGTTCCAAAACAGAGAAGTACAATCCTTTCCATTCTACTTTTTCTGTATGGACTCCATTACTGGTTTTGGCTTACAAATACTGCTGCAAAATGTACGTAAAAAAATACTGGGGCAGATCTATTAATACTATCTAACTCATTGACAGTGTAAAGTTAGACTAGACTGTCAATGTACCATGTTTATTATAGTGTTATGAAATCTGGCATATGTTAGATTATTTTATAAATTGGCTTGCTTTATGCTAATAGCTGCACTTAAATGTTGGTGCATGGTGCTGCACGCTTAACCATATCCCTTTCCATGAAACCACACCCCTATTACCACGGCCACATCCCCTTTTGTCGGACAAGATGCAGAAGTGTTTAAAACCTATGTTAAATGTCGTGTAAAGCACGTATGCCTAAAATTTGTGGTGATATCGGAGATCTAAATATCTTTCAAATAGTTGGATTTTTTTGAGAGTTTCACACACTTCAACCACCACCCAGTAAGGAAACACTGAGGTTTGAAATGCGTCACAGTGATTTAATCAAGAATTGTGGGTGACCGAATGTAACTGTTGAAGGAAACTGCCGATATTCACATGAACAAAGGTGAGGATAGTGTCATATTATCAAATGTTTATTTGCTTCATTTTTTGGGGTTATCATGACTGTATTTTAATTGATTATATCAGTATAATAGAAAATCATGTCAGTCAACAGTGCAAAAAAAACTCAAGTTACCTAGGATTCTGTCATACAAGAAGTCCAGTCATTAGGTTTAATGACGACCTAATGTCTGTATGTATAGTCAAGGAGAGCATAGGGTGGTTTTATCTATGAGGGGATGTGTACATGAAAACACCACTTGTGAACATCCAACTTGTGAACAACCAGTTTCTGACTGGGCCTCTTACCCCTCTTCCCGACCAGAGACATTTTCCTTTACCTTAGTGCATGTGGGTTTGATCGCTTTCTCACACTGCGTTTTGCTATTAATTTTTTTGCCTTTATCTGCGATATGTTAGGCTTTATTTTTACATTAGATTTTTGTTACTAATAATATGAGGTAAAATAGTTAAAAAAAGTAATTTTTTTCACATTTATTTTGTTAACTAAAATAAGTTTTGTATAGGTGATATAAAGTTTTAGGCAGTGTTGGATTGGGGAGTCTGGGGCCAACCCTACAGCTACTGTACACGAAAATATTACTGGCCTCTTGGACATAAATGTGTCCATTTTACCACATAATCGAGTGTGAAAAACAGAACTGTGTAGTACGTAATACCAAGTGAGTCACATGTCTGTCTCACACATTTGTCTATCTCACATATCTGTTTGTTTCACACATTTGTCACAGTCTTACATATCAAAAAGGAAAAAAGAAAAGAGGGGGCGCACAATAGTGTTATACTGTAAGAAAATGTGAAATGATGAAAAAGAGTTTGACTCTCACCTTTGAATGTTGCGCTCTTAATTTAGAGGCACAACACTCATATGCGTTTACAGGGCTATTTGTATTCAGTAGCCCTTATTGCAGCAGCCGCTGGTCACTGATGCTCCACTCGGGATCCGATGGGAGATAGACGCCAATAGGAAGAATAAAAATGGACCCGGCGCGCGTATAGTAAAAAAGCCCAAGCTAGAGGCTCTTATTAAAATTAGCTTTTATTCTTAAAAATACAAAGGAGTTACCATTGCAAAATTAAAAACAGATTAAAACTTGACGCATTTCGTGCGAGTACCCGGGCTTCATCAGAAGTATTTTTATTCTTCCTATTGGAGTCTTACATATCATAGACACAGGGCTAAGTAGCTCCATCCATATCCCCACCAGCCCACATACAATATCCCCCTCCACGTTTCTCTTGGTCACAGACTTGGTCAGGGACTCACAGGAGACGTCTTATCTGATGAGTCGTTCTCTTCTCTCATGAGTCGTTCTTTTTCCCTTTTCTTCTCTATCCGTTCGACACCACCATGATGACTTGTCCCGGCCACCACTCATCTCTACAGAATTTACACACAAATATCTTACAATCCTCACTTTTCCAGCAGCTCTTTACCTATTCCCACCTCTGTACAAACTTCCCAGGGGTAGGAGAGCGGGTACAAGCCACAGCTTAGACGCACAGTCTCCTAAGGGGTTGGAGGGTGGGGAGTGGACTAAGACGCTGGAGATAATGCTACAGCTACGGGCTTCTCCCCTCACAATTATATAACCAGGTAGGTAGGCAAGACCCTAGGTAGGTAGGCAAATGGGCAAGGCCCCAGGTAGCTAGCTAGATAGGCCCTATTTATGTAGGTAGATTCCTAGTTAAACTGTAGGTAGGTTGGTGGGCCCCAGTTACATAGGCTGGAGTTAGTCAGGGCCCCTGTTAGGATGGAGTTAGTCAGGGCTCCCGTTAGGATGGAGTTAGTCAGGGCCCCTTTAGGAAGTATGCAGGTAGTTAGGGCCCCCTTTAGATAGTATGCAGGTAGTCAGGGCCCACATTAGGTAGTATGCAGGTAGTCAGGGCCCCCTTTAGGTAGTATGCAGGTAGTCAGGGCCCCCTTTAGGTAGTATGCAGGTAGTCAGGGCTCCCATTAGGTAGTATGCAGGTAGTCAGGGCCCCCTTTAGGTAGTATGCAGGTAGTCAGGGCCCCCTTTAGATAGTATGCAGGTAGTCAGGTCCCCTTAAGGTAGTATGCAGGTAGTCAGGGCACCCATTAGGTAGTATGCAGGTAGTCAGGGCACCCATTAGGTAGTATGCAGGTAGTCAGGGCCCCCTTTAGGTAGTATGCAGGTAGTCAGGGCCCCCTTTAGGTAGCATGCAGGTAGTCAGGGCCCCAATTAGGTAGTATGCAGGTAGTCAGGCCCCCCTTTAGGTAGTATGCAGGTAGTCAGGGCCCCCTTTGCGTAGTATGCAGGTAGTCAGGGCCCCTTTTGCATAGTACGCAGGTAGTCATGGCCCCCTTTACATAGTATGCAGGTAGTCAGGGCCCCTTTTACGTAGTATGCAGGTAGTCAGGGCCCCCTTTACGTAGCATGCAGGTAGTTAGGGCCCCCTTTACGTAGCATGCAGGTAGTCAGGGCCCCCTTTATGAAGTATGCAGGTAGCCAGGGCCCCTTTATATAGTATGCAGGTAGTCAGGGCCCCCTGTGCGTAGTATGCAGGTAGTCAGAGCCCCCTGTGCATAGTACGCAGGTAGTCAGGGCCCCCTTTATGTAGTATGCTGGTAGACAGGGCCCCCTTTCTTATAAAAAAAAATTAGAAGAAAAAACAACTCACCTTTCTCCCGCTCCCGGATGGCTTCTAGTGAAGCCCGACGTAGGCGGCGCAATGATGTGACACCATCGCACAGCCTGCGTCACCACTAGAGGCCGGAGCTTGGTATGCTTAAGACTGACTCTTGGTATGCTTAAGACTGCCGCCGCATCCCGTTCGAGGCAGGATGCGGCGGCATTACCTCCGGGGCCCACAGGAGCTCTGGGCCCACCGGGGAATCCTCCGACTCCCTGGCAGGCCAGTCCGAGCCTGGTTTTAGGGCCATCAGTGGTGGGGCTAAAGGTTGTGGGTTGGGCTTTAATTTATGTGTATTTTTTATTTTTATTATTTGATTTTTTATATTGTGAACCCCACCACCACCACAAGGTCAGAAAAAGACCTTTGGAAGAATTTGTATATCATTTTTTTGTAGGGTTTCTTAAATATCAGCCTCAGTTACAGTGAAAATATACCCCTTGAAGTCACTGCAGGGGTTTTCAAAGGTCGTTTAAAACCCACAGCTTTGCATTTACCCATCTTTGGCAGTCACATGACTTTGGTTGTTGGGAACAAGAAAGTGGGAAGCTCCCTGTCTCTATGTATGTAAAGCATTCTTTGAGCGCTGTATACACAGAATTCAGGAACACAAAGATGGTAATAAACTGTCCCTGTCTTCTCAGTGGAAAGCGGATTATTGCTGACAGCCTGCTCTCCACTCACATAGCTGCACAAGTAGTGTACAGCTGTGTACTCTGCACACACTTTCCAGAACGTATGTGCAGAGTTAGGCTAGGTTCACACGGCTTAACTGCGGGGCGCAATTTCACCCAGCGATTACGCCGTGTGGCCGGGGTCGGGGCGGGAGCGGGGGACGAGGGGGGGGGGCCGGGGCATTTCGCCGGCCCATAGAAGCTTTTGCTGCGCCGATCGCCGCTAAAAGTGACTTTCAATTATCCCCCGCCCGCGAATCCATAGTTCTCTATGAGAACTGTGGGTTACCGAATGAATGGGGCCGTTTTCGGGCCCCTAATAGCGCACTCCGGCGCATAATTAGGACCAAATAGGCCCATTTTAAGCCGTGTAACATACCAAGGGGCCGTCCACACGGGTTTTTTCAATTTATGCTTGGGAAAGTTTTGGGGGAAAAAACAAACCACAAAAAAAATGTACACAAACGCCTCATTCTATAAAATATGTCACGTTATTTAAAACATAAAAAGGTATACATTTGTATAGGGGTTTTTTCCATTTAGTACTTGAAAAGTATAGTTTTTTAAACATTTTTTACAATTTGTTTAAAAAAACAAAATTTTATAAAAAAGGTAAAAATGCGTTAAATGTATGAAAACGTATATATTTACATTTGCATACGTCTGTCATAGAGTTCAATGTTAAAAACAAGTATATGCAAACATATGCATTTTTTTTTTTTTTCCCGGGGCACAAAGCATAGAGACCCCCTTTTTTTTCATCGAAAACCAGTAGCCAAATGCAAGCTATGTCAAACGGAGGCAAAAGTGCATACCATACTTTCCACCATTTTATTCAATGAATACGTCAAGCTAAGCGTTTGGATACTGTTTTGTACCTTCCAAACACTGTGTGAACCCAGCCGTCTGAACAACGATGAGCTTTTTACATTGAAAGCAATGTAAATCACACTGCACATTGTTAGATGTATGTTTGGGTCCGTTTAGGATCCAAAACACGGATCCAAAACACGGATCCAAACACATATCTAAGAAACGTTGTGTCAACATCCCTTTAGGGGTATAATTTGTGGCAAATCCACAACCAGATCCACATGACAGGTGTGTCCTGTTGTGGTATGGTTATCAAAATACTAACCTCATGAAGAAATGTATAGCATGACGATGAGGTCTAAAGTTGCTGAAATTGACGATAACTTGGTAATGATCTAGTCCAGAGTTCCAACCTAGTCCTCAATGGACACACCAACAGGGTCATGTTTTCGGCATTTCCTTAACATTGCACAGGTGAAGTCATTATTGTCATTCTGCATTTCGCACAGGTGATATCATTTCGTCAGTGCATTTGCACAGGTATCATAATTAGGTCAGTGCATTCTGCACAGGTGATCTCATTTGGTCAGTGCATTCTGCACAGGTATTCATTATGGTCAGTGCATTCTGCACAGGTGATGAAATTTTGGTCAGTGCTTCTGCACAGGTGATATCATTATTGTCAGTGTATTCTGCCGGTGTATCATTAGGGTCATGCTTTTCGCACAGGTGATATCTTATTGTAGTGCTTCTGCACAGGTGATGTAATTATGGCAGTGCATTCTGACAGGTGATATATTATTGTCATGCATTCTGTGGGAGACCCTGAAAACAGACCTGTTGGGGCCCCTTGAGGATGGAGTTGGGGAAATGATCATTTCAAAATTAGATGTCGACCACCTATAAAAATCTGGGTGGTCGACATAAAAAGGGCTCCCCTGAATTTTTTTTGCTCTTCTACTATTTCCTATGGCTATTTTCTATAGCTTATATGGTACAACATTATATTATCCATAACAAGAAACAATTCACCTCCACTGTGAAGCTTGCTGGTTTTACTGACATGAAAGTGAACATTGTCAATGTGCTTGGATAATCCACTAGATGGCAATGTATAACTGTACAATCCTATAACTCTGTTTCCTCAACTCACATATAGCCTCTTGCTGACACCAGTGAAGCATCATGATGTCTAGAGCAAAAGCAAAGTGCAGACTTCGTAATAGATTTTTTTGGTCAAAAAGTTATACGGTTCATGCACTCAACAATCCAATGTCAGCAGCACACTACTAGCACTAAAAACAGTCAAAAGGGAACATAGGAACTATTGGAAAAGCATTTCTGCTACTTTGAATACATGAAAATTTTGAGGCTTAGTGTACATTTTTGATCAAAACTGCATAAGCCCACCAGCCATTGGCAAGGCAACCTCAATACAGGTGGGAACCTTCATAGTTTCATAGTTTGTCAGGCCGAAAAAAGACATACGTCCATCCAGTTCAACCCATTTTGCTAAAGTGTTAAAGTGTTGATCCAGTTACAGTTTACCTCTCTTGGTGCCTGTTCAGACCTCCACATTTCAGGGAGACTACATAGACTACAGCACAGATTTTCTATTGAGGGCTAAACGGCACAGGTTACAGTCGGATTTTGGGAAATCCTACCCAAAACCTGTGCTGTGTAGACCTAGTCTTAGTCTACAGAATTGTTAGGGTATGTTCACACGGCGTAATTGCAGCGCGCATTTCGCTATGTATTTGCGCTTTAATACGGGCGAGATGCACGACGCAATTACAGTAATCCATAGTTCTCATAGAGAACTATGGATTACGCCTCCTCTCCCCGCTCGTACAATATGATCGTAGTGTACGCGCAGGGAGATAAGTAATGCATGTCTATGGAGCCGCCCTCCCTCCTCCCTCCTCCCTCCCCGCAGCTCGGGAGTATGCAATGATCAGCGCAAGCTCCCGAAGCACACAATGTATTGCGGAGCGTATTGTACATGCAATTCTTTTCAAGACGGTCCTGAGCGCCGCTTTTGAAACACGCAGCAGTATAGGTAAATGGTTCTGCACACCAAGAAGTTAATGGGAGTTTGGGTGCTTTATATCAGGTGGAACAGACCAAAAGTCTATAGTCAATTAGCATATAAATCCACCGCACACCAAAAGGTTGCTTTTAAAGGAGTATTTATTAACAGATAGCTGGGGTAGGGCAGCAGACAGTTTTGAGTATTGCACTTAGTCAAAACATTAGATACAGGGATTAAAGTAAGCATATATACATGGATATGTATTAAGAATACAATGCGGAGCAATATGCCTCTCTGCCCATACATTTGGCCACATCTATTAAATTATACTCTGCTATACTCTATATGTCACTTGATAAAGGCCCATGTTGCCGAAACGTCATATTTAGACATCTATTGGTATTCGACATATTGCTCCGCATTGTATTCTTAATACATATCCATGTATATATGCTTACTTTAATCCCTGTATCTAATGTTTTGACTAAGTGCAATACTCAAAACTTTCTGTTGCCCTATCCCGGCTAACTGTTAATACATACTCCTCTCCAAGCAACCTGCTGGGGTGCGGTGGATTTATTTGACACACGCAGTGGCGAACTCTCATGTGAACGCCGCTGTGTCTTTCTAATAGCGAGCAGTGATAAAGTCACTGCTAATTGTTAGATCCGTCTTGGGGTCCGCTCTGTTTGTCCCTAAGACGGATCTACAAATCGCTTGTAACACGGAGTGAAAACTCTGTGTGAACAAGCCCTTACTTCTCACATGTTTGTTTCATCTTTTAAAATAAGAATAATCAAAAACTTAAATCCTGCAAATAAACATTTTTGACATTTCCAAAATAAAAATCAGTGACCAATATAGTCACCCTTCTTTTCAATAACAGTCATAAGCCTTCCATCCATGGAGTCTGTCAGTTTCTTAATCTGTTGACAATCAACTTTTTGTGCAGAAGCAACCACATCTCCTAGACACTGTTCAGAGAGGTGGACTGCATTTTGTCACTGTAAAACTCCCATATAAGAAGGGCCCACAGGTTCTTAACAGGGTTTAGATGAGGAAGGGGGCTATGTTATTATTCTTTCATCTTTAGGGCATTTACTGGCTGGCCACGCGGTAGAGTACTTTGATCCATATGATGGAGTATTGTCCTGCATAAAAATTTTCTTGAAAGATGCAGACTTTTTCCTGTACAGCTGCTGAAAAAAGTGTCTTCTAAAAACTGTCAGTAAGTTTGGGAGTTGATTTTAACTCCATCTTCAACCCAAAAAGGTCCAACCAGTTCAGCTTTATTAATACCAGCCCATAGTCGATGTGGAGGTCTGCGCCAGTTACTGATCCAGCCAAGTGCTCATCCATCTTGTTCCAACAAGAGTCCCTCTCTTCTCATCAGTCAATAAAACCTTTAACCCCTTTCCGACATAGGCAAAGGGCGTGGGGGGAAGTGATTTCCCCGCAAATGGATTATCCATATTTCCCCTTGGCAATCGTCCCGGGTTTGGGGCGAGCCCGCGGATCGAACATGGGACCACCCCGGGAAAAAAATTTTACTGGGGGGCCGCATGCCGTTTTCACCCGCCCCCGGGGGTGGGCCCCCCGGCCCGGGGTGTTAAAAGCTTCATTACCGCGCCCCCTGTCATGGTTGCGTTTAATAATCCCGCAGGCAGGAGGGTGAGCCCCTCCTGCCGGTTCCGGGGGGGCTGCCAAAACTGAAATTTCCAGAGGATCCCCTCCCTTTGATCCCAGGAAGGTGAAGGGGCATTTCCCGGGGTCATCGTAAAACGTAAACCATCCCGCAAGCTTTGTGGGCAAGTGCAGGCAGTTGTCAGGGGAAACCCAGTTTCACTTTTATTGGAGTGTTTTTACTGGTTTGCCTTCTTAACAAAAAATCTGTGTTTGTTTGTTAGAAGAAAAAGTAAAAAAAAGTAAAAAAAATGTAAAAAAATTTAAAAGTTAAAAAAATTTAAAAAATAAAAACCCCAAACACACAAAAAATAAAAAAAAAAAGGGTTTACCCGCCCCTTTTACCTTTTTTACAACCCCCAATCCCCCCAAAAAAAAACCCAAAAAATAAAAAAAGTCCCCATTTTTTGGTTTCAAAAACGTGCGAAACGGACTTCCCCTAAAAACTTTCCTTTAAATTTAAACCCCCCGGGGGAAAAACCCCATAAAAAAAAAAAAAAAACAGTCAAGAATTCTTTTTTTGTTTCCGCTACAAAAATTTGGGGAATAAAAAAGGGGAAAAAAAACTCATATAAACTCCTTATTTGGGTCCCTTTTAAAAAGCCATTTTTCCCGAAAAAAAAAGGGGGCCCTTTGCCCCGCTTTTGTAAAACGGAAAAAAAAAAAAAGTTTGGCTTTCAGAAGAAAAGCGATGCTTAAATATTTTTTTTAACAAAAATAAAACATTTTTTTTTTTTTTTTAAAGTGTTAAAAAATAAAAAAAATATCAAAAATTTTTGGGTATCCCCCCGTAATTAATTGCCCCAGAGGTAAATTAACTTTTCAGGTTTCTGTGGGTTGAGCGCTGTTAAAAATAAAAAAAAAAAAAACTACTAGGATTGCAGGTTTTTTCTTCCCCCTTCCCTTAAAAAAAATTTTGGAATTTAAAACTGATCAAAAATTTTTTGGTCCCCCCAAAAAATTTTTCCCCAATTTAAAAATTTTAAACTCACCCCGCAAAAAAAACCAAGCCCCAACCCCGGGCTGAAACACCAAAAAAATTAAAAAAAGTTATGACTTTCAGATTTTAGGGGCGATGAAAAAAACGTGTTTTCCTTTTTAAATTTAAAAGTGTTTTTTTTTGTGAAAAAGCAGTAAAACAAATTTAAAAAAAAAATTGGGTATCTTTTTATCGTATTGGGACCTGCTGATTTTAAAATTTTGCATGTCATTTTTATACCGCACGGTGACGCTTTTAAAAAAAAAAAAAAAAAAACCACTCCCGGGAATGCTGTTTTTGTTAAAAATTTCCCCTCAACAAAACCTTTTAATAAAAAGTGATAAAAGCCTTCTTATTCACCCCATAAGGGTTTACTAAAAAAATTTTTGTCAAATCCCCCGCAAAAAAAGCCCATAATCAGCTCTGGGGACAAAAATAAAAAGTTCGGCTGTCTAAACAGGAAAACTTTAAAAGGGCAATTTTTTATAGAAAAATTATTTTTTGAAAATTAATAAAACAAAAAAAAACTTTTTATAAATTTATAAAATATTGCAATTGTACCGACTCCCCCAGTAAATTTTTTTCCTTTGTCATTTAAACCCCATTTACGGCAAACACTGTAAAAATGGCCCAAAAAACAATGGGGGAACTCCCGTTTTCCCCCCCCAATTTTCTTAGCCCAATACTAAAAATATTATGGACCCCCTGTTACCCCAAAAAATGCACAGTAAAACCCTAGATGGACCCCATGAGGGTTTGTTTGAACCCCAAAATGGGGGCTTTGGGGGGTTTAAACCTTTTAGGGCTTTGGGGGCTTTGGCAAATCCCGACAGGACCCCACAAAAATTCTGCTTTCCCAAAAAAGGAAAAATAACGCTCCCCCCCTTTGTCCCCCCGGGCCCCTGCGCCCAAAAAAAGCATTTTACCCCCAAATTTTAAGGTATTGCGAATTTGGAAAAAATTTTGTTTAAACAATTTTTTGGGTTTTTTTTTTTTAAGGACCCTTGAAAAAATTTTTAAAACTTTTTCAGCAAAAATTTTGCAGATTTTTTGGGAAAAAAAAAAAAATTTTTTTCCCCCAAGCCTAAAAAATTTTTTTGAAACCCCTTTGGGGGGGGGTTTAAATACTCACTACACCCTGGATATATTCCTTAAGGGGTGTATCTCCAATAGGGGGTTTTTTTTTTGGGTGTTGTTTAAGATTTACCCCCGTAGGTGTCCGAAAACCGGGAAATGGCCCCCTAAAAAAAAATTGTAATGAAAAAAAGCCCCCCAGGCCCGGTAGGTGCACCCCCTATTTGGGGCTTGGGGTTGGGCCCAAATAGCGCACTGGGGCCCAAATTTGGGTATCCCCTGAAAAGGCAGAATCGGGGGGGAATAAATTATTAAGTTGCTTTCCCCTGATCACTTCTCCCGAGTTCTTTGGTTTTAATGGCTAAAAATTTTAAAAAATCTAAAAAAAAAAGTGAAATTTTAAATTTCCCCCCCTTTTTTGTTTTAAATTTTCCTGTGATACTCAAATGGGTTTTTTTAAATTCCTAAATCCCGGTTTTAAATTCTTTAAGGGGTGTATTTTCTTGATGAGGTCATTTATGGGGGGATCTAACATACGGGCCCCAAAAAAATCACGTTAGTTTGGACGGGGGGTCCCAAAAAAAATGTATTTTGAAAATTTTTCTTAAAAATTTGGTGAAAATTCTAATAAATTTCAAAAGGGCCCCTTTGACGAAAATTTAAAAAAAAAAAATTTTTAAAAAAAAAAATTCCCAAAACCAAAAGGGAAGTATGGAAGTTGATAGTTATAAAATTTTTTGAGGGAAATTAATTTTGTCTTAAAAGCAAAAAAATTTTTAAATTTTGAAAATGGAAAAATTTTTTCAAACAATTTTTCACGAAACTTTTAATTTTTTCAAAAATTTAAAAAAAGGCCCTTTTTGGTCCAAAAATTTTTTACTGTCTTAAAGCACAATGTGTCATGGGGAAAAAAATCTTAAACTCAAGGGGATATTTAAAAGTGTCAAAAAGTTATTTCACATTTAAGGGGTACATGGCAGATGTAAAAAATGGGGGGTCTTCGAGAGGCCCAAAAATCGCTCTGGGGGTTAGGGTGGGGTTAAAAAATTTTTCAAAAAATTGGCCCAGTCTTGGGCTTTTTCCCCTTTTGGGGTCTTGTTTAGTGAATTTGTTGGGTTTTAGCCCCCTCCCCCTTAGGGGCATGTCTTAAGAAATTTAACACTTTGTACTTTGAACACTTCCCGGGGGTTGCACTTCAAAAAATATTAAAAGCAAATTTGGGTTTAAAGGGTTCCTGGGAAAAGGGGGGAGCTACAAAAGGGCGCGGGCCCCCTCGCCACTTTTCAGCTTTTCCTTGATCATAAGGGGGCCCTTTTTTCACGGTAGTGGACAAAATTTCCGGCGGTTTGCCCGGCCCGGGATTTGTCCCGGGTTTTTTGGCCCGTTCCCCCGGCGCGGGGGGAGGGGGGACGGCATTTCTCCCTTTTTAGGGAGGGAAAAGCCCCCCCCCCCATTTTAGAGGGACATGTTCCGTCCGGGAAAAAGGGGGGAAGATTTTGCATTTTTCAACGTTTTGGGTTTCCGGACCGCCAGCGGGCAAAACCGCCCCCCCGGGGAAAAAAAACCCCTTTCATGGGGACATGCCCTAAAACTGCATTGCTTTGATCAGAGCGGGGGAAAACACCTTCCCCAAAATTTGGGGAGCCCCCGGGGGCTGTCCCGCTTCAACTCACTCGGCAGCTCCAGCAAAGAGGGGAGGAGCGCAAAGGGAAAGGTATCCCGAATGAGGGAAAAAAAAAAGCCCGTGCCGGTCCCCCCCCCTCTCATGAATTAGTCTGTATTCCAGGAAGGGGAAACAGTGCTGTGAAAAAAATAGTTGCCAAATTTTTAAAATGGAAATGGGAAAACCCCCACCCACTCCGCCCAACTTCATAATGGCTTTTTGGAAGAAAGCCCGGTTGATTTCCCTTTTTGCCAAGGGTTTGGAGCCCCCATTAAACCCGTTAGGCCCCTTTTCGGCAGGTTGATGCCCCCCTTTTAGCAAGGTAGATGCCCCCCCTTTGGGTTGCCAAAGGGAGTTGCCCCCCTTTTTAGCCAGGTAGTTGCCCCCTTTTGTGGTCAGGCATTGCCCCCTTTAGTAGTCAGGTGGTAGTGCCCCCTTTTGTAGCCGCCGGTAGTTGCCCCCTTTTGTAGCAGCCAGGGGTTGCCCCCCTTTTGTAGCCCGCCAGGGGAGTGCCCCCTTTAGTTGCAAAGGGAGTTTGTGCCCCCCTTGTAGCCAGCCGGTAGTTGCCCCCCTTGTTTCCCCGCCAGGGGAGTTGCCCCCTTGTAGCCGCTAGGGGTTGCCCCCATTGTAGTAGCCAAAGGGAGTTGCCCCCATTGTTGCCAGCCAGGGAGGCCCCCCTATTGTTTGCCCGGCAGAGCCCCCCCCTGTAGGTTTAATAAAAATAAAATAATAAATTCCACTTACCTGACCAGGCTCTGCAGCTCCCGGCCAGGCCCTGCCCGATCTCCTCAGCGACGCAGGGGAATGAAGCAGCCCGCGTCATTTCCCCTGCGCCGCTGACCTGTATGCACGGCGCGCTAGCGGCGCCGGACATACAGGGGGAGGAGGGAGCGCTCCCTCCTGCCTCCTCCCTGCACAGTGGGGACCGGGGGCGGGTGAGCAACCCTGCGCCCGCTTTCCCCCGCCCGTGGGAACGGACCGGCGGCGCCGGAGTAGTACCGCATTTACGGGGCCCCGGGCCCATTTAAAGGACCCCCGCCGCCTGCTGGCGGCGAGGAAAAAATGCCAACTCCCCGGGAGGGCGGGGGGGGGGACCCCAAAAAGCGGGACCCCCCCGCCAAAAAACGGTTGGCATGTATGGTGAAAACAGCTGGTGGGAGGGAGGGGTGGAGCAGATGAATAGCAGGGTCCAGGGACTGCCATTCCGAATTGGCAGCCCCAACCCACCATTAGAATGCAGAGAGAGTTGGGCAACAGGAAGCCGTGGAGCTGCTTTAAGCCTCTGGCCCAGGTACAATTTTTTTCCCATGTTGTCCACTGCATGAGATAAATGATGTAAAGGAACTTGGACCTTCCTCACTTTACCTATACACAGCAGAACTGAACTACTGCCATATACACGGATCTCATTTATCACCCCAAGTTGTAACATGCATCTACAAAGGCCTTTTACAGCTTTTATGACAAGCACACTGCACCCCATGATCAGTCATAGGGGGAGGGGGCTAATTACAAATTATTCAGACACAGTAGATGGCTTCCCTGCGGTATCTAGATCAGTGGCGTTGCT
Organism: Phyllomedusa bahiana; assembly: GCA_025379985.1. Classification (NCBI taxonomy): domain Eukaryota; kingdom Metazoa; phylum Chordata; class Amphibia; order Anura; family Hylidae; genus Phyllomedusa; species Phyllomedusa bahiana. Next base: position 173,661 of record JAODAL010002397.1, on the reverse strand, counting down.
GCAGTGGTCGCACTGATACCGGCCACTTAGCTCTTTGAAGGCAGCGGCGCGATGAAGTGATCTCATCACGCAGCTGCCTCCTCGGTCGCACAGTCGTCATATGCGGACGAGGAGCTGCTAGAGGAGCATCCCCGCGCTAACGACGTGATGACGTCACACCACCAGTGTCGGCAGAAGAGGAAGACGCTCAGCCGGGAAGCAGCAAAGGTAACTATTTGTGTTATTATTTTTAATTTCTGTGACCTGCCTGTGGTGAGCTGTAGCCATATATATACCTGCCTGTGGGGAGCTGTACCTATCTATATACCTGCCTGTGGGAAGTTGTACCTATCTGTATACCTGCCTGTGGTGAGCTGTACCTATCTGTATACCTGCCTGTGGTGAGCTGTACCTATATATATACCTGCCTCTGGTGAGCTGTACCAATCTATATACCTGCCTGTGATGAGCTATACCTATCTATATACCTGCCTGTGGTCAGCTGTACCTATTTATATAACTGCCTGTGATGAGCTGTACCAATCTATATAGCTGCCTGTGGTGAGCTGTACCAATCTATATACCTGCCTGTGATGAGCTATACCTAACTATTTACCTGCCTGTGGTGAGATGTACCAATCTATATACCTGCCTGTGGTGAGCTGTACTTATATATAAACGTGCCTGTGGGGAGCTGTACCTATATATATATCTGCCTGTGGGGAGCAATACTTGTCTATATGCCTGCCTGTGGGGAGCTATACTTATCTATATACCTGCCTTTGGGAACCTATACCTATCTATACATCTGCCTGTGGGGACCTATACCTATCTATACACCTGCTTATGGGGACCTATAACTATATACCTGCCTGTGGGGCCCTACCTATCTATATACCTGACTATGGGGACCTATAGCGGTAGGGGGGCCACGAGCTGAGGTTTTGCACCCGGGCCCCTGAGTCTCTAGCTACGCCCCTGGTTCCTGGTCATTTCACGCTTGACTTGTCTAAAAAAATGTGGATCATACCCCAATATCTTAACACTTAGGTAGACAAGGCCCCATGTAGGTAGGTAGGTAGGCAACGTCCTAGGTAGATGGGCAAGGCCACAGGTAGCTAGGTAGACCTCCATTAGGTAGGTTGGTAGGCTCCAGGTAGGTATGAAGTAGATAGGTTGGTAGGCCACAGGAAGGTAGGTTGGTAAGCCCCAGGTAGGTAGGTAGGCAGCAGTTAGGCATTAGGTAGGTAATAGGCCCCAGGTGGATAGGCCATAGGTAGGTATGTAGATAGATTCCACTTAGGTAGGTAGGCTACAGGTAGGGAGGTAGATTGGCCCTAGGTAGGTAGGCAGTCGATAGGCCCCAGGTAGGTAGGCCCTAGATAAGTAGGCAGTAGTTAGACCCAAGTTATGTAGGTAGGCCACAGGTAGGTAGGTCCCAGTTAGGTAGGCTACAGACAGTAGATAGACCCTGGGTTGGTCGATAGGTAGGACCCTATTAGATAAAAAAAAATAATAAACTCCCCTCGCCTGGGTGTTCTTAGGCATAATGGGCCCCCTAGGGGCTTCTATGAAGGTAGTTACATCTGGCTGTTATATAGCTTTTACAGTATGTGGCATTTTCTGTAGGCGCTTTCTCCAATTTTCATTTGTCCCTAAGTTATTGTAGAGTCTAACTGCTATTATTTCTCACATACAGTGCACATATACAGAAGCAGTAACATGGAGGACCTTATGGAACAATGAGTGGGGTCGAACTGGGGGGGATTAACAATGCTAAAATGTTCTGTGGTCTCCCTCTCTTCCCTCTCCCTCTCCCGCCGCTCCCTGCTTCATCCCTCTCCCTTCTTCATGGACCTTTATGGGCAACATGTAACCTAATCCCTAATTTATTCATTTTAAAGTGCCATTAATTCCAGGGCACTGTACATTCAAAGGGGGTTTACATGGATAATAAATAATAGTGGGAAAGTTAAATGAATAATAACTGGTACAGAGAGGACTCTGCCCACTAAGGCTTACAATCTACAATTTCAGTCAAAAGTCCATCTAACAAACACTAGAGGAGTTTCAGCAGGTTTATATGTATATGAGGGAAAAGGAAGGAAAAAAGGGGGGTTTGGAAAAAATTTTTTTGGTATTTGTTTTTGCAGTTTCTTTAATTTTTCTTGAAAATCTAAGATTGTAGACTATAATTTTTTTCTGTTGTTAAATTTTGTAGCTTTTTTTTGCATTTTTAAAAAGATCCCTGTGACAGTCATATTATGCTTTGTACATGTTACATTTGTCATGTAAGTTTAGTATCCATAGGGTTAAATCACCCTATGGAGGCTAAAAGTGTGTCCTCTTTTTGGCCTGCTGCAGACGGTGTCACAAGGGGGCCTTATTTGTTCTGTGTCTATGAGATTAGGGACGCTGCCAAAGTAGTTGGCTTGGGATCCTTACTAAAAGCTAGTATTTGCTATGATATAAGCTCCCCTTTAATAGGTGGGGTTCACCAGAGATGATGAAAGGGAGTTTTCCTCTTTCAGAAGCAAAAAGGGTTTAAAATGGAGGTAGAGATCGGTTTTTAAAAAAAGTGTGTATAAGGTTAAAGGGGGTTAGATAAAAATAAAATTAGTTTTAGTGTTTAACGATAGAAAAACTGAGGGTTTTGGCCCCATGGGAAAAGTGTTTTTTGGCCGGCCCTTTAAAAAAAAAAAATGGAATAAAAACGGGGGAAATACCAATTCTGTACCCATCAATCAGTAAAACACTAATATTTTTGTGCTACGTTAAAAAGGGATTTTTTTGATTAAACAGAGGCCATAAACAAGATACATCCCTCTCCTCAGAGACATATCTTATATAGACAGTGCAGATGGGAAGGGGGTGTGCTTTATAGCAGCTACAATGAATTTGAGTTACTTTAAAAAAAATAAAAAAAAAGTATAAATAGACTATTACATCCTGCAGGCAGTGGTGTAATTCCATGATTTTTAAAAACATTGGGTGCAGATGTGCAGTGACCATCAGTCTGTATCAGGGCTCCATATGCAGTAGGGGTTTCCCTAATGTATTATAACAATAGTCTGGTAGCCCCTGTTCACTTTTACGGTGAGCTTCCTTTATACTGCCCCGCCACTTCGTTGTTGACATTCAGCTCTCACATCCACAGCATATTGGTTCTTTACAATGGTAGCTTTTGTTCATTTTCACCTCTGCAGCACACAAGCAGTTCTAATATACTGCCACTTGGCCTGATAGCCAATAATCATCTCTTTTTTTCAACTCCAATTACCCATGACAGCAACAAGGGATATGTGTGCAAACAGCCTATCGCACAGCTTATATACCCACAAAGCCAGTTCCAACATGTGACTTCCTTCTTGAGGTAAACTGTCGTGAGTTGGAAGTGGTCATAATAATGTGACTTGAATGTGTATTATGCACCTTCTTCTAACCTTCTGTATTAGCCCATTTCTCCGTCTTTGAAAAAAAAAAATTGTAGTATAACAGATTACATTAGGTCTTTTCTCACCTCATTAAATACACATACTTAATTTCAATTGTGTACCTCATGAAGGAAGTTTGGTGGGTATAAGAGATGTGCGATAGGCTGTCTGCGCACATTTCTCTCATTGTTGTCATGGGTGAAATGGGTGATTTATCAGAGTTGAAAAAAGGGATGATTTTTGTCTGTCAGGCCTAGGGTGGCAGTATGTCAGATCTGTCAGCATGCTAATGTGGTGAAAATGTATCATGAGTGGAAAAATGGCAGTATTGTGAATAAGCGATGTGCCATTGATGTGAGAGGTGAACATTGGCTATGAAGGTGCGTGAGGTAGGTGCAAAGGTAAGCTCACCGCTCAAATTGAACCAGAGCGCTACCAGAAGTCTGTCTATTAACGACAGTTTCACAAACCTTACTGCATATGAAGCTCTGATGCAGACTGATGTTCCCGGCACCTCTGCTAGCCAAGTTACATTGGTTAAAAAGGCTTCCATTTTCATGGTATTATTGAAATTTAACTTCCTTTTATTGTCAAATGATTTACTTCTCTGAGTCACATTTTTTGCTTCATTAAACAGATGGATGTTATCATGTCAGGTGAGAAAAATAGAACAAACACTCTGCAACCATTGCTGGAAGAACACAAGTTGGTGATGGCAGTGGTATAGTCTGGGGAACGTTTTTGTGGTATTCTCTGGTCCACTTATCAATGTGGAAGGCACTCTAAACCGATTTGGGTATAAATCAATCTTTGCAGCTCACGTACACCCATACATGAAGATTGTCTTTTCTGGTGAGGATGGAATCTTCCAACAAGACAAGCCAATGTCACAAGGCTAGCAATGTCTGACATTGATTGGAAGCATTGGGGGCATAACCAAGACTTTCGAGTACTGCCCTGGTCTCCGATTCCCCCGACTTGAACCCAACTGAAGAACTGTGGAACCACCTTGATCACCATGTTCACTCTATAGAGCCTCTCCCACATACCCTCCAGCAGCTGTGGGATGCAGTCAGCATGGCTACAGCTACACGTGACAACCTACCAGGACCTTATTGCACAGCGCTTATGTTGGATATTAGCTAATGGTCATAATAATGTGACTCGACTGTGTATCTATGCAGTACAGTGTCTAGAAACAATGCCTTGTTCACACTGGCCAAATGGATATACCATTCTGCCAAAGTTTATGTTATGTTGATCCTTCTGCAACAAGAAGGCATAAGCACGTCCTACTCTTGAGAATGTCAGGATTTAAATCAAGGGAAAACCAGCATAGCCTTATTTATTTTTACTGGTTCAATCCTGACCACAGCAAAGATGTGACAAGGCTATAAAACAGATATATTCTGTAAGTGTAGTTACATTTTATTGGTCTTACTTTCTTATGAGGTTTAATGTGATTTTTTGGCCAGTTCTGATATTCAGGCAACAACTGGGCTGTGTGGGAGTACTTATGGCAGGGAAACGCTCTATGAGAATGTAGTCTTTCCATTTTCTCATAGGATATTAACGGTCAGTGCTCATGTGATTGTGTAGAATTCACCAGCTGCACAAACTACTTGAATATCTATGACTCTGCTCTCCCCTTAACCTTGAGTCAACAAAAATACTTGTATATGCTCTCATCATATACTACCCAGGCTAGTGAAGCATCCTCTTCTGTGACTTCCCCTCTAATTCTTGTACACCCTTCCAATCTATCCTCAACTCCTCTACCACCTCTACTCGCTGCCACTACATTCCCTAGCTACCTATTACCCAGCTCCCCACATGTGCTCTTCAGTCATCCCAAGACCTTCTCTGCTTTTCTGTCTGTTCCTCTAAAATTTCCCATGTACACACTCCAAAAACTAATGAATCACTAGAAACACTTTCCCACCATACAAACCATCAAAAACAACCTAAAGAAACGTTGGGGCAGATTTATCAAGGCAGTTGCGCTAGAATTCTGGCTCCATTTTCGCCAAAAACAAGCTTTTCGCCACATTTACTATGTGTTTTAGACAGTTATAGACGCTTCTGCGCCTTGTCTGACAAAGGGGTGTGCCCTCATAAAGGGGCGTGGCTTCATGGGAAAGGGGCGGGGTTAAATGCGACAACAAATGAGCCCGAATTTTGTCGCAGTTTCTGTCGTGAAAGTAAGCCAACTTAATTGTGGTACAAAGTTAGACTAGAAAGTTCTAACCTGCGCCAGATTTATCAACACTATGATAAATGTGGCGCATTATAAAACTGTCTAGTCTAACTTTCTACTGTCTAAAAGTAAGACACTATTGATAAATCTGCCCCAATGTCTTCAGAAAAGCTTACCGCCCTCAATAACCCTGTCTTCACAACTGAATAACCAGCTTCTTCCCTCACCTACTGTCTCTTACCCTTTCAATTATTTTTTGTAAACCCTCCCAGACTGGACCAGTCTGTCCCTATAGCCTTATGTTTATTGTATTTGCTAACTTTTTCATGTTTTTATATACTATAAATGTAAACATTTCTGAATTTCATGTAGCGAAACCCAGGTTAATTTAATCTGTCCACCCACACATTTTTCCTCTAATCTCCAGCTATTTCCTTGCATGTAATCTTCAATCATCCCAAGACTTTCTGTTGTTTTCTTCTGTCTTTTCCTTCCAAATTTTCCATGTGGATCCCCCATAATCTAGAAATCACTACTCATATGTGACTCTCTCCCACCATAAATACAACTCTTAAAAAGCAACCTAAAAAAACGCTTCTCTTCAGTCTGTCCTGGCAGCTCCTGGTTATTGTATTTGATTGTTTTTATCAAGTTTATATATTATAATTTTAAACCCCTCTGTATTTCATGGAAATTGGTGAAGTGTAAAATATTAATATACAATAATAGTTTCTCAAATAGAAAAGTGAATCAAAGCTTATATGAATGAATAGGAGTTACTGAAACTGCTGAGCAAATGCACTTGAGTACCTTGATGGGGGGTGCGGTGGCAGGGTATGAAATTGGTCCATTCTTGGAATCAGATCTAGACATTGGGACACGTCTTATTGAGATGTCATAAAGTTTTAATTTAACAAATACGTCTTTAAAATAGGGTGTGTGCTAAAATAGGCCTCACTGCTAAGCCCTCTTGGTTGTGTAGGGGCTGTAACCGGGCCGTCTTAATAGGGTTACAGACCCCCGGCATAGCACTGCAGTGGGCCCAGGTCGAATACATGACATCACCAGGCAATGCCTCTAGTCATGCCCAAACAAGACAGCATGAGGCCATGCCTCTAACAAAAGAAAAAAAAGGCCTAAACATACCCATATCATCATGCCACCTATGTCAGGCCACCCTTCTGATGTCATGTAGACACCTATAATCTACAAGACTAACTGGTAGGCTAGGGAGCTCCACAATGGCTTTTAACTAATTGCACGTCCTTCGAACACACAGTTAAATAAAGTGCAAGGCAGATGTTCTGTATTCCTGTCCTCAAACATACAATCCTGGGACATACATTTACCAATTGGGGCCCCTAGGCGTGTGGGGCCCCCGGACCACTGCCTAGTGTGCCTAATGGATAAGATGGCCCTGGGCTGTAATGTGTAGAAATCCTTGCCCATCTCTATGCTCTTGGTGAGGAACTGTACTCAGATTCTGATTTCTTCAGAATAATTAACAATTTAACATTGCAAGAAATGGACACACAGTAACTTTTATTTTTTAAGTGAATGAACACATAGACAAACAACAAATGCTGATACGGCCGTCTCTGAATTTAGAAAATAATCAAAATCCTGATTTACAAAATGATCATCTAAAATCAACCATTCCTAGCAAATACTATATAATTACAGGATAATGACACATCTAGTCCATCCCTGGCAGTCAGATGAATAAATAAATACAAAATATATATTTTTCCTTTTTTTTTTTTGTTTCACATAAAGTCGATACAAAATATTGCATACATACAAAACACTTTACAGTACTTTTACATCTATTTCCGAAAAAGGACCAGCTATTTCGGTGAATGGAAAACAAAGAGACGAGACAAGATTGTATCATAAAACACTGAGATTGTGTACCAGAAAATACCATGTTACTGATCCTTGTGCGCTGCGGTTTGTCTATAAATCCCACTAGCAAAGCTTGTTTGGGCAAATGAATGTGTCCACGTCAACTTTTTCTACAACTAATCCAGAGAGCGACTAGGGCAATTTCAAGTGGTTTTAAAAATGGGAAGCGAAATTTCCTAATAGTGCAAAGCAAAAACAGAAAATGCCATAGTCACAAAAGTATGAGCAAAACTAGTGTGACTGACTGTGAGCAAATGAGCAAAACTGACTGTGCACTTAGGGGGACATGTATGATCGGCGTTTTCGCCGGTTTTCTGGCGTATAATGCGCCTCTCTGTGCCGGCTTCGCTGTCGGACGCACCTGCCCCTATGTGTTAGGTGCATTAGGCGAATGCTTCGCCAATTTCTAATGCATTTAACATGAAGGGGCCTGCTGTGGGCGTTCTGGGGCGATACGCTCCACATTCGAAAACACATGTATGAATGCGGGTCGGCGAAGTGAGGCGCATTAAAGCTCTGACAGGCAGACCAATTTCAATGTGGTCTGTCTGTTGGAGGCGTGGAAGTTTGCCCCGCATGTATGAGCGCACTTCGGCCACCGGCATATATCAGGCGCAGTTTTCACGGAAAAAAACGTGAAAACAGGCGCTTTGACACGCCGTTCTTTATACATGTCCCCCTTAATGAGTACAATATGCCTAAAGAACTGTATGATACTTCAGCAGGACACTGCGTAAACAGCTATACTATGCAAAATTTTTGACAGTGTTTGGAATGCTGCAATGGTGATTTTTAACCAGCTGTCTGCTGAAATATTAGTCATTTTCATTCAACCTATTCTTACTAAGTGTAACTATTAAGAGTTGTAGAAGACTAAAACTAACAACTTTGACGCTTTTTTCAGTTTCAGACATAGGCTTCTCACATACTGTGACACAATGCATTAGGGCATGTCCCCACGGCACGGGTTTTCGGGCCGGTTTTTCAGCCGGTTTGCGGTTTTTCAGACCACCTGAAAAACCGGCCGAAAATGAGCACAATTGTGCTCTATGGAAAACCCGTGCAGCAGTCCCCACTGCACGAGTTTTGCCGTCAGACGGTTTTGCCGCCGGCGGTCCGGCGGCAAAACATTTTAGAAGCACCATCTTCCGTCCGAAAACCGGACGGAATGTGTGCTTCTCAATGGGAGGGGGAAGGGCTTTTCTCCGCTCATCGCGGAGAAAAGCCGCCCCCCCCCCGTGGCCGTGAGGACGGCCGCAAAACAGGTCAAAAACCGGCCGGCAAACCGGCTAGTATTTGTCCACTGCCGTGGGGATGCGCCCTTACAGTGCATGTTCACACATCAATGCTTATGGTAGTGATAAAAGAAACCATGGCACCGATCCTTACAGTGGAGGTTCAACTTCCAATATTATCTTACAGTTTACAACAATCTCTATGAAAAGGAAACGCAAATAAGCAAATAATGGGGCAAATTGTTGTAAAATACACCAAAATCACATTATAATCACAGTTACTAAAGTGTTATAAACACTTTTCGTGGCTCTCACAGCTACGGTCATGGCAAACTGCTCTTAAATGTGCTAAAACTGTGCCACATTTATAGAAATACATTTTAAGCCAACTAAGGGTCCTTCCACACGGCATGTTTGTTTGGTTGGATTTTCATACAAATTGCGGATTTGGAAACTGTCTGAAAATCGACCAGAAACCGTCCCCATAGACTTTAAGAGAAAATCCGTTCAGTAGTCTAAACTGAATGGATTTTCAGCCGCCGGCATTTTAAAAAACTTTGAACATGCACAATCTTCTATGCAGTTTTTGGGCATAAGGTGTTGAAATCAATGGTTATGGAAGACGGACGAATCCACAAACAGACAGAACCGTTCCCCAAAACCATCCAAAAGATGACAAAATAGCGGCTGGATTCTAAAACAGAATCTGACCAGTATTTTGTATATGCCGCATGGACGCACCCTAATAGTTGGCATAAAAAGTGAGACACTTCTAAATATGTATCAAAATTATCGAAAGGCACGAGCCACTGTGATACACTTGATTCATCTACAGTCTGCATGACGTAAACCTGTACTAAGGGCCACATATATGAAAACTGTCTAGGTCTAAGACTTTCTTTGTTGCTCAAAGCAACGAATCAGAGCCCATAGCAACCAATCACAGTGCCCCTTTCATTTCATATAGTGCTCCGGAAAAATGAGAGGGGTGCTCTGATTGGTTGCTATGGGCAACAAAGTGAGTTTTAGATCTAGACAGTTTTCATACATGTGTATAAAATTTGGTGTTTAAATGCCAAATTTCATGCGCATTATAATAGCATAGAATGCACCTGATGTATGAACCCGCTCTACAGCGGATCATAAATCAGGCACACTTCTGGCTCAGGTATACCACTTTGAAAGTGGTTTACCTGTTCCAGCAGTAATGCACCTAGAATTGCCATACTGAAGCTATAAATCCATAGCTTCGTAAAGTTCTACAAAGTTTACGAAGTTACTACAAAGTGCTGCATGTGTTCTGTAATGCACCCGCTAATGGTGTTCGGGAGGCTTTTCACTAATGCAAACGGGGCTGCGTCTGATGGGCTGAAATTATGCCAGACTTCTGGCGCAGCCTCGTTCATACATTCAGCCCAAAGTTTTAGATCAAACTGATAAACCTGCCCCAATGTGCTGTATTAAATGTGAAGTGATTTCAAGCTTCAGTTTATTATAGTTCAGACCTGTATTCAGAGTTCTGCAAGGCGATGCAATGTGTGTACACAGACTTGTCCTAAGATCTTAGCAGAGCTCATATAGTGCAGCACCCCCTGCTGTACTGCATTCTAGAAGAATCATTTTTTCCTAATGTATCTTAAGGGTTTATTCACGTCACAGTTTATGCCAAGGTTTTACAAAACTGTGGCACAAATCCTGAATTTTTTTTCTCCAGTTATAGAAAATAGGGCAAAAACTGTGACATGATCACAATGTGTTAATAAACTCTAATGCAGAGTTTTGAAGGAACGGCACTGCTCTGCATAGACACTGAACCAGCATGGACACTAGGGGTGACATGTATGAACGGGGCTGCACCAGAAAAAAGCTGTAGTAAACCAGTTCTATATATGTATGAACAGACGTACTCCAAACTTTGTCGCGATAAGTTCCTCGGTACCGCGCCAAAGACACTTTTTAGCGTGCCAAAGTTTTGGGGCTTTCTGGGGGTGTCGCACCACATTAGTAGAAGTAGACACATTTAGGATTCTTTGGCGCAGAACTTTTTGAACAGCCAGACCAGGTTAAAGGTAGTGCCTGAGCCTGAGTTGTCGCATTGGCACTAGACTGCGCCTGTATGTATGACCTGCAGAAGAACAGCTTCATACATTCTGGTGCAGTCTATACTACCTTAAAGCTATTTAGAACTTGTCTACCAGCGCCAGAATTAATACATGTCGCCCTAGGAGATTACAGTTTAGAAACCTACACAATTCTGAATGAAAGTTTAGATGAGATGACCTTCAACACCAGCTGTGGCTAAAAATCACATGAGCTCAACTTTTATATAGATTATATTCCTCTGGTTAAACTGTAAAATGGTGTTGAAGAATTTCACTCCGGTATCACGGCACCAAGTCCTACCACATGCAGAGCTGTCAATGACAAATCTGCTGTCCACAAACAGTGAGGTTAATTTAGTAACTAGTAATTGTGCAAAAAATGTTCTTACCCTACAGCAGTAAGAGGAATTTGTGTCGCTCCTCCATGTCATACTAGAATCATAGCATTGTCTTACATTGTGTAAAATAGTAAAGTAAAATAATTATAGATCGTTAGATCTAGACTAGTCACCGATGGATTCATCTGACTGTCTTTTTAGTAAAGCTTACCTATAGAACGTATGGTTTGTATTTTCCATACCCTCACTATTTGCTATTTCACCTATGCATCTCTGGTTAATATTATGGTTATTTTCCTTGAAAAGCTACATCTCTAGAGGCAAAATGTAAATGTTCAATTTAACAAGAAGCTTTGGGCAGAAGACTGAAGGAAGTCCTGCTGTCTAGGCACGCTACAGAAATGAATTCCATCTGCCGTGTGTTATACCAGATGACTGTGTCCATCTACATCCACACATTCGAGGCAGCACTTCTTTAACTTGCTCAGAGTAAGATTTTGGTCCCTTATCATGTATTTTAGTATGATAACGCGAAAACATAACCCTGCATTTACACCTTAATGTATAACGGTCTTTTGGCAAAAGCTTGATCGAAGTAGAGAATTCAGGTGTTAGAAATAAAACATGGAGTATTCTGGGAAACCTGTTTGATGCAAACAATCAATTTAAACCTGAACAACTCTATTACCACAAAAAGCAGAATCTGTAAATGTGTTACCCTGGCAGTGTAGTGAGAACACAGCTAGGATACATCCAAATCTCCCAAGGAATCTAATTATTTGCAGGAAATATATTCTATGTGCATGACAAGTTCTCTTCAATGCTGGTGATGCTCTGAGCACATGAGAGCCAGGCACGGTGGGTACGTGAAGCCTGTGGGTACTGCTTTGTACCATACCCAGCTACACTGTGTACAACGCAAGCACACGCTGTGCAGGGTCAATGGGAGGAAAGGCTGTGCGTTCTGACATGTTGTGCCAATGTTTGCAATCCTCTCTTGCCTGGAAATAAGAACAGTGGTAAAACTTCATCCCTTCAGCTTCCTAATTTCATTCTTTTCTCCACAGGAAAAGGGACAACTTGATAGATCTTTGCAGCCTCTGTGTTTGTAACCAGCTTGCTCCAAACAGGTTGGAAGTGTCCTTTATATCCAACGAAAGCTAGCTTATCTGCAGGGAACACAGGAACAGAGAGGAATGTTGTTAAGATTGCCAAAAAAAAAGTTTCAGAACATTGATTTAGAGTCAAAATATTTTCAAGATCACAATAAAAGGTATTTATGGACCATTTAGTAGAGGGTCCATTCTGAATTTTTAGATGTATTTTTGTGTTATTCTGCTAGTTTTGTGAAAGGAACATAAGCAGTCTCACGGCAAACAATCTTCCTCTTTATATGTGATAGGAGGCTCATTCACTGACATGACTCCATTTTTATTATTATATGTTTATTTTTAACATTTGTACTTTCAACAAGGAAGTGTCCTCTTGATTAAATACTGGGGTTATTTGTAGCTCCCTAGTAAACTATTATTAAATAGGTGTTTCTCCGAACCAACTTCCGCATTACAGGTCAGCTCATAGCTAGCTATGAGCTGACCTGTTCTAGAATGAAGAGGATGGTGCTTGCGGCTGTCCTCCCCATTTATTTCTATGGGAGTACCGAATTTAGCTGAGCACACTCACTTGGCTATATTCAGAACTTCTACAGAAATAAATGGGGAGTACAGCCGCAAGTGTCGCCCTCCTTATTTAATAACATGTTTGGTTTGTAGTTAGATATGAACCAGCCTGTAATGCAGAAGTCCCTTGTGATACACCACTTTCAGGGTAGTTTATACACACTACGGTCTCAACCTATCATCCCACCTTATGAGTTTGCTGACATGACGTGCGGCTATTAGTGAACACGTCAGAGATGGGACTATTGGTCGGATCGCGGCAGCACCGTATATTACTACCCTTATTGTGTCACTTCCTGGTATCTGCAGGGGATTTAAATTCTGCAGTTCTCCCTATTCTGCATTAGACACAAAAGATCAAAAATAAACCTATGACCAACAGTAGAGCTGCATAAAAGCCACAAAGAATTTAAGGGTATATTCATACACCACAGACCGCAGACATTTTTGCAACTGAAAATCAGATCTATGCATCTGAAAAAGGATGTTTTATCAGGAAACAGATGGATTTCTGCAAGTGACATTCAAATAAATCCATATGGGATTTTGATGCATCTTTAAATGCATGTAGATTTAATCACATAAAAAATGCAACATGTGAACCCACCCTAAAAACAGCTAAAAAAAGTGTGCAGTAACAATGAGTGTTTTATAACCTGGGACAGCTAGGGTAATCCTTATGAATACTGAGTTCATTAAAATACTGACGTGTGCATTTTAGCCACATGCATTCTTTATGTGCTTTTTGAACACTTCTCAAATGCAATGTGTGGACCCAGTCTTAATGTTTGGATCAATACAGCTACAGCATAATTGATTCAACCAATAACAACATATTAAGCAGCGGCTCTTAAAGGGAATGTGTCATCAGAACATAACCTATTGTTCAACTCATGTTTTTATGTGAAACACATTTAAGAATTTTGGTTATGTTTTTTTTTTTTATTTCCCATATCACTAGTAATATTTCTTAAAAATCCTTAAGTCCTGCAGTTTTCACTTTGACCACTAGGCCTAATAATAGCTTGACACTTCCTTTTCGGTAGAGAAAACTTTTCAGCAGTCTCTTCATTATCAGCACAGGCAGGATTACACTGAAAAGTGACACCAACGTATACAGATAACAAGGATCCACCATAATAAGAGATAGTTACAGCTCCCCCTCCCTGCACAATGACTTCTTCTCAGGTCACAGAGCATCTCTAGAACACTCTCCTGTAGAAGTCAGTGAGTCTCCTCCTGTTCACAGGCTCCTATGCTGTATAGCATTTCTCTAAATGCTGTTAAAAGGCAACACAATAAAAAAGTCTACAATCAGAAAATAAAACCAGCTACGAAGAAAAGAATATGTATCACCTTCTGGTTTTAATGAGTAAAAAAATTGGTGACAGATCCCCTTTAAAGAAACACTGCGAGCATAAGGCCTCGTTCACACGGCTTATTTCGCCGCGGATTTGCCGACGGATTGACGATCGTCAATCCGTCGGCAAATCAGTCAGAAATAAGTAACAGCCTATTTTCTATTGATTTCAATAGAAAATACGGCTCGTCGTTCACACGACGCGTATTTCCGTGCCGGATTGCCGCCGCGGATTGACGACGGCAATCCGGACGGAAAAAACAATTCATGTCAATTATTTCCGGACGGATTCACCACCTACAATGATTGGAGATGGTGAATCCGTCGGGAAATCAGTTACAAATACGTGCCACACTTAGTGGTACTTATTTGCAACTGATTTTCAACTGATCTCAGAACGTATTTACATCGGAAATCCGATGTAAATATGTTCTGAAATAAGCCGTGTGAACATAGCCTAATAGTTAACAATCAAATTCATTCTGTAACACCTCCGCTACTTCTATTGACCACTGGCTGTTAATCATTGGTGAGGAGGTGGGGGAAAGGAGACAGAAGCATCATGGACACAGTGAACTTATGATTGGAGTCCTTTGTATTTTTCATTTTAAGGGTTAAATAATTTGTAAGGCCGTAAAAAAGACAGACGTCCACCCAGTTCAGCCTATTGTCCTATAGTGTTGATCCAGAGGAAGGCAATAACCCCTATGAGGTAGAAGAAAATTGTCCTCATTTTAGGGAAAAAATTCCTTCCCGATTCCAATCTGACAATCGGAATAAATCCCTGAACTATAACTTGTTATATTATTACACTCTAGAAATGCCTCCAGGCTCTGTTTGTGAATTCACCATGACAAGTTCCTCTGGCAGAGAGTTCCACAGTCTCACTGCTCTTACATGGTCTTTATACAAACACCTTTATTTTTGTGTGCTACTTGGTACAATGACCGTTCGGATCTGCTGTCATGATATGCATAGGGCAATATATTTTCATGACAGATCCACTTTGTTTGATATCTATGGCACAAAGTCCTAACAAAGGTCGAAAAATGAATGTGCCTTACCTTTCAGCTTTAGATCTGCCTCTGCCCCAAGTTTTCCTAGCGCCTTGATCCAAGGTCCTTTGTGATAAAGTCTTCCTTTTGACACGATAACCACAATAGAGCTGTAACACAAAACTCATTGTTACCTGATACAGTACTAAAATGTATACAAGGATAAAGCTATAAAGGATTGCAGTCACACTTGAGGGCTAGGGCCTGAGAAGGCCAAATGATCTGTCACATGAGATAATACCAGTTTTATTACCTCTGTACTGTGATGCCACATTTAGATCACTTCTGCACTGTGGTACAATTGTTTGCATTAATCATGTACACTGTCATCAATGAGCGTATCACATTTGGGTTGTAGCATCACTGTGTGTAGTATTCTGGTATTTTGATGGAGTGTTATCCATTGATGTCACTGTTCCCCTTAGTTATGTACTTTGGCATCAATAGGTATATTCCCTTTCTTCTGTGACATCAATATGAACCTTATTCATATTTCATGACATCACTCTTTGTTACCTCTTCTTATGACTCCACAGTGTCTATTATCCCTTATTATGACTGCTGCCCTCTTGTTACTTCATTTTGGTCATTACTTATGTGTTGTGACATAAACAGTAATATCTCTACACCGCTACAACACAAATAATTAATATATCTGTATTGCTACATCATTTTAATTATTCCTGTGACATCACTGTGTTCATCTTATATCTGTATTGTGACTTCACTACATGTATTTTTGCTGTATTGTGACCTCACTATGTTTTGTTCTTGTGTATCTTCAGTTCTCTGTGCTTATTATCTCTGTATAGTCAGTTCACTATATGTATTTGTGCACTATTGTGACCTCATTATAAAGTATCTCACAAAAGAGAATACACTCCTCACATTTTTGTATATTTATTTTATTGTACTTTTCTTGGGACAACACTGAAGATATGACACTTTAATACAATGTAAAGTAGTTAGTGTACAGCTTGTGTAACAGTGTCAATTTGGTGTGTCCTCAAAATAACTCCACACACAGCCATCAATGTCTAAATCGCTGGCAATAAAAGTAAGCACACCCCTAAAGTGAAAAAGGACAAACTGTGCCCGAAGTGTCAATAATTTGTGTGGCCACCATTATTTTCCAGCACTGCCTTAACTCTCTAGGGCATGGAGTTCACTAGAGCCTCACATGTTGGTTGCAGCCACTGTAATCCTCTTCCACTCTCCATGATGACATCACGGAGCTTGTGGATGTTAGAGACCTTGCACTCTTCCACTTTCTGTTTGAGGATGCCCCACAGATGCTCAATAGGGTTTAGGTCTGCAGACATGCTTGGCCAATCCAACACTTTTACCCTCATTTTCTTTAGCAAGGCACTGGTCATCTTGTAGGTGTTTTTGGGGTCGTTATCAAGTTAGAATACTCTGCTTCAGTATGTCACAGTACTTTTTGGCATTCATGGTTCCCTCAATGAACTATAGCTCCCGACAGCCGGCAGCACTCATGCAGCCCCAAACCATGACAATTCCACCACCATGCTTGACTGAAGGCAAGACACACTTGTCTTTGTACTCCTCTCCTGGTTGCTGCCACAAATGTTTGACACCATGTGAACCAAATAAGTTTATCTTGGTCTCATCAAACCACAGGACATGGTTCCAGTAATATCCATGCCCTTAGTCTGCTTGTCTTCAGCAAACTGTTTGCAGGCTTTCCTGTGCATCATCTTTAGCAGAGGCTCCCTTCTGGAATGACAGCCATGCAGACCAATTTGATGCAGTGTGGAATATGGTCAGAGCACTGACAGGCTAAACCCTCAATCCTTTAAGCTCTGCAGAAATGCTGGCAGCACTCATACGTCTATTTTGAAAAGACAGTCTCTGGATAGGAGCATGTTTTCTCAACTTCTATGATCGACAATGGCAAAGCCTGTTCTGAGTGGATGTCTTGTTAAACCGCTGTATGGTCTTGGCCACTGTGCCAGTTTTAGGGTGTTGGCAATCTTCTTTTAGGCCATCTTTAAGTAGAGTAACAATTCTTTTTTATCAGATCCTCAGACAGTTCTTTGCCATGAGGTGCCATGTTGAACTTCCAGTATGAGAGTGTGAAAGTGATAACATAAAATTTAACACACTTGCTCCCCATTCACACCTGAGACCCTTTAACACAAATGAGTCACATGACACCATGGAGGGGGAAGGGCAAATTGGACACAATTTGTCCATTTCCACTAAGCAGTCTACTCACTTTTGTTGCCAGTGATTTAGACATTGATGGCTGTGTGTTGAGTTACTTTTAGGGCACACCAAATTTACACTGATATACAAGCTGTACTCTAACTACTTTTCATGACATCAAAGTGTCATATCGTCAGGGTTGTCCGATGAAAAAATATAATGCAATATTTACAAAAATGTGAAGGATGAACTCACTTTTGTAAGCTATCGTATGTATTTTTGCTGGATTGCGAGTTCCCTGTGCTTATCTCTGTATTGTGACCTTCCTATGAGAATTTTTGTTGTATTGCTATTAGCAGTTCACTGTGCTGTGACTTCACTACGTGTTTTATTTTGCTGTATTTTGAATTTCCTGTGCTTATTATTTTTGTATTGTGACTTATATGTATTTTGCTGTATCCTGACCTCACTATTTGTATTTTTGCTGCATTGTGACTTTACTACATGTATGTTTGCTGTATTGGGACATCAGTGTTTAGTATCTCTGGTGGATATAACTGTGTGCATTATCCAGGTTTTGTGACATAACTGTAGGAATTATTCCATACAAGCAACATTACTATGAGCATTTTCAGAGGTGTAAGTGTAGGAAGTACATAAGTTGAAATCATATAAGAATTTGCCAGTACTAAAAATTGCATGGAAAGCTGGAGTGTCTATTTGCATTGGCGTCTAGAAATGTAGCCTTGTATACATTAAACAGATATCGTACATTGGGAATGCTACTCACTTGTCTTTGATGTTTGACACGTAGTTATCAAACTGAGCTGGGATTCCTTGTAGTATGACAGTCTTAAAACTGGCACTATCAACAACTTTTCCCTGATTTCCATCAATCACAACCACTTGTATCCCGTCCTCTGGCATGAAGAACTTTTTATTATCCACCTGTTAATGCAGAATTTTAAAAGGTTAATTTCCAACGTTAAGTTCTCACATTGATTGTCCTGCTAGCTGGATGTGGATTCAGAGGCATCAACAGAACAGCACCCAGTCTAAGTTTATTGCACAATATGCTAGAAAATCTACATGCCTCTTCCAAGTGTTCACATGGTAGGTGCCCCTAGTCTGTATGTCTGGTCACTTGTATGAGGACTTTACTACCAACTGATACGCTATCAATATGGAGGAATGAGCACCACACCCAGCAGTGTGATGTTTTGGCTGATACACTATTAGTCTCTGCGCTTAGCTTAGCCTGTCCCAACAGTAATATTAGTAATAGAGGGTTTATTCTACACATATGTAATTTTATGGTTGCTAAATACACAGAAGGGGCCAGCAAAGCAGCATGAACATTTTTATGAGCTGTATACTGCTAAAAGGCTTTCAGTAGGGAAGCTACAAGGAAAGAGCCATTACAGGTATGGCTAACTCTGGTTTAGAAGTTGCCACAGAGTATTTTTAGGTGAAATGTGGAACCCCTGTCATGGCATGCTGGGTGTGCCACATGTATCTTCTCCACATCTCTATCTATATAATAAATGAATTGTCTCCATCATGTGACTTCTTACGTACACTGAAGAGTACCCTTACATTGTTTTCACCTGTTCAAAGTGATTTCATATTTCTTTAATTATTATTATTATTATTTATTTTGGAGCGCCCTTGGTTCCAAGGCGCTGTATATTTCAGGCGGGTACATAAATAACATTGTTCCAGTAGACAGATTTGCCAATACACAGCAATATGATTACCTCAATGTAAGCAAAGTCATCTTTCAGGTGGTAGAATCTGGTGTTGTAGGACTCTACTTTGATCTCTAGCAGGTGATCCTTCGTCTTCTCCTGGAAGAGAAATTCTGTATTTAGCACAAGATACTGCTATTTTAAAACACAGAGTGGCTAAAAGATTACCATTATCTGTACTTGGTTTTTGGTCTCAGATCCAAAATCTTCAACTATATTATCCCCTGACTTGGTCTTATGTTACTACAAAAGATGTTTTGTAAAGTAGAATCCCCCTTTAAAGGCTAAGATAAAATCTAGGATCTTTCCACTGTAACATCATCAGAATGTTCCTAGTATTCTTTATTTTTAGTGTTTCATGTGTGAAATTCATAGCAAATGAAGGCAATATACACCAGTTTGGAACTCATGCAATGGACCACACGGTAATATCGTACAAACAGAATTGTACGGACCCATTCTTTACCTCCATGGGTGTTCATTCCTAAAACAGAATCGTTCTCACACATTAAACAAGAGGGAAGAAGTTATAAAAAATAAATAGGACATGTTCCACTATGTCCAACATTGCGAAGGGAGAATGTAGTACATAGAATGCCATAGAAATGACCAATAGGGACACTGTATCTATACAGGCTCTATTCACACAGCACAACCATATGCATGAGTCCTTATGGGGTTGTATGAGATCAAGTGAATAGGGCTGAGCTGTGACACCAGACCTGAGACACTGGACATGAGTGGCGCCTTTTGAAGGGAAAGAAGCAGACCTTTTCTCTGTCAGAAGCCCCTTTATACAATTATAAAACTGATAGTATAAGGATATATTGATAGGGAGGTATCCTTTTTGTTGGTATGTTGCTGTTCTACTAAGAGCATTTGGTGATTGCATCTCAGGAGATGTTAGTTATACAATTCCCTAATATATTCTTTAAAGTCGCTCAGGATACAAGTTTTTTTTTTCTGCAGGATCGCCCTTATCAGGGCAATTACTCCGGTAAGGTAAAGAATAGGGATTATACAAAAGGGAGAGTAATAAGTGGGATTTCTTTTTTCCCTCTTCTTTCACACATTTGCATTACGTCTGGACATTGAAGAAATTCTGGACATGACATCGGGACTGGTTCAGTGTGTTAAGTAGACCTACTGCCATATGTTGTTAGCAATTGAAGAATGCGATTTGTTTCACTTCAAGTAAACTAGCTGTGCACTTTTAATGGTTAAATATTAAAAGGTTACATTTTAAGGATTGGATTTCTTGTAAAAATTTAGTATATTCTCCCATTATCATTCGCTGATGTTTTGGCTGTGTCGCTTCAAATTTGAACCAAATATAATTATGCTTTGTGTTCAGAAAACATTTCATCATATTATATAAAATATCACATTAAGATGTTTTTCCTTATACAAAGCTCAACTTTTATGATTTCTCAAAATTCTCCTCAGACAATATCATACTACATCACCACAAAGCCCAGGGCCCATTAAAGAAAGATTGCACCCCGCCTCTCATAAAAATTAACCACGGTGATTTACCAGATCATTCCCGCTCAGCTTCTTTGGCAGAGGCACGTCCACTATGGGTATTTGTGAATATTTGGGGTAGGCTGAAGCCTGGCAGTTGCTGACACCAGAACCTTTGGGGATCTCGGCTTTGATTTTTACTCTCTCGCAGCCCTTCACTGAGCAAAATGCGAATTTCTCTTTTTCGTTCTGAGCTTTCAGCATAATAAACAGCAGCCTGGAAGAAAACAGTATCATAATATTTTATGGACAATGTGTTTACACAATGCATGAAGTAATGTGCACAAACGTTTACTGTATGACAAGCAACTTTATCCGTAAATGCAATTATTTGTTATTTATTCATTGTAAATAGCCTTTTTACGGAACACATCTGGCAGGCAGACACTTTAGGTTGAACTACCCAATGTTAATAATGATCATCTGTTAAATTTTTTACATGAAAATAGTCGTCCTGTGACTTTTCCTATTGAACTACTTTGCTGTTATTGTTTGGGGGGGGGTTATAATTTGGATCTAACCCCTGTGATCTCTATTAATAATGGTGATATGGACAGTGGGATGTTTTGTTATTTTTCAGGGCATCTCTGTTTGTTGCTCCCCATTTTTTCAATGCCTAGCCATAGTAATTTGCATTTTGGATGTCTGGCTGTGTCCATATATGTGTTCAATTGGGGATGTCTGGCTTTAACAATGGCGTCTTAAACGCTTAAAGGGGTCATCTCACTACATTGATCCATCTTACCTCAGTCCTGTTTTCTTGGTTTCATTTTGAATTCAGGGATGTGTTTACTGACTTCTACTAGGGTGCAGTAGAAGCCAGGTCTGTAGCTATAGCAACCAGTGCTGACAGCATACCATGAGAGATCAAACAGGTCTGTAGCTATAGCGACCTGAGGAGCTGATGCAGCACATACATGAGAGGATATCTCAGAATAAGTAGGACACTGTTAATGGACATATATTGCAAAGTGATTTGTTTGTGCAAGATCTTTTTACATAAAAAGCAATCCTTGTAGTGAAACAAACCCCTTTAAATTCTACATATATGTCTGTTGGAGATTTATTCATTTTGGGGGACATGTATGAAAACTGTTCAGGTCTAAAACTTTCTTTGTTGCCCATAGCAACCAATCAGAGCTCCTCTTTCATTTCATACAGTGCTCTGAAAAAATTAAAGAGGGACTCTGATTGGTTGCTATAGGCAACAAAGAAAGTCTTAGGCCTGGACAGTTTTCATACATGTCCCCCTTAGAGCCTATGCAATGTCGGATCGTCAGTGACGGAATATAGCTGTACATTGAGAATTATTAGATAACCTATCATATATGGACGATAGCTCATTATCGGGCATATTACCTAAATATCCTCTAGCTTTTATGGCATGGTATGTGTTACTTGTATGGCCAATTCCTAATTAGTTGCATTTTGAGATACAGTACACACTTTGGATATGGATCAATAGTGTGCGGTAAGCAAAATTAAAATATGTCACATGATTGGTGACATTCTATGAGGCACAGCATGATTCATAAAATGATGTCCCTGTACCCAGGGTATGCAGGTGTAGTTCATATAGGTATGGTATCTGTGAAGCTGATCTTATATATAAATATAATACATATTTATTGTAGGATCATTAGTTGAATCAACCACCTAATCGCTGGGAGACTAATTACACTGTAGATAAGTACAATGAAATCCCCATGGTGTTGTTGGATCAAGTGCACATGAACTGTGTTGTGGTGCACAGATACACTATACCACTTTAGTTCTGGAGTTTCTGTATAGAGGTGACTATCTACATTCTGCGCATGCGCTGTATGGTTCTTGCTAGACAACACGTGACTGATGTCACACATCTGGGCAGTGGAGCCCGGAAGATGCTGCAAGGTTGCTATCAGGCGTCATGATATTGAAAGGACATATGATGGGATGTTATGCTTACACCAGGTGTACAACAATTTTTGGAGTAATTAGCAGAAGTGCCATTAGTTTATAGGGTTAGGGTTATAGCAGTTCGTGCTAGCCTGGGTCCCTGAGTATCAACAGGACACCACAATCTTTTGGTAATGGTCCATCTGGAGCTGTCCAGTATCACTATCCCCTGCTTAACCAGATATTATTATATGAGGGGGCCGCCCTTATTGGGGTGATAACCCCGCTTTTATGAGCAGAGTAATAATAGGAGCATTATAGGGTTAGTTATTTATCTATTTTTGTAATCCTGCATAGACCCTTTACCCAATCTGGATTATTAAGAACCAGCTTCAGGAATTGAACAAAGCTACAAGAGGATTATCACCAATGGTGAAGGAGACGTTTTGGGTCCCCCAGTATATAAGCCAAGTAGCCAAGACATAGCGACCATGCACTTTAAAAATACATGAATAAGTTCCTTTCTAGTGATTGTTAATGGTTGCCCATTTTCGCAACTGTATACCTGAATAGTGGTGCTGCCAAATACAAAATCCTATGGCTTGCAGTACCAGATGCCCATTAAAAATCAATAGAAAACCACTTGGAAGAACATGTCAGTGCAGTTTTAAACTGCATGTAAACCTGGATTCTGCACCATGGAAACCTAACTCTATTTGTAAACCCTATTACCTTGTTCTCAATTACAAGCTGATAGATTAATATTATTATCATCATCAAATACTTTGATAACTAAAGCTTTTCTTCTGTTTGTATGTACAAAATTTAAGAAAACAAAAATGTAATAAAATACTATATGCACCATATACATATAATATATGGTTGCATTACAAGATGTATAAATTAGAAAAAAATGGACAATGCCGGATACATGCCCAAGCAGTTTTCATCTGTCAATATCAGTGGTTTCAACCTGCCATTGCTTTGGTTTATGCTGGCATCCTCATCTAAAAATTGGGTTTACTTGGTGGCAAATCTGCTGTATCATCAGCCCTTTATACAATAACACTGGGCCCTGAATGTCACCAGGTATAGCCTTAAACTGGTTATATCATCATTTATAGAACAATTTTTTACATAAGAAATAAATAATTGAAGTATTGCCCTACACTAGCCATCCCATGCACTATGCATGATTATTTAGGCAGAACCCCCACATTATTGTTTATATGCAGTTTTATAGCAATGGAGTAATAACATTACCTTTCATGCAATGCTACGTATTTTCATATACATTAATAAATTTGTCTTCTTTCCAAAATATAATAGAACATGGAAGTCTAAAGCTTTTCAGATTTTTTGGAAAGCCTGCAATTTTTTTTTCATGTAAAGATCACATACCCTGACTCCTCATCCCAATAGTAATAACCCCTGCCAGGGTATGCCTGGTGCACTTTGTCCATTTGGAATGTGCGTACAAAGGTTCCCGTCTTGAATGTTTGCTTTGCAAGCCGATTGTGAATGTCTGAGAGGATGGAAAATCTTGTCCCTTTAGGATAACAAAATCCTACTTGAATCCAGTCATTCCTAAAATAGGAGAATCATGTGTTACCACAAGTAATAAGAACTTGACATCAAATTTCCTACGGAATCAAGTGGCCAAGAAAAATATTACGTTTTGAGATGGCTATTTTTTCCTGGCTTGAAAATGCATTGCACGAAATTCTAGAAAAACACTTCAATTAACTCAAGGAAACCATTTTATAGTGTCGGGAATACAAATAATAACACCATAAAGAGCATTTCAGGTTAGATATTTTATCTTTCCAGTTTAGTTTTATGAATTGTATCCGAAATGTGAAAACATTCACCTCGGTAGTGATTAATAGCCTGCTGGCAAAGGATTTGTGTTTAAAGACTTATGTTCTCTAAAGGATAATAACCTAGCAAAATAGTCATAATATCGCATGAGGGAAATGTTCATGCTACTTAAACCATGACTTGTTATTCATGAACTTTGCTTGCCCTTGTTGCTACTTTTTAGTGCTATTAACTAGAATTAGCCATACATATTCCTTCTCAAGTGTTATAACCAATTAAGTTCAGTGAGATTAACACAACAAAAATGCATGACCTACTTTTGGAAGTTAATAAGCCAGAGAGTCAGCTCCTCAGGGGCGGTCTTATCCCAGTGTACAGTGTAGCCTTTCTGTAGAGTGATAACAGGCTGATATTGTTGATAATGATTACTTTTTCCAAGTGCTCCTTCTAAGTGCAATGGATATTCGGGATACTCATCTTTGACAATTGTCATAGTTGCATCAGCTGGTCTTCGTGCTTGGACATAAATCTACATGGGATGTGACAAATAGGATTTATTCAGACAACATTGACTATCTAAATAGAAGAGATGGCTACTGCTTGTATGTGAAGTCACTACCACCATATACAGCCCATCGCTATTCACGAGGTACAATTTCTATGCTCAGTCCAGAAAACCATCCGGATGATGTGAAATATAACCACTTTGTTCATTCAGTAAAGAGTTCAAACCAACTGGAATATATTATTTTCTTCAGTTCTAAATGTTTATTCATAATTACCTAGTACAGTTAAAAAAAAAAAAATATGACTATCAAATTCATCTAAAGGATGAGAGAGGATGTTGGTACCTGGGGAATGGTATGGTCAAACTTCAGCAATTTGTTTCCCTTTGTTGACTATGGAAACTAAGATGTCCTTATAAACCATGAAGCAATCTGATCTTAATGGTAAAGTGATGATCCAAATGAATCAACATTCACACTCAAACAACATAGTATACTTTCAGAGTTCTGCCAACTACCTGTGCATAATTGCCACTGCAGATTGCCCCCTTCCAGTCTGGAACATCTAAACAATCAGGATGTCTCAACAACCAGTTGTCTTCTTTCACCAAAAATGCTCCTGGATATTCTGACACTGAGCCATCTACATCATGAAAAACTGTAGTCTTATCTCCATCCATGTTCATTTGGCTGAACCATGGTCCAGGTTCTCCAAAGAAAACTCTTGAGGATATCTGAAATGACAGCAAGTGCATTGTATGTTAATAGTCACCAAATTATTAAATATACACTTAGGGTGACATGTCCCAACACGCCAACGCCAGTTTTTTTTGTCTATTTTGCGCCAAAACCACTTTTGACGCCATATTCTCAATGTAAATGAACTGTCGTACACCAAAACTAGGCGCATTATACGCCGGGTAAAATTATACGCTAAAAATTATACGCTGTGCACCTCCATAACGCAATGCGCCTATTGAGGCGCATTACATATACTAGCAATGATACGTTATGCGCCTCCGTTGCACAATGCACCTTGAGAGGCGCATTAAAAACACTACCAATGATATTATATGCGCCGCGATTTGTGCAATACGCCGTGATTTGCGCAATGCGCCTTTTTAGGCGCATTAAGTTTACCTGACACCAGATTTTTGAGAGGATCAAACTTTCTGGCGCACTTTACACTGATTTAATGAGCCTAAGAAAGTGCCGCGGCGCCGCGGGTGATTCTGTAAGTGATTGGGAGACGGTGCTATAGTCAGATGAGACAAAAATTTAGCTCTTTCGCATTAACTCAACTCGCCGTGTTTGGAGGAAGAGAAATGCTGCCTATGACCCAAAGAACACCGTCCCCACCGTCAAGCATGTTTTGAGGGTGTTTCTCTGCACCGCATCAATGGGAGAATGGATGGAGCCATGTACCGTAAAATCCTGAGTGAGAACCTCCTTCCCTCCGCTAGGACATTAAAAATTGGTCGTGGCTGGGTCTTCCAGCAAGACATGGACCCAAAACATACAGCCAAGGCAATAAAGGAGTGGCTCAAAAAGAAGCGCATTAAGGACATGGAGTGGCCTAACCAGTCTCCAGACCATAGTCCATTAGAAAACTTATGGAGGGAATTGAAGCTCCGAGTTGTCAAGCGACATGATTTGCTGATGATCTGCAAAGAGTAGAGGACCAAAATTCCTTCTGACATGTGTGCACACTTCATCATCAACTACAAAAAACGTCTGACTGCTGTGCTTGCCAACAAGGATTTTGCCACCAGGCATTAAGTATTGTTTGCCAAAGGGATCAAATAGTTATTTCTCACTGCAAAATCAAATACATTTATAGAATTTATACAATGTGATTTTCTGGATTTTATTTTGGATATTCTATCTCTCAATGTTAAAATTAACCTACCCTTAAAATTATAGACTGTTCATGTCTTTGTCAGTGGGCAAACTTACACAATCAACAAGGGATCAAATAACTATTTCCTTCACTGTATGTGCAGCAGCTACCTAATAATCTTCTTTATTTACCCCTAGTAGTTTAGTAATCTGTACCTCATAATCATTCTGCCCCTGCTGTACTGGGAATCAGCTTTTCATGCACTGACTTCCTGATGAGTCTGTGATGGACTTGTGTTTATACACAGCGGTCAATCTTAAGAAGCAGAGCTACAGGGAGAGGGAGAAAACAACTTCCTGAACCAATGGATGAGACAGGAGGTATGTCTCAGACTACCTTACTGCAGGTACTGTAGCTAAACTGTAGTTTGAGGGCACAATTCTGTTCTATTAAGGCTGTGCTTAAAATAAAAATCAGCCAAAGAACAATATCTGAGAAAAATACATAGGTAATCATATTCTGTAGCTACTGTAGCTATCTGGACAAATACTTTAATTACATTACATTTTTAGTGTTCCAGTTAATTGGTAAATTTAATTAGAAAGTGAATGGCTCCAAGTGGTATGTTTTTCTCTGAATGTGTCTAAAAGCTGGAGCTTAGAGAGGATGTTCAGTATCGCTTAGCCGACAATGTAAGGTCAATAGACAGGCCAATCAGTTGTCAGTATGAACAAAAAGTTTAAAGGAGTTGTCTCACTACAAAGAAGAGCGTGCAATATGATCACGAAATGACGTTGTTTTCCAACGATATTGCTTTGTGCATCTTTTTTGTTAAGGAGCTACAAATGATTTTATCACCTTCTGAGGGCTGTCAGGTTTCCCAAGTGACTGAACTGTGTACTCTTTATCCCTTGCTGTTCGTTTTATCTGATAGCAGGGAGTGGGGTCATCACACAGGTCACAGCTGCAGTGTGAGAGCTTGTGTGTTATCTGATCTTTCAGACAAAAGACTAATTACTGTACTGTTTACATTAGCTCAGAAGCTTCTCTGAACCTCAGAGAAGGTAATTTAGCTAATCTAGACTGATAAATAGAGAAGTCTGAATACAGGGAGCTCATGTGCTAATTACAGACAGCTTGACCAGGAAGTGACAGAGCAAAGCAGCATTATTTCATTCATGCATCCTATGAAACTTTGAGATGAGACAACCCCTTAAACTACATACTGTTAGAAGGCTGTATAGTGGTAAAACCTCTAATGAATATCCATAACAATTTTTTGAAGTAGGCAACAAGGATGAAGAGGATCACAAGATACATGATAAGAAGACAATGCATACAGTGCAAAATAAATTTATTACATCATCCCTAACTGATATGTACAAACACTCAGACTAAGAGCATTTTGATGACAGATGTTCTTTAAAGCTTTTCTGCTTGCTGATCTAGACATGCCAGTCATCATATTTTTAGGAAAGTATTTCCAGCCCGTATACTGGAAGCAACGTATGAAGGAACACAATGAATCATCCTAGAGCTGATCTGTTTTTTTGATTTGTATTCCACTTTACTTCATATACATGGATTATGGAAGATAACCTGACACTGATAACATCAGTGATTTGTCCAGATAAGAGCTGTAATGCCTGCATGAGTCAGACAGAAGTGCTTGCTGTTTCTTTTTACATTTGGAACAATCCACTAAGATCCACTATTACATACAGACTTTACTGTTCTGATTTCTGAATGATCTGTACAGGAGGCCGTGTGTAGGAGGCACTATGAGCTGGAAGCCCTTTTAAGATTTATTGCTAATGTAGAATTTGGGGACTAGTGCTCTTTTAACATAATGTTATTTTTTTACCATGGTTTATGAATATGTGAAGCATTTAATCAATATCAAATGTAGAATTCAGGCAGTATGCCTTGGATCCACTTCCTTAACTGATTTTCCTAATACAACCATATGCCCAGAAACCCACCTCGCAGGGAGTAACAACAAAGCCCAATTAACTTACATGTAGGTGCGTTACAATAGCTTTGAGTGCAGTTGTGCAGGAGAAAGACCTAAGAACCTTCGTCCTATTGTTTGCTGAATCAGGGGTGGTCCAAGAATTTAGAGTCTTACTAATCATTAAAGGGGTTGTCTCACAACAATGATTGCTTTTTATGTTAAAGATCTTGCAAAAACAAGTCACTTTGCAATATATTAACAGTGTCCTACCTATTCTGAGATATCCCCTCTTGTATGGGCTGCACCAGCTCCTCAGGTCGCTATAGCTACAGACCTGTTCCATCTCCCATGATAGGCTGTCAGCACTGGTTGCTTTAGCTACAGACCTGGCTTCTACTGCAGCCTAGTAGAAGCCAGTAAACACGCTCCTGAATTCAAAATTAAACTATGAAAACAGGACTGAGGTAAGAGGAATCCGTGTAGTGAGACAACCCCTTTAAGTTATGGCACATTCTTATGATGTGCCAAAATATTAAACGGGCTTCCCCATCTCATCATTTCTAGCTATGGGCTGATTTCACATGATGGGGAGATGTCCAAGCTTGTGCTGTTCTTCACATTCATTTCATTGTTTGCTTGGTTATATGTGGAAATATAGAAATAAATGAGGAGAACTGCGCAAGCTCGGTCATCTCCCTGTTCTTTAAGTTCAGATTGTAGTGAGCTATGAACTGGTCTTAGACTCGGAAATAAAGAAGTGGGAAAACTCAAGTAAATGATAATACTTCTCATTTAAGTTGGCCATGACAAAGAGTTGACTTGCTTAAACTATGTACAGTTCACAACTAAATACAGGCCTATAATTTATGCTGCATATTAACATATGAATATGCTGTAGCAAAACTAGTTTGCTCACTTTATCCGATAAGTATCAAGAAATTGTTTTGTTTTTGTCATCGTGATAAATAGCTAATCAAGCTACAGTATGAGATGGAATTTAGTGGCAGTGTCTATGACTTCCTGGCATGTCACCGGACAGACAACGTTTGTGTAATATCATTCAGACTTGGCCTGAGGATCTGGCTGTAATACTAGTCTCTCTATCAGATAATTGCGTCTCTTTCATTGGAATGCTCACTCACCAGTGTGACAGATTGCTTCATTAGTTAAAAAAAAAAAGTGGAACTGTACAAAAATAACATTAGGGCATAGGTTACGGTGAAGTTTCCGAGGTCTGGCATTGGGTGTGGAGGGTCAAGGCTACATATACCACTCAGTAGTGATTTGTGATTGGGTTTCCCTAAACTAAATAGTAGTATTTATAATTTCAACTATAGATTATAGGAGATGGAAGGCTTTCGGGAGCTTTATCTGTTTAATATCCCTGATATTTCTCATCAGTCAAATTTTCAGAAAAACTCACCGGCACATCTTCAAATGTAATCTTAGTCACATTGTTGTTTGGACAGCTTTGCCAGGAATTATTGAGACGGAATCCAATTGCACTGGTGTGACGTCCATCCAAGGAGACATATTTGCGAAAAGTACAGTTTTCAACATTGATTGGTCCATCATAGATCTGTATGCCACGGACTGGAAAGTTCCTAAAGGTAGTCAAGACAACACAGGCTATTACATTTCTGAGATACTCCTCTTTCCCCGAATAAAGACAGTGTCTTATATTAATTTTTGCTCCCAAAGACGAGCTAAGACTTATTTTTAGGGGATGTCTGATTCCTCCATGAACAAGAATTCACATTTATTGTTGAACAAAACATCAACATGTATTAATATACTGTAGTGATTTCATCACAAACATCAGCATAAGCAGTCAAACTCTGAATTGCATAAAAAAAATGCGCTGTCTTATTTTGGGGGATGTCTTATTTTCGTGGGGAAACGGTATAGATTATAGTAAAGTGTATTAACATCACTCTTTATTAAAACAGCACTCCTTCCTTATTAAAAGTTTATTTAATATTTAATCAACAAACATCTTGTAAGCAATATTAATAGAATTAGTATAGTTCAGATTACCAACATTATTTTGTATTTGTGATGTTTCGTTCCCCCTGGACCCTAATCATGCATATGACATCAAAGAAAAATAAACACAGATAGAAAGCGGAGTTTGCATTTACCATGGCTGTAGCCGACTCCACTTTCTATCTGTCTTCATTTTCCTTTGATGTCACATGTATTCATTAAGGTCCAGGAGGACCAAAACATCAAAAATACAAATTAACTTTGCCAATATGAGCTATGGTAATTCTACTTACACTGCTAACAAAATGTTTGTTAAATAAACTTTTTCAATTGCATCAGATAAGGAGTGCTGTTAATGTACTTTACTACTGAGACTTTTTTCAATGAGCAACCAATTCAACTAATTCAGAGTGCTGTACTCCTATCTGAGGTACAAAGTATAACATAACAATAGTAGGACACATTTTAGAACATACACTCCTCTTGGTAGCGTCCTCCCACTGTGGTCAAGTCCTCCAGGACCCCAAACAAGGCTGTCTGACATTTCTGTTCCCACGTTGTTACTTTCTCCAACAAATATGCTGTTTTTGACTTCTTGCTTGGATCCATCATCATCTGGAAAGGTCCCTCCACTACAAAAACAACATGGTCCATTAAGAAATAGAAAGCATTTGAGAAGTGTTTGAAGGGGTTCTGAGCTTGTATGTACATACAGATTAACTATAGTTTTAAAATATAATTATTACAATTATTATTAATAATTATTCTATTATTGTAATTTCAGCAACTTTCTAATATAGTTTGTATTTCCTTCCTATTTTTAAGAACTCTGCCTGCTGTGGATGAATGAAAACGCTGTTTAAAGGTAGAGGCTAAACACAACTGCTCAACTGACTTGACTGATTTTGCTTGATTCAAGAAAATTGTGTAACACCTTAGGGTATGTTCACACGAACATAGTGCGTGCATATAGCAGCGTGTTCTGTGTGCGCTGCTATACACCCCATCTTAAGAAGGACGTGCTGACCAGTGCGTCCTCTGAAGCCTCTCGCTGACATTCAATCTCGCTGGGGAGAATTGACGTGTCAGTTCTTTCCCCTGGCGCGTATTGTGCACTGGGTGAAAGCGCAGGTAATCATAGCTCTCAATGAGAACTATGAATTACCGTAATGTTGGACTGTACTTCGGGCGTATTGAAACGCAATTACGTGCTGAAGTATGGACCGACATTACGGTGTGTGAACATACCTTTACTTGCTCCTTGTCAGATTTTCAGTTTTTGTACAAAAACAAGATTGTTTCTATTTATTATCAGCAAGCACAATTCTTTATAATGGTGAGAATTTGAAACACAAAGTACATTCAATCTATTATATTCAAACTATTAGTATGCACCAAATATTCTTTATTTGCCAGGAAATGCTGTTAGATAAAAACAATTCAATAATATAACTACCTGGCCAGAGTTAAGCCAATTCCATTGTCAGAAAACCTGAGGAGAAAAAAAATCAAAAGTTAGTACATAGGTAGAAACACTGTAATGATGATATAAATTGCTGCTCATCATGGCATCTGCTTTTGGAGCATTTGTTGGCACAGACTAAGCCAACTCCTAAACAGTGTTAAAGTTAGAAAGAAGTGTACAGTATAAACATGCACCAAATTTGTCATATGTTGATAAATCTGACACATTTTTAGACATTCTAGTCTAGGTTTACACTGTATTAGGCAGCATAAATAAATCGGCCCCAATATATTTCTTTTCCCTGCAGATTGTATTATTCAGTGAATAATTGTCAGTGAATAATCTATAAGGCATAGGAATGTTAGTGGGGATTAAAGGAGACAGGCTGCTACATCCTAGGCACCAGCTGCAGCTATGTCATTTATATGTTTTTTTTTCTGTTCTCATTATCATCACTTTTTAGCCTTATGATTAACAAAACACCAATCTTTCATCAGCTCTATATGTGAATGTAGTATTCTGGAAAGAAAATGACTGTTAGTTTAGTTAAAATGTAGCTGAAATATGAAGATGCAAGATACGTAGAAATAATAGAGGCAAAAGGGAGTAGATGCTGTCACATTTCTTCAGAAACCACCGAAGGCAAAGAGCTACAGTAGTCCGAAGAAAACATTAAGCAAGGACACCCCCCTCTTGTATTAGAAGAAGTCTCACTTGCTTTGTAGGACCCAAAAAAGCAGCTTGTTTTTTGCAGGACGAGTTGTATTTTGCAATAGTGCTCTTTTGAAGTGGCTTATACATTTACATGTTTATTTTATTTTTCACTCTTTTTTTTCCACTTAGGGGACTTGTAACAACATTTTAAATCTTTTTCTGCTTAAGCCTTGGGCTAACAGGAACTTTATGGCAGAGTGGGGTCTTTTTTATGCCCCTTGTTGCCACCATAACCGATCGACAGCCTTGTCATCATGTGTGCTGGCTGGCTGATACAGGGAACCCCATAAATCTGCTCGTATTTTTTAGATGCTGTGTTCATGGTTACCAAGAAAAACGAAAAGTCCCAGAAAAGACTTGTAAATTCCAGCGCAGATAAAAATATACTTTATTATCAGAAACCAGCAGGTCCACACATGGTGCGTGCTCGCAGGCTACGCATTTCTAATCACAAAGATTGTTCATCACGGCCCCCTGGAATTTACAAGTCTTTTCTGGGACGTTTAGTTTTTGTTGGATACGTTCGCTGCATGCGCGCAGCTTATTCCGAGCGCAGGTGTAGTACCAGTAAACGGAAGGGTGCGGTGAGTAAAGGAGTTCCAGCAGGATCTGAAGGTGGTAGTGAAGTTCGTGAAGCTGGATGTCCAGCGAATTTTGAATTGAGTACCCAGGACACCGAGGATCCTGAATGGCAATAGCAGCTGGCACAGTGCTGATGAAGGGTTTGTAATACCAAGCCATCCCGTACATCACGTTATAAGAACACAGACGTTGGACGCTTCGGGCCGGTGAGTGGAGTGGTGTTTGCTACTCATTATATTGTGTTCATGGTTAGTCACTGAAGATCTCCCATCACAGCAAAATCCCACTGGTGATGAATTGAACATGGATTCTGTGCCTGCATCATCATTGATGACAATATTATAGACGTTTTTAGGAATCTATTGCTGGCCATGACATAATATTACATTGCTAGGTGGGATCGGGTCTATTTCCCTAGTGGTGGGATGAACCACTGATTACAGATGATCTCTGGGGTCCACCAGGTGGACACCCTAGATCAGTTTGGCACTTGAAACCTGTCTATCAAAAAAAGGAATATATTGAAGAAAATAGGTATTTCCTCAAATCAAAGTTATTGAAAAAAGCTGCATTTACCTAATGTGGTAGTCTTCTACTTTTCTTTGTCTATTGCTCGTTGCCTTGGAATGATGGCCGCACTTCATGTCTTTTCATTAGTGATGACTGAGAATGCGCATTTCTGTATATGTGCCTTATCTGCTGTCTTGGCCATAAAAGTGAAATTTGGTTTCTTAGTACAGAACTGCTCCTGGGCACGCCCCTGACCTCACCTCTACATTCGAAGGCACTGCCCCTCTTTGTGGTAGAATAGCCTGATGCTTGAGGATGTGCGTCCAATGCTACCTCTCCATTCAAAGGCACTGTTCCTCTTTGTGGTAGGATTACTTGATGCTCAAGGTTGTACCCTGAGGCCCTGGAGCTTAGTAAAGTGACTTTTAGCATCAGTCAAGTGGTGGGATGATGTCATTGGAGCACCAACGTGTCCATCAAGTAATAAAATCATGGCCTGATTTCACCCAGAGTAAACTTGTGAGACTCAAGAAGCTGGAGCAATTGGTCAGGTCAGAAAACCACTTTAGGACTATGGGAAAGCTGAATAGCAGTGCTTGGTGCTGCTGAAGAGGTATTTTGTGCAGTACTGAGGCCTTTATTTGGTGCTTTATTGAAGGTATATTGTGCTTCGCAGTGGTATTTGTTTGGCCATTTTGGGGGGATGTTTTTGTTGTAATGTGGTTCTTAGGGCGACATATCCGAAAAGTGGTGTATCCATGCCAGTTTTAAGCGCATTAAATCAGTGTAAAGTGTGCTTGAAAGTCCGATACTTTCTAAAAACTGGCGTCAGGTATACCTTGCATAGAAAACTTAATGTGCCTAAAAAGGCGCATCGCATCAAAAAAGGCGTATTGCGCAACTCGCGATGCATAGCATTTCATTGGTAATGCACCTCTGTCATTGCCTGATGGAGGCGCATTATATATGTAATGCTCATTGGCGCATTACAAAGTGTCATGCCTGGCGTATAATGCGCCTAGTTTTGGTGTACGACAGTTCATTTACAACAAGAATATGGCGTCAAAAGTGGCATTGGCGAGTTGGGACATGTCACTCGTAGTGTTTTTAGGGAGGCATGTAGGGCTGTGCTGTGCTCTGTGGTTGAGGCTGCTTGGTGGTTTTATGTGTGCTGTTTATTGTTATATGGTTGTCACTACTGGGAGTGATATAACTGCTGCATAATAGTATATGTCTGGGTGCTTTGCAGTAGTGTATGTTATGTAGTGAGGCACCAGCTTCACCATGGATTGACCGGGGAGGTTTGAGTATAAAAAGGATGAGAAGCCCTAGGTTAACAGAAATAGGATAATAAAATGTGATCTAAAATCCAATTTCTACTTCTGTTCTATCCTGCATTCTTTATTTTATTAAAAATACCATCTGCCAATTGTTATTCGTGCAGCTTATCTGAAATACTCATACTATCAACAAGAGGCCTCACATCACAGTCTGTAAAAATCCTGGACTTACTGGCAGCTATCCAACCATACGTCTCCTCCCCGCAGCCAAGCTCCATGGTCCTGGTTCTTGTAAGCAATAAAATGTTGGATTATTGCAGGTACTCGCGGCTTGAAAGGATCAGCATCCTGATGTGGTCCATACCTGTTCAAGAGTTGAAGATACGAAAAACAGACTTCAGGGCCTGGGGATATTAACAACGGTGCTGTGCATGCATTTTAATAACACACTCTATTGTTTTTATTGCAGAGCAAGAAGCCAGACTGAGTTTTTGATTATTCTAATTATATAGTGCAAGCATTGAATTACAAAGGGTTACTTTGAGGCCTTTATGGTATTTCTTTGATTTCCATAAGGTATATATTTAGATAACAGATGAGAAATATAATATGTTACAATAAAGTAGTTATAAGTAGCAAAAATAAGTTAGAACCAATCTAAAAGAATTTGCTGTCCATATTGTAGATTAATGGTATATTCGCATTACTTAATGTCCCAGTTCAACAGCTCGTCACCAGCTGCAGAGAGCAGAGTGGATGCCGCACTTGTACGGCTCTCTCCATTCTCATCTTTGGGATTTTCAAACACAGCCAAATTAGTCAAAACTACTCCCATAGAAATGAACAAAGAGCGCCACAAATGCCAGGAAGTTAAGTAATGGGAATACCCTTTATAGACAAAAAAAAATCTAATTGCTGGGAGTCCCACCACTGGTTCTCACACCTAACACTAAAGCGGGGGCCATCAAGTCCCCAGTTCTTTGTCACACTGTGAGTGTAGAGGATTTTTAACAGAGTAATGGCCGAACATGTGTGCTGCTCTATTCAAAGTCTATGGGACTGACTAAAGGCCATCTTCATCAGTCCCATAGACTTTGAATGGCTCAGCACTGTACAAGTTTAGCCACTGCTCTGCTTTAGTGATCAGTGAGGGTCCAACTAATTAAACCCTCAGTGATTAGACGTGTATCACCTATTCTGTGGATAGATTAGAAGCATCTATAGTGGGGAACCTCCGTTAACTTTATTGACACATCGTGCAAACATGTATTGTGTAGACAGATACAAATTCATTGTATAAAGGCTCCACAATATAATGGAAGGAAATTCATTCCCACCAGCTGCAAAGGATACTTATGCTGGAAATGTCTATAGGATCCTAGCACACTTTTTGTAAACCACCAACAACTAGTATTTATAATGAGAATTACTTGAGTTACATCTTTCAGAGATAGGCAGTTTCTTAAATGAGGGGGAAGCTGGTTAGCTGTACATATAACGGATTGCAATTTGGTAGACTGTACAGCAGGTCTTCGTACTGACAGAAGCTGGTTACCTATGCGGACCTATAACTTTTCTTGAGACATATGGTATAGACATGATCTGAGTGAGATGATCAAGATACCCATTGCCTAAGAGAACTGCCGCATAAAAAAGGTAATATCCAAGGAACAGTTATCAGAAATATAAAAATATAAATACATAAATAGCTGAAGGTGGCTGTCAAAAGTCATCAGGGAATTCAAAGCTTTAACTTCTACTTGAGGACATCTTTGTACTAGGTGTGTGATTGATATTCTTAATAAACATAGGCAGGGCTGTTCTAAATAATTTCAGGACCCCATAGAGCCGAAGCATTTGGGCTCCTCACCCATTACCAGTTCTTATATTGTACCATAACTGTGAGGACCTTTTTCAAAAAAATTTGATCAGAGCTCCTAACAGAAGTACTGCCAATACTACTCCCTCTGAGAATAGGCAAGAGAATAGCAATCTTTCCTTGAAGCAGATATTATTTTATGTGGAAGACATAATGGAACAATTCACTTATTTTTGGGATTAAGTAAATAATGCAAGCAATTACCGGGCTCCAATCAGTGTAAAGATCGGTCTCTTATCCTTCTCAGTGGCTTCAGTTGTTTTGACACCATTGTCAATGATCATTCCGGCCTGGATATACAAATGGGATACATGAGGGAAAATAATGGCATAGAATGCTGTTTACTTATTCAGCAAATGGACTTTAGAAATAATATTTAAAGCCCCTTGTAATGCATAGCTACCCATAGACATTAGATGTTTGTTGCCAAATAACACTAGCTAAAGTGAAAACTGTCTATAACAACCCATATATATGACATTTCTGGCAAATTGCTACATTTTGCAAATCTATGGGACAGCATACTATACAGTCAAAATTCAGCTTGGGTTGGACCATGATGGAGTATGTGCTGCCTGAAGTTTGCGCGATAATTATAATATCCTCCTATATGAGTTAGGGCCTGTCTATACAGCAAGGATGTATAGTTGGTTTTTATTACTGATTTTGGATTTGGAATCAATTTGAAAACTGACTGTAGACTATCCCCATAGACCTCAATTGAAAATCCGACCTCTACTCTACATGGCTCCAATTTTCTGAGGTCGGATTTAAATACCTTTGCAAAAAACTTGGAACATGCATATTCTTCCGCTGGATTTCCGATGGAAAATGTACTGTTCAATGAACTGGCTGAATCAGTAAACCAACCACAAAGAAATAAAACCGATAGTAAAATACCGTTAGATTCTGTTGTAGAATCCGACCAGTATTTTACAATTGTCATGTAAACACACCCTAAGAACACATTTATCCTGAACTAAGCAATTATT
This sequence comes from Phyllomedusa bahiana, assembly GCA_025379985.1. Classification (NCBI taxonomy): domain Eukaryota; kingdom Metazoa; phylum Chordata; class Amphibia; order Anura; family Hylidae; genus Phyllomedusa; species Phyllomedusa bahiana. The sequence continues at coordinate 135,529 of JAODAL010002397.1, read as the reverse complement.
TTGTGATCACTAATAACATACAAGTAAAACAAGTGCAACATTAAAATGAGGTGTTGCCAATAACAATCAGTCAGATGTGTGCTGATATCTGAAAGCCATTGGAAAAAAATGGCAATTCAATTATTTTCCATTTTTTAACATTTACTGTATCACTAAGAAATTGTATTTCTTTGCAAAATTGTCATAGATTGTTCTGTCATTTAACTGTGTTGCTTATTCGTTTTTTAAAATACTAATAATAAAAATTACAAATGCCTAAATACAAATGTTGGTACAGTGAAACAATGGCCCACAGTTACTTTTGCTATTGCACCAGAAAAGTGTCTTACAATGTGCCAAAAAGTAGTACAATTTTGGAGCAGCATCTCACAGTGTGTTGCAGACACATTTATGAAGAGCTTTAGATAACACTTTTTGTGACTGCTGAAAAGTTAAATCTGGCACATTTTGTGACCGCATGTCTAAGTTGCTGTTGCCTAACTTTTATACAACAATAGTAAATCTAGGCGCAATGGGGCAGACTTATCAAGGCAGTTGCGCCAGAATTCTGGCTCAATTTACGCCAAAAACCAGCTTTTCGCCACATTTACTATGTGTTTTAGACAGTTTCAGATGCTTCTGCGCCTTGTCCGACAAAGTGGGTGTGGCTTTGTAAAAAGGACAGGATTTTGTGGAAAGGGGGCGTGGTTTAAATGCAACTAAAAATGCGCCAGAATTTGGTCGCAGTTTCTGGCGTAAAAGTAAGCCAACTTAAAGATGGTACAAACTTAGACTTGACAGTTCTAACCTGCACCAGATTTATCAACACTGTGATAAATGTGGCGTATTGTAAGACTGTCTTGTCTAACTTTACACTGTCTAAAAGTAAGACACTATTGATAAATCTGCCCTAATATGTTTTGTGAGTTTTAATTGATACACAGAATGACAACTGTGAGCCCACTGTATTCTTGGGGCACTCCTTCCCCTGCGTTTCCCTGCCCACTTCAGCAGTGATTTTTTGGTCACCTCATGAGCTAAATGGCAAATATTTTTGTGCTCCCTATAACAGGCCGCTATACATGGGGAAGCATATTCAGGTGACACGCTTTGCTTTGATATGCTTTTTCTTTGCAATGTTAGACTCACCCTGTAGTTGGAGTGTGCACGATTATTGTGGAATTTTCCTAACGGCATGTGTTCAGATTTTCCTGGTGCATACAGTCCCTCAGAAGGCCCAGTAGGTACATGATGAAATACGAACCAAAATCCAGTTTCCTGGAAATAAAATCATGTTTTTAGTCAAGCAATATAATATGTATTATTATTACTTCTATTAGTTAACTAAATTATATTACTCTATTAAATCTTTAATAAAACATTAGGAGACTTTCCGCTATGATTCTCCAGCGGTATGGATTTAATACAAAGAATGTGTGGGATTACGGTGCCTGGAATATTTCATGCTCTTATATCTTTTAGAGCTATGTAAACCTTTTTTATCTACTCAATGGTCATAAAGCAGAGTTGTCCTGGCCAGAACATCAAGGTGAGAATTAGAAAGGTTAATAGAGCCTCTAATTATTTAGCATGCTTCAGTGAACCACACACAGCAGGAGCTTGTAGTGGATTCCAAATGTAAGGTAACATATAAACTATTCCAGATGGACCTTTAAATTATGTCGGACTTTGCTTCTGTTGTATGATTAAGCTAGGCTAAGAGTCTTAGAGCTGTACTTACTTCTGAGCCAGCTGCTGAGCAGTTGATGAGATTATTATTAGGATTGGCGATCCAGAAGGTGGAAACAGCACTAAACCCAAGCAGAAAACATAAGGTGGAAAATAAGTGTCTTGCTTACTCCGTAAGGAAACATTTGCCTTCTGTAAAGGGTACCAAACAGCATAAACACTAATATATATATGTATATATATAAATATATAGTATAGTATACCCTATAAGCCATTGGCCAAGGAAGTTCTCATTATAAACAGTGCCAAAGAGAAGATACAGGTGTGGTTCTTCCAATAAATGGAAATAGCTATCATTATTCTATCAAGTTACAGTATCTGAAACTGAATTGTTCATAATGTAATGTATTATTACCTGTATATGACAAGACTAAGCAATAACTAATATAATAGTAATAGTAAAATATTACACCATAAGAATAATATAAAAACAATATAAGCACATTTGCAGCATGTCACCAGATTCTGCATACTTACTTGCAATCTTGTCTAGGTTTTGCTACATATCCGGGATAGGAGCCTTCAGTTATAGTCTTACACATTTTATTATCTCTATCAGAAGGCAATAGGGTCCCAGCTTTGACTAGGAGACCTAGACAGTGGTCAAATGTGTTGCGTTCCTCAGGGCCATCTTCCGTGAAAAAACAGTGGCCAAGAGTGTCATAACCCACAACGTCCTTCACCTTAACAAGAAGAAAAACAATTACTATAATGTTTACAATACCGTACATGCAAATTACCACTAAACAAAATGAAAGAACCCCAGAATATAATGCACCTCAATTGCATCTCACCTACGGTAGCAGTTGATTCTACCTTATATTTTTTAATGAAAAAGCAACTAAAATTGAAGAATGTACAATTTTAAAATTTTGGAGTCTAGAACTCTAAATACATTTATGTTGACATAAAAACAACTTAATAAAAAAGATAAATATCATACAGGTACGAAACATCAATTAAATGTATCAATTAAATTACCCTTTTTGTAAGGGTGTCAGTTAACTAGTGCTTCAAGCTGTCTTAGTAGCGGCATTTTAACTGCTTTAACTGACCCTTTTTTCACTTACTCAGGTAAAGATTTAGATACATCAGTGTTGCAAAGCCAGTTTTTTTTTTGCAGCTTTTTGTTTGGTACATATCTGCAAGCTGCACTATTTTTTCCCCTTAAAAACAGTGGACATTATATATTTTTGTAGGGAACAGCAAGTTGGTCACTTTCTACTAAGTAGCAGCACTATTTGGGTTCTCTGAGGCGTTTATTTATACTTTTTATTAGGACTACTTATGTTGCCGTACGATTTTCAAGTTATTTTGCTATGGGTCCCTATTAATTATAGTTACACCCCTGCCTCTAACTGTTCCTATAAAATTAATCTTCTTAAGACATTCTATTTTCCTGTTTGCTCAGCTTTGATTGATGAACTAAAGATACCTACCAGCAACCCATTGGTACCATGAACGGTAACACAGCGAGAAAATGCATGATGAATGGAGATATCCTTCACATAAGTGGGAGGGTAGTAACCCCCCTTTTCATCCACATCACCCACCATGTGGAAATGAACGGGGTAATGTCCCATTGATTGTTGCCCCATGTGCTTTAGTTCTATGCCTTCCAAATGAACTGCCTTGAAGCCTTTGCCAATCTGTAATAAACATAACAGGTCATAAATTATAAATGATCTTTCATAATGTTTCATCATACAGTATAAGCATTACAACTTTGTTGTTGTAATACCTTAATATGGCCTCCGAAAGTATCAAAATCGAAGAATTTACACACAGCGTTGTTGTAACAACTTTCTTCCATTTCTCCAAAAACGACAATATTCCTACTGAGAAGACCAACTTCTGCTCTCATATCAACTCCATCCATCTCTTCCCCAATATGGAGATACTTGGCGTGTCCTAAAGAATGAAAAACAAATTTCCATTAGTTAAAAACAAACTATTTCTTATATGGGAATCTTCTCGCCTCTGAATTGGAGAAAACATATTTGAAATTTAGCTAACAGATTCCCTTTGTGGATCCGATAACAACAGATGGTCTAATATTAACTTCTAGCTCGGCATTCGCTTCAGCAAATTCCACTAAGATGTATCACTGTGCAAACAAGTGAGTTAATGAGTTAGTTCCCTATATAAGCCGTTGCAACCTACATATCTGAATATAAATTCTCCTAATATAACAAATATTCCACTGATCTACAACAATAGCAAATAGTCTTTTTCACCCAGAAACAGTGTCAATCTTATTCATGAGTCCTGTATGTGGCAGCAGATGTGAGTAGAGCTGAGCTGCAATACCAGATACTGCCATGGAAAGGAGTGGTGCTGTTTCTGGAAAAAATACCCTTTATTTGGAATTCTGGATAACCATTTTAAAGTTATTATAGCATCATACTGTGATGACTAAATACATGTGATGAGGAGTTTGCACTTTTGATGATAGATGTATACTTTAGTGAGTGCTTGGAATCATCAATAATAATCTGTAGTATAGTGTATAGCAAAGGCAATTAGTGCCGGCACAATGTTAAAAGAAAAAGGCACAAAACTCATGTTATCATGTCTATTTCTAAAATGACTTTAGGAAAAATATTTGATTCAAACCATTGATAGATTAAATTGCAGGAAAAAAAGCACAATGGAAGAAATACCTAAATATTTGGAATTATGAGGAATTATAAAAATGCTAAAAGACATGGCAGGCAAGAATGTTAAAAGAAGCGGCAAGACTTGTCTAGCCATTTCATTTCTCTACCTGCTTTGAAGCTTCACATCACATATGGTTCCTGTTTTGTTCTCTCCTACTAAAATTCCATCATAAAATACCATTGTCCTATAGAATTAGAGGATTACAAGACACAACATTCTCTGTCTGGTTGCGTGCAATGCTAGAACTGTCTTCTTTGTCGTGTCTGGGGAACATATAAATGCCTACAATCTCTGCATGGCTTACAGTGCAACTTTTATTACATATAGTAAAATCTTTAATTAAACCATAGTTAACCATTCAGTGTATGCAACAAGAAAGCGCAGGAGTAGGTGACTGCAGAAGAGCCCATTCAAATACCCAAGATTTTTAAAATTCTATCAACATGTCTGCAAAAACATAAAGGGCCACATGTATGAAAACGGTCTAGGTCTTAAACTCACCTTGCTGCCCATAGAAACCAATCAGAACGCCCCTTTAATTTCATATAGTGCTCTGAAAAAATTTAAAGGGGAACTCTGATTGGTTGCTATGGGATAAAAAGTGAATTTTAGACTTAGACAGTTTTTAGACATGTGGCCCAAAATGCATGACTCATATTAACATCGATTAATATACTGTTTAATGTTCTTTATTCAAATAATAGATTAAACACAACCAGGATAGAGAACATCAAATGGTCTTATTATACATATTTCTATCCAGCATATTAAAAGTGTGACCTCAGTTTACAAGAACCGGTTAGTCAGATAGGGAAATTCCTTTTTTATCAATGATCCACCCAAATTCCACAAAATTCCTCAAAAAGACATAAAACATAACATTCATTTAAATATCCATAAAACATATGCATCACACATCTTAAAATGAATTGAAGACACAACATAGTACCAACAACAATCAAAATAACTATTGTACCAATAGGGTAACAAAAAAAGATCATCCATTCCAAAGGACAGTGTCACGGGTGATGGTAGTGGAGCCTTTAGGTCACCGTGAGAGATAACTTATTGAACCACGGCAGGAAGCGGAGTCTAAAGACCCCCGGTATTCAGCAGAGAATGGCGCAAGGGAGGATGGACTTCACTGTGGGGGACTCCCAGGTCACTACCCCTGACATGGCCACTTGCAGTGATAGCGAAGGTGCTGGCATAATACAGGAGGAGTAGGCAAGACCTGGTCAATATGCAGGCAGAAAGGCCAGCGCTGGCAGAAGACAATCGTGGTCAGGTCACAGGCAGAGATCAGAGTCTGGATAGCATAAATGAAGCACAATAAACACTAGGAGGATACACCAATATACTGGCGAAGGTGAGAGGGGGAAGCGACCTAATAAATGGCCTAGCGACAGCTGACTGGCAATCAGTGGTACGGTGGCCCTTTAAATTTCTGAGAGTAGGTGCGCGCACCCTAGGGAGCTGGCCAGAGTCAGTGAGTGGGAGTGGAGCAGGAGGTAAGGAACGAGCAGTTAAATTCAAAATCAGGATATGGGCTATAAATTCAAAATCAGGATAAGGATAGTAGCGATTCTGGCCCTATACCGTTTCCTATAGCCCAATACAGAAAATGAGGGCCCAATATATTTTGATCTACAATACATCAGATCTCTTCAGGGAACTTACAGTGTTTTGGTAATTAATGTGGACTGGCATAAGGATGGTGTCCAAAGTACCTAGTTAAATTTGATATTCTTGTCAAACATCAGAAGTTGGTGTTCCACATATATAAGGCATTTCTGGATTAACAGTTACTGGGTAGTCCCATTCAACAGTATCATCGGCACCCTCTACATAAAAAATATCCATGTTTATTGAATCATATTAAAACGCCATAAAAACATAGAACACGCCAGCTAACATGTTTCAGGACAACATAGCCCTGGATCCTAGCACCATAGGGAAAGAATACCCCTTCGCTAAATAGCAGTTCTCATTTACTGGATAGTGGCAGAATATATTCAGCCTGCCAAGAATGTTATATTTATACAACTCCTAATGCCAAAGTAATTAACATTTATTTCAATTGGAGTACATTTTTCAACAGTTAGACACACTTGACACAGAAATGTTGAGACTAATAGGACATAAAGCATAACTTCTCTATAAAATGTAGCACAGAGCACAGATTATACAGTGCTAACCGTGCTATTTTACTAAAGCAACTGGGATTCAGCTATATGCACATAGACATATATATAGAACTGATACATGTGATGTATATAATCCTAGTGGCCTACTATAAGGGCCATTAATATTTCTTAATAAATTAGGAATTAACATTTTACAAGAACATGGCAAACACAATACAGGGAAAATGATAGTTTTGCCAGTTTATACCTGTTTAAATTTGCTATACAATAGTTTGACTCCTATGAGGACCTGTTCTTGGCACCATATTACTGACTGGAAACATTTTCTCATTTTAGTCTTAGTGTAACAGTAGTATGGAAATTAAGCATTCCTATGCCTCAAGAAACGGATTCAGTAAGTCAGTTAGACTAATGTAATTTTGCTTACACTTAATTCATTTTTAGAAAAAAAAAGTTATCTAGAAAGAGTCTGAACGACGGTCCATGTCTGTTGAGCCAAATTTCTAGTATAGTTTCAGCACCTGCTGTGGCCATCATGTGCAACAATTCTTTTGCACCAGAAGAGCAATGGTATTGGTCTGGGAAAAGGTACCCAAAAAATTCCAAGCCTAGGTCATTGGTACAAAATGATAAGACTATCGACAAATTGGCGGATTAATGGCCAGAATCGCTGTACTGTATGACACACAGTATCAACAGTGAAATAAATTGGCATGTGGTGTTTGACAGTTTGACTAAAATACATATAAGTATTCAATAATTTTTTGCAGATTCGACAGTATACGTAAAATACGTATATGTTGCAGTATATATAATTGTTTGGCGGTATGAATATCTGCCATATGTTGGGTATTTGCACTTATGTAATTACAGTCCACAGCAACATAATGCACAAACCTGAAAATCCTAATTGTATGTACTGGGAGTGCACGCTCCGGAAAGTCAGATCAGAAACCTTTCCCAAATCTTTAACCAAAAAACAAGATATGAAGCATCACATCCAAAATAAAAAAAATATATATACATTTCCATGAACTTTATTCACCCATGATCAATCCTGCAACGTTTCAGCTCCTCAATGGAGAAAGGCACTGACAAGCTGAAATGTTGAGGGATGGACATGTGGAAATTTATATATTTTTTGGTGATGTGCTGCTTCCTATCATGTTTTTCACTTATGTAATTATGTATGTAGCGCTAACGACCACACCAGAGACAAGCCTGGGGAGATGCCAGAGACCACTTGGTTTGGCCAAGGACAATATAACTCTTGGTAAGCATGCTCCATACTTGTCCATTTAAAGGCTCATTGTGCCTTTGTCACCCATGAGCCCAGATCCACCTGGTGCTGGACATCTATGTATATATTAATGTATGCATATGGAAATCAGATACAATAAGAGCATCCTATGCAGGACCAGGATGACGGGTAGGCAGAGGTAGGCTACCGCCTAGGACTCCACTTCATCCCAGACAGGAAAGTGGCGCAAATGGGTATGGAGTGGGCTGAATTTTACATTGGGAGAAGAGGGGTGGGGCGCTATATGCCTTATTTGCTTAGGACACCAGAATACCTTTTCCCAGCTCTGATCATCTGTAGATGATCAAATATGCTAGATAAACTACCAAATGGTATGGCATGTTGAAAACAGATCAAAATCTAGAAAAGCAAAAAATGCAAGCATCAGGTTATTAGTGAAACACAGTATCTGTGTTCTGTAGAGAGTGTGATAAACATGTTCATTCATCCTACAAAGTTACCAAAGATTTAACAAAGTTGTGCCCCCCCCACATAGACACACCAGGATAATGGTTTTACAGTAAATGCATTTGTACACCTACCATACCATTTCTCCAGATTGCAGGAGATCACAATTTAGATACAGTTTGAGACTTTCTGCATGTGCTTCCACATACCTAGACATATGGTTTGACTATCACATTTTATCTAAAACAAACTCCATTGAGAATTTACCATAGCTTTACATCTACTTCACAGACAATTTTACCCCGGGAAAAGTTTAAGATAAAATTCATTCCTTGTTTCCTTGCATGAAATCTGTTGTCTGAGCGACTGCCCCACTTGTGTGCTTTTAATTTAATCAGAATGCAGGTCATGCTAAGCTGTAATCACTCAAAAAAATGCCAAACATGCAAAGTGTGCTGTCTATATATAAACTTGCTCTGCAGACTTGGCTCAGCCCTCAACGCTAAAGATATTTTGGAACATTTAATTCTAAAACAAAAAATACCCCTTTTAATGATCTATTTAAAAAAAAGGAATGCCTTTAATTTAGAGCCTGAAAAAACACACGCCTATACTAACAATACCAGGAGCAGAGAGTTTCCATGATTATTTCTGCCAGAGTTGAATGGGTTTAGTAAGGGAAGTATAACAAGAATGAGTCATATAGTGCATTATATAGTAGAAAAGAGGAAAATAAATAAAAAAATTATATTTGTATATGTTAGACCTACCTTTGTTTCACACCTACATCAGAGCATTAACAGCCTGTGGAAATCTATGTAATAAATACTCCCTATAAACTACGCAAACTAAATTAGTAGCACAAATAGTGAAGAGTCAATGGGTTAATTTAAAGTAACTCCAACGGGATCCATGACAGAATTTATTATAGAACTAGACAGGTTTCCACGTTGTGATACATTCACTTTTTTAGTTGACCAGCTCTAATGTAGGGTATGGAGGCTGCTGTAAAGGGACCAGGGCATAACTATTTACACATACTTATCCATACTTGTAGGATTTTTCTCTTTTTATCTATGGAAGTATATATCTTACATAAGAATATTTATGTAAAGCATATACTCATAAAAGCATTTAGTCATTTAAAGAGCATTTCCAGCTAAAATGAATAAAATGGCCAAGTAGAATTTAAGTAAATCAGAAGAGTGAAACAAAACGAGTTCTGGATGCCATGGATTAAGCTCCGGGCTAAACCTAGGAACAGAGTCAAAGAACTACGTATTCCTCACCCTTAACTTCCCCAAGGAAGTCGAGACTTCCCCACAGTGAATTCTCGATCACTATTCTCAGAATAGTTCCCATTGGGAACAAGTGATGTTAGCTGAGAAGATCTCATAGAGCTGTGGAAACACGTTGGGAGTTAAGCAGAGCAAGAAGCCCTTACAGGTTACATTCGGTCAGCAAAGACAGTCAGGCAGAAGGTCAGGGCAGGCAACAGACAAATGTAATCATACCAACTGGGTTAAAATCCCAACAAGAGGAATGTACACCTTAGCATAAATGGATCCTATTGCTTAGGCCCAGAATGATTGTGATAAGTGCCTAACGAAGCCCTGATCAAAACGTTATAGAAAACCTCATAGGCTCTTTAGGAACAAGAAGTTTGTGCATCCATGTGATCTCTGGTTAGATCTAGCTACACAAAAGAAAAGCGGTAGCCGGAAGACAAGTGGTGCACACCAGAGCAGGTAAGTTTACAAAGGGATGTTCAGTGCTTCAGTATTGAATTTCAGAAGATAAAAGTAAAATTGTGACTTTATTAGGACTGAATGAAAGTTGTTAAGTTTTCAATTTCTGAGAAGTTGACAATAAAAAAAGTCTGGAGTTCCTGCTTCTCTTTAGGTGAAATCTTTTTTAAATATTATATATTCCATAAAACCTGTTAATGAATACGTAATGGTGATTTCTTTATTGCTAAATTCGATTAAGTCCCCAAAATAATGGTGCTTTAAATGTATAATATCCTTTATAATACATTTTAATAGTCTACACTACAGCTTGCCCAATATTTAAAAGGTTGGGGTTTCTCATGCGCAATCCAGATTCAAACATATCATCTTATCAAGTGGAAGGGATACAGTGCCTCATTTCTGGTTTCCGATTACGGTAGGTCATTAGTGAGGCATTTTCAGCAACACACGGACGTCCTGTAGCTCTGTAGACATGACTATACATCCCTACCAAAATTAGCTCACAAAACTTTTGGGGAATTTTGGTTTAACTGCTGATAAAGAAAAAAGATTTCAAGTTCATCCCTCCTAAACTTCAATGCCAAGTGAATGTATAGTTCTACATAAGCTAGGCTTCTAGATACTGATGAAAAACCTACATAATACCAGTTCATTATCTATTCCAGCAACACCCAGTTCTACCAAGCTCTTTCCTTATCCACCCTTAAAGTTATTTTAAGATAAAAAATGTAATCTTACACTGAAGTAACACTATATTATCTTTAGTTATGTAAATAAAGCTGGCGGGAGGATACTTTGAGGAATTTTTGCAAGGAGTCAGCAAGTGTCGTGTTTATATAAAACAAAATGTTCTCGACATGTAAGTGCAACATCGAGACAGTACATGGAGGAATCATTTGTTATCTACATATGGTCCATAAAGTATTTTTATCAGGTCTTCTAGATTTGACAAGTTTGAGCACAGGATTCACTATTCACTAGTAATCATCATAATTCTCATGGCCCATCAACCCAGCATCAAATGCTTTACTTTTCAAACAGAACTGCAACAGCCATTATGACAATCTGCAGTATGGCTTCTTCTAGTCTCATTAACTGATGGTACAGTAAGTTGACCTCTTTTTATTAATTGAGGTGGCTCAGTGGTCAGTGCTGTTACCTTGCAGCACTGACCACTGCTTTTTAATCCCACCAAAGACAACATCTATAAGGAGGATGTATGTTCTCTTCATGTTTGAGTGAGTTTCCTTTTGGTGCTCTGGTTTGCCCCCATTCTCCAAAAATAAAAGTCAGGCTAAATTCCAATATGTTAGACTCATCGGGGACAGGGACCAATGTGAATAATGTCAATCTCTGTACAGCGCCGTGGAATATAATGGTGCTATATAAAGAAGCTAACTGATACGTAACAACCGATATGGCTGCACTTCATGTTATTTATTTAGCAAAAATATAATATACAAATATCCCTATAACTAGCAAATTTCAGAAACTTCTGTATTCTCACTAATGGCTCTTAGCATTTATTGAGGACAATGAAGGACTTTTGTACCTGTGTTTTGTGGCTGAACTTAGTTGGTTTTCTTACGAACAGAAGTTCATCACTTTCATTTATACAAAAGCAATTAAATCAAAAACACATCTTGTTCCCCAACTATTTACCCTAGAACTAAATGGAGATCTCAGGGCCCCTTGCATGCTGCTCTACAGCTGTTGGTAGCTGCAAATGCTATTGTACACTACTAAACCAGGGATGCTATAGTGATAATGAAGTCTGGCACGAAGATTAAAACCATGTTACTGGCAGTGAAAACTAAGGTAAGAATTTTGATTATTAAAATGAAATAAAATCTGAGTGTCTCTCTACCATATCATATTTGAAGTTCTAAGCAAGAAAAAGGGACCTCGGACTTAAAACATCTGCTGTTTACACATAGAGAAATGCAAGTCCTGTTATCTGGACTAGCTGTTGGCTACTTCAATACTGCATGTCTATGTGACGGAGGTCTCTAGAACATATGGATACATATACACATACTTTACAAAAATGTAAATGTATCCTAGCCTGAGTGCTCTCTGGCACTCTTTTAGCTACTTAGGATACTTTGTGGTTCAAATTGTATGAAATGACTTTTACTTTAAGTGTACTTTGTCAGTTTATTACTGCTAATCTCTCAAAATGTTATAACACTGAATCGTTACAACACTGAAAAGAATGAATAACCAAAAAACCAATAAAATGCATAGTACTATACATTTGTATAATGCTTTCCTATATTTAATACTATTAATGTATGGAATATTATATGCATTATTTCTATCAAATGTTTCTATACTCTACATACTTTTCAAATCTATTTACACAAGTGAGTAGCCACTTAAAATCACTTTCTTCCAGCTCTTCTGTTAGAACAACACATCTGTAGTCCTCCATGTATGGTCCTAATTGTCCCATCATAGTGAAGAGCGTGCCGAAGAATTGCCAGAGAGGTTTAAACTGCAATTAGCAGTGCATTAGATTTGTTTTTGGTAATCCAGGTCCTGACTCATGGTGTAAAGATTTTATAAACCCACGCAGGCTTTATATAACATAATTACCAATATTACTCTTTAAAGTTTCTTATTGCTAAGTGACAAGTGATTGAATATGATGTTATGGAGCGGGGAGATGGGTTACAAGAAGTGCCAAAGTTTTTGCTCCGTGTGTGTGTAATAAAGAACAGAGCCAGGTCAAACTAAATTTAGTTTATATGATATTCTAACAGATGTTTGTGAAGATTAATAGAAAAACTGGAAATATAGTTCAGTAGAAAAGCACAACGTTAACTTATTCCTGCAGCGGAACCTCTGTCTCTCAGGATAAGATTCCTCTGAACTTGGCTAATGTTTATCCAATATCACCTTATAAAGATATCACTTTCAAAGCTCCAACCTCCCAGAGTGCCCATATCATCAGAAAAACCAACAATCTACATCACTCATTATGTCACCCAGTAAATTAAACTCTAAGGACCACATGTATGAAAACGGACTAGGTGTAAGACTTTCTTTGCTGCCCATAGCAACCAATCCGAGCTCCCCTTCCATTTCACATAGTGCTCTGAAAAATTAAAGGGGAGCTCTAATTGGTTGCTATGAGCAACAAAGAAAGTCTTAGACCAAGACAGTTTTCATGCAAGTCCCCCTAAGACCATACTCGGTCTTCAGGTAAAATATGTGACCTAAATCTGCTGAATGGGGTCAGGTAGTTAGGGTAAGCCGTAAGAGCAGCATAACTGGCAGTAATGGGCTTCCCTCTCCATTTTCACTATTACCAACCACTGAGTTCAGGAAAGGGTTATGATAATTATGGTTTTCATTGTGCGATCTGTAGCTTTTCCTCTTCTCCCTGGTCAACACTGCTCTGCATGCTCCTATTTATTGACTCTCTTTCCCCTTTACTGCACTGCTACTCTCTTCTCATCCATCATTCACATTGGATAAATGTCAGTCGAACCCACCAGTTTTGAACAGACTGACCCACCATGTAATGTGGTTAAGCATAGAAACATAGAAGATTGATGGCAGAGAAACACCACATGGTCCATCTAGTCTGCTCTTACATTAATTCCTCTGTATTTTTAAATTGGGATAAATACATCTTTATCCCAGCCAGGTTTACATTCACTTACTGCTACTTTTCCAACTATATGTGCTCAAAATTTGTTCCAACCATCTGCTACTCTTTCTGTAGATTATTAGGACTATAAGATATACTTTTATTGGAAAATAGGGCTGAGTCTTAGGGTATGTTCACACGGCTTATTTTGGGGCGTATTTTGCCATGTATTGTGAGCGTACTGCGCTCTAATATGAGCGAAATGCTCCCCACTCATAGAGAACTATGGATTACGCCTCCTCTGACATGTGAAAGCGCCGTGAGTAATGCATGTCTATGGGGCCGACTCCCGAAGACCCGGCGTAATTGCGGGGCGTACTGTACGCCCTGCAATTAAGCCATGTGAACATACCCTTATAGTCCAAATGCAGAGGGGAACAGATGAGGTGCCGGCAGTTCATCTGTTACGCTCTTCAGCACCACCAGCCTGTATGCTCTTTTGGCATACCTTCTAGACACATGTATGAAAACTGTCTCGGTCTAAAACTCACTTTGTTGACCATAGCAACCAATCAGAGCGCCCCGCTGATTTCATATAGTGTTCTGGAAAAATTAAAGGTGGGCTCTAATTGGTTGCTATGGGCAACAAAGTGAATTTTAGACCTAGACAGTTTTCATACATGTGGCCCATAGAGCGACGTGTATGATCTAGGGGCATAGAGGCCAGTTCTAAAGAGCTATAAAGCAGTGTATAATGCGCCAGAATGTATAGACCTGTTCTACTGCGGGTCATAGATTTGGCGCATTGTAGTTCCATTACGACAGGTAGACCACCTTTAACTTGGTCTGGCTGTTCCAGCAGTAATGTGCCTAGTTTGGTTGTCCTTTAAATGTGTAGAATCATACGGTTGTACATGCCCCTACATCTAAGGCGCATTACAAAGTGCCGCGAGCACCGCATAGCACAGGGCTGCAACAGTTTTTGGGCTGAAAGGAGACCAGAATACTGGCGCAGCCCCATACATACATGTCGCTCATACAGTCTACCTCCACTTCACCTTGAGCCCTACCAAGCATATTGACTTCTGTACCCCCAGTGGTGAATATATAGTCCTCTCTGCATATATTATTTATTCTGCTTTGGTGACCATTTATGATTAAGATTGCTATGGCATTCAAAACGTCAAAAAGAACCAATGGTCACCAATTTCTCACAAAATCTCCATTCAAGAGACACCAATTATTGCTTTGAAAGTTATGAACTATGCATTTGTATTTGTAGGATACATCACCGCTGTAAATATAAGCACCCTTCATACTACCTATTGAGTGCTGTGGATTTACTTTTCTTGGACTTTCCTGCAATGGCAGATGTCAGTGGAAAAAATGATCATACATGCTGGATTTCAACACACCTGATCCTTTGTTCTTACTGGAGATAAGCCACCACTAGGGTTTTTTGGTAGCAGGTTAGCACATTTGGCTGAGCTGAGCGTGCATGTGCATGTTGGTTCAGGATGAACCACCGTTGGCTGGCAATCATCTAAGGTGTATGGCTACTTGTTGTCTGTTTGAGATACTACAGTAAATCTGTCTCTATGACATCAACCCCCTGAGTCGGTAGTAATGAAGTACTGTAGTAACATTCAGTTGTTAATTTACCACATCTGGGACCATACCTATCTCGGAAATGGTCCCCTGAAAGTTACGGCTCAGAATGGAGAGCCTGTTGTGCTTGCACACCTCTCTATATTGTGTTCCATGGGGATTCCAAGTACAAGTGAGCAGTGTGTTCATCTATCAGATTTTGATGAGTAGGGAGATAGTCTCTTGCTGTATACTGATCTATACTTTTAACTCAATAATACATCTGTAGGCACTAAGCTCCTTAGCCTCTCAATGGCAGCTGCAGATAGCCAGAATTTTACCACCTCTACAGCCGTGGAAAGGGAAGCTGAGGTTTGTATCATAAAAATGTAACTGTTATAAATATATGTTACGGAAATAATAAGTTAGCAATTTTGGACCTAAAGACAAAAAACATGGATGTTCACTTAAAAAGATATGTTACTTCATGATGACAGCATTCCGTTATGTTGGCCGAAAGAACCTGTCAAAATCTGTATTATTAGTATTTATACAACTACTCCAACTGTAACTATAGACCTAGTACAATCGAGTTTAATTTAAACAAGTTAACTAAAGTCACGTCTTTTACTGTGATTGGTTTCCTATGACTTACACTGAAAAACACAAAAGGCATATACCAGATGTTTAAATCCAGCTAAATCTCTATACACTCTTATTTCAGCATGGCGTAACCATTTGTTTGCAATTCTCCTGCTTGAAAAAGCAAAAGTCCAACATACACAACATCTGTCTTGCTATAAATATAGATCAGGTTCGTCATTGAGAGCATTTTTTTTTTTTTTTTAAATCATGAAGGATTAGTACTAAAGATAGAACATACACAGATCATTATGAGGGCCTGACATGAAAAGCTTGGCTGCTGACATATCTCTTTGCTACAAGAACCTGTCTCAACAGCACAGATTGCTAGTGATTAGGAAACTAGCTGCTAAGCCAGCACTAAGATACAATGCTCTTTTTGGCCCTAAAAATAAGTAAGGAGTAAAGTTGCAGTTTACAAACTCATTCATCCATAATAGTGAATACTACGTAAACGTTAAAGGTTATTTACACTTCCCAAACTAATTGTTTTATTACTTCTAAAATAAAAAAGATAAAGCAATGAAGCAATTTCATGTAGACAGGTCCGATGCAGACCTATGGGGCGATAAACAGATGCACAAAACGTGGAACGCCAGTTTTCTGGCATGCTCTCCAACAGAAATAATGTTGGTGGCCATGTCCGACTTATGTATAAAAGATTTGCAGCAAAAACAGTTGCTCCTTCCAACATCCTCAACACTCTTGTTTGCGCCAATTCTTAGGGGGCATGTCACACCACATTCAAAAGATGAGACACATTTACGAATGTTGCTCAACAGAATGTGTTGCAAAAACAGTGCACTGACCCATGCCATTTCAAAGTGGCGAGGCCGAGACAAAATTTGTCTCAGGACCCTTTTTTGGCGCACTGCAGTTTGTCTTACAAGGAGATCCATATATAAAGTGCTGGGAGACACTTTGAAACATATGGATGAATGCTGCATTTGGCCCACTGTATAGACTTATCCTAAAGTCACACTCCCATTCATCCTCTTCTTCCTAATCTACTGACATAATTAGTATGGTTGAAAAAGGACATATGTCCATCAAGCTCAACCAAGGTTGGGGAAAGATGCTCCAAAAGAGTTTTCAACTGTATCTGCATCCGGAAGAATCAGATACAATTGAAAGTTGTGCTTTTTGGGCCACCAGGACAAAAATCTGGGGCATATGACTAAGATACCTGGTATAGCCTGGAGCATGGCAGGCCAGAACCTGCCCAACAGGGCAGACAGCCAGTCCAGGCCTGGGTGCATCACATCAAGGGACGGGTTTATGGCTACTGCTAGCAGTGGAATTTCATTCTGGTGGCCCACTTGTGGAGTTGTTTATGGGGCCCATCAGTGGGATGATTCTGGGGGCCCACCCTACAGCTACTTTATACGCCTCTTAGGGCGCATCCACATGGCATAGGACATGGCATAGGACAAATACCGGCCGGTTTGCCGGCCGGTATTTGTCCTGTTTTGCGGCCGTCCCCACGGCCGCGGGGGGATGGCTTTTCTCCGCGATGAACGGAGAAGAGCCCTCCCCCTTCCTATTGAGAAGCACATCTTCCGTCCGGAAACCGGACGGAAGATTGTGCTTCTACAATGTTTTGCCACCGGACCGCCGGCTGCAAAACCGTCGGGCGGAAAACCCGTGCAGTGGGGACTGCTGCACGGGTTTTCCATAGAGCACAATTGTGCTCATTTTCAGCTGGTTTTTCAGGCGGTCTGAAAAACCGCAAACCGGCTGAAAAACCGGCCGAAAACCCGTGGCGTTGGGACATGGCCTTACACTCTATCTCTTGCCTCTCTCTCGGCTTTTCTGCCTCTCCCAACTATGTATATGTAGTTTAAAAGAAACTCCAGGTCTGCCATGCTTACAGGTCCACCAGGGGTTTCCCCTGTTTCTTATGAGTCTGTCCGATCCTGCCTGCTAGGATTATGTTTTCCAAAAAGGAGTAGGTAAGTACTGCAATATGACTGAAGTGATGTGTTTGATGAAGTTTTACAATGGGATGAATAAAAGTTAGGTTTTATTGGATCTTCAGTGCATGGTGAAAGGTTGCATCATGTAAAGAATAAAGTAAAACATGTGGTGCATATATAAATATTGGGGTATCTTGATGTTAGACCAGGATCTAGAAGGATATCTTCCTTCAACCCCCTCGATAACCTATCGGAAGGGTAGATCCATCAAAGATAGACTGGTCCATAGCCACTATACACCAATACCCTCTCAAGGCACCTGGTTAGAAAGGAAACCGATGGGCATGTTTAAATGTGGGCAGAGATGTGTAGCCTGCCCATATGTACAACAAACCAAGTCCTTTACAAGTGCCTCAAATGGAAAGCAATTCTTTATCCGTGATTTTGCCAATTGTAGGACAGAAGGAGTAGTGTATATGTGTATATGCCCCTGCCCACTTAATTATATTGGAAAAACAAGAAGAACATTCAAAAGAAGGGTGGGCGAACATCTGGGGGACATACGAAATAGAAGAGACACACCAGTAGCTCGACATGTGTGGGAACATCATAATGGCGAATGGGAATCTCTGCGCTTTTTGGTTTTAGAAGTTGTAAGACCATCCCCTAGAGGAGGAGAATGGGACAGACGAATTCTGTGTAAGGAGGCCCAATGGATTTACCGTATGGATTCTGTTCAACCAAAGGGCCTAAATGAGACTTTGCAATTCGGTTGCTTTATCGAATAGACTCTACTTTGTATCTGTTCACATTGCTTTGTTTAGTTCGCACTCTTCACAGAGGACCACTATTGATTCTTTAAGCTTGACCTATGAATATGTATCAGTATTATATTTTTAATTATTCATCATATTCATTGATTGCCTACAGATTGATAATTTATGTCAGCTGAGGACAATGAATTTTTTTGTACCCCGTATGTTGTCTTTTGGCTCCGCTCTAAGCCCGTGTCAAACCATATATGCTATGTATTTTGCTTGGTGAAATCATTCACAGATGTTCTGCCACATTAGTCCTTTACCATCATACATCATGGCAGATGAAGTGACGTTATTAAAGGGTACATTCGCCAAGCCTTTGACTGTGTGGCTGTTAGTTAGTAAGTGCGGTTGAGAGTACACCTGAATTCTAAGGTAACTGGGATTATAAATATAGCGCTGATCCCGGGAGTTTGGTTAGGAAACGGCATCTGTGTCTTCCTGACATGCGCAGTGCACTATTCTGAACGCCGGGCGCCGCGTGGTTTGAGCCGGCTTTCGGCATATGCGCAGTGTAGATTCCGGGCTGTGCTAACCGGAAGTGACATGGCATTCCACTTCCGGACATGCGCAGCTGAATATCCGGAACGCCGGATAATCATGAGCAGTGAAATCTGCAATTTAGAACCTGGAAACGGGCATAAATCATTACCATCTATGTGCAAACACTGGGGATCTGATTATTATACAGTTGCGGGGGCATTTATGACAGTTCAGGGAGACAGAGAGTATCCTTCTCTGTATACCTCTTATCTTGGGTGCCTGCATGCTAGAGGAGCTGCTGGATTCATCGTCGTTATACCCGGCAGCACTTAAGCTAAGTATCGATTTATTTATCCAACTTGAATGGAAGTACATGTGTTGTAGTATATGCGTTGTATATAGCGTGTTCTTTTTCCACAGCGAATTTAGAATCCCCTGATGAACCCTAATATAGTACGGGGGAAACGCGTCGGGATAGCTGGGATATAAAGGTGTTTATACACGCATGTAGTGACATTGCCTGTCATTAAAGCGGAGCCGCTCTTTGTCGGGGCGATTACTCCACTGACGGACAGTGCACAGTGTGCTGTATCATATAGGTATGTAGTGGTAGTATATAGGGTTTATGATATAAATAATTTAGCAATTCTAGTAAAAGTTAAGTTTTAACAGGGATTATTATTATGCAGTGACATTGTTTGTTTAAATCCTCTGTTCATATAGTATTTGTAGTATTTTTTGAAAGGTTGCATCATGTAAAGAATAAAGTAAAACATGTGGTGCATGAGATTGACATAAACCACTTGATGTTTGTAGTCAGGGCCGCCATACAGGGGGTACAACCGGTACTCCCGTATGGGGCCCGGTGGAATAAGGGGGCCCGCGGCAAGCGGGCCCCCTTATTCCTCACGGCAGAGCGGGGCCCGGCGGCGCAGCCGCCGAACCAGGCTCCGCCTGGCCCACAGTGTGGGCCCCGAGCTCCTGCAGGCCCCGGAGGCAGTGCCGTCGCTCCCCGGGGTCCGGCCGTGCATCTGGTCTCTGAACGCCCGGGCCCCGCGTCCCGAGCGCTCAGAGACCGGCCCGGGAGTTGGGGACTGATGTCCCCGACTCCCGGGGCTGCGCGGTGTCAGCGGAGCACAGCACCACTAGCGCTGCGCTCCGCTGATCTCCCCGGCAGGCTGAAGGCGCTAGGTCTTCAGCCTGCCGGGCGCCGGCCCCTACTGCTGACGTAGCGCACGGTGACGTCACTTCACCGCGCCGCCTATGCAGGGCGGCAGGAGCCGCGGAGCACGGAGCGGCCGGGAGCGGAGCGAGGCTCAGGTAAGTGACTGATTTGTTTTTTTTTTTATATATAAGGGGGCCCTGACTGCTGCCTATATCTAAGGGGGCCCTGCTGCTGCCTACAACTAAAGGGGGCCTGACTGATGCCTATATCTAAAGGGGGGCCCTGCTGCTGACCTACAACTAAAGGGGCCCTGACTGCTGCCTACAACTAAAGGCCCTGGCTGCTGCCCACAACTAAAGGGGGCCCTGCTGCTGCCTACAACTAAAGGGGGCCCTGACTGCTGCCTACAACTAAAGGGGCCCTGACAGCAGCCTACCACAAAAGGGGGCCCAGACTGCTGCCGACCACGAAAGGGGGCCCTGACTGCTGCCTATATCTAAAGGGGGCCCTGCTGCTGCCTACAAATAAAGGGGGCCCTGCTGCTGCCTACAACTAAAGGGGGCCCTGACTGCTGCCTACAACTAAAGGGGGCCCTGACTGCTGCCTACAACTAAAGGGGGCCCTGACTGCTGCCTATATCTAAAGGGGGCCCTGGCTGCTGCCTATATCTAAAGGGGGCCCTGGCTGCTGCCTATATCTAAAGGGGGCCCTGGCTGCTGCCTATATCTAAAGGGGGCCCTGACTGCTGCCTATATCTAAAGGGGGCCCTGACTGCTGCCTATATCTAAAGGGGGCCCTGACTGCTGCCTATATCTAAAGGGGGGCCCTGGCTGCTGCCTATATCTAAAGGGGCCCTGGCTGCTGCCTATATCTAAAGGGGCCCTGACTGCTGCCAAATATCTAAAGGGGGCCCCTGACTGCTGCCTATATCTAAAGGGGGCCATGACTGCTGCCTATATATAAAGTGTGCCCTGATGCTGCCTACAACTAATGGGGGGCCCTGGCTGCGGCCTACAAACTAAAGGGGACTCATGGCTAGGTACCCACCAACCTACCTGGGGCTGGCCTACCAACTTATCCGGCGGGTGTCTACCTACCTAAATAGGGCCTATCTAATTACCTGGGGCCCTGCCATTTGCTACTACCTGGTAATATAATTGTTAGGGAGCAGCCCATAGCTGTAGCATTATCTCCAGGGGGGTTAGTCCTCTCCCCACCCTCCACCCTTAGGATACTAGACCTGTAAGTTATGGCTTGAACCCGCTCTCCCACCCCTGGGAAGTTTGTACAGAGGTGGGAATAGGTAAAGAGATGCTTGAAAATTGAGGATTCTAAGATATTTGTGTAAATTCTGCAGGGATGAGTTGTGGCCGGGACAAGTCATCATGGTAGTGTGGAATGGATGCAGAAGAAAATGGAATAAGAACGACTCAAGAGAAGAGAACGACTCCTCAGATATGACGTCTCTGGTGAGTCCCTGATTTCAGCGGTTATTTTGCTTCTATATTGGATCAGTGCTGTATTCACTGTAATGTGATGTAACCTGATCTGGTGTCTGACCTCTATGTGGTGGTGTTGTAGGTTATACCTGAGCTGGTGTCTGACCTCTATGTGGTCTCTATATGGCAGTGTTGTAGGTTATACCTGAGCTGGTGTCTGACCTCTATGTGGTCTCTATATGGTGGTGTTGCAGGTTATACCTGAGCTGGTGTCTGACCTCTATGTGGTCTCTATATGGTGGTGTTGTAGGTTATACCTGAGCTGGTGACTGACCTCTATGTGGTCTCTATATGGTGGTGTTGTAGGTTATACCTGAGCTGGTGTCTGACCTCTATGTGGTCTCTATATGGCAGTGTTGTAGGTTATACCTGAGCTGGTGTCTGACCTCTATGTGGTCTCTAATTGGGGGTGTTGTTATTATACCTGAGCTGGTGTCTGACCTCTATGTGGTCTCTATATGGTGGTGCTGTAGGTTATACCTGAGCTGGTGTCTGACCTCTATGTGGTCTCTATATGGTGGTGTTGTAGGTTATACCTGAGCTGGTGTCTGACCTCTATGTGGTCTCTATATGGTGTTGTTGTAGGTTATACCTGAGCTGGTGTCTGACCTCTATGTGGTCTCTATATGGTGGTGTTGTAGGTTATACCTGAGCTGGTGACTGACCTCTATGTGGTCTCTATATGTTGGTGTTGTAGGTTATACCTGAGCTGGTGTCTGACCTCTATGTGATGTTGTAGGTTATACCTGAGCTGGTGTCTGACCTCTATGTGGTCTCTATATGGCGGTGTTGTAGGTTATACCTGAGCTGGTGTCTGACCTCTATGTGGTCTCTATATGGTGGTGTTGTAGGTTATACCTGAGCTGGTGTCTGACCTCTATGTGGTCTCTATATGGCAGTGTTGTAGGTTATACCTGAGCTGGTGTCTGACCTTTATGTGGTGTCTATGTGATGATGTTGTAGGTTATACCTGAGCTGGTGTCTGACCGCTAGGTGGTCACTATATGGCAGTGTTGTAGGTTATACCTGAGCTGGTGTCTGACCTTTATGTGGTGTCTATGTGTTGTTGTTGTAGGTTATACCTGAGCTGGTGTCTGACCTCTATGTGGTCTCTATATGGTGGTGTTGTAGGTTATACCTGAGCTGGTGTTGGACCTCTATGTGGTGGTGTTGTAGGTTATGTCGGCGCTGGTATAATGCCAGCGTACATGTGTCCCTGATTGACCCTGTGATAGGAGGTACACTTACTTTCTTGCTGGTGTTTATTTTAGAAGGTGGTGAGGTGCGTGACCAAGGGAAACATGGAGGGGGATATTGTATGTGGGCTGGTGGGGGTGGATATTGTATGTTGGCTGGTGGGGGGTGGATATTGTATGTGGGCTGGTGGGGGAATATTGTATGTGGGCTGGTGGGGGGTGGATATTGTATGTGGGCTGGTGGGGGGAGCGGATATTGTATGTGGGCTGGTGGGGGAGCGGATATTGTATGTGGGCTGGTGGGGGGAGCGGATATTGTATGTGGGCTGGTGGGGGGAGCGGATATTGTATGTGGCTGGTGGGGGGAGCGGATATTGTATGTGGGCTGGTGGGGGGCGGATATTGTATGTGGGCTGGTGGGGAGTGGATATTGTATGTGGCTGGTGGGGGAGCGGATATTGTATGTGGGCTGGTGGGGGGGAGCGGATATTGTATGTGGGCTGGTGGGGGAGCGGATATTGTATGTGGGCTGGTGGGGGAGCGGATATTGTATGTGGCTGGTGGGGGGAGCGGATATTGTATGTGGCTGGTGGGGGGAGCGGATATTGTATGTGGGTGGAGGGGGATATTGTATGTGGGCTGGTGGGGGATATGGATGGAGCTACTTAGCCCTGTGTCTATGATATGTGAGACAGACAGCCATGTGACTCACTTGCTATTGTACTACACAATACAGTTCTCTTTTGCACACTGTATTATGTGGTAAAATGGGCGCGTTTATGTCCGAGAGGCCGTTTTTTTGCTCGGGGCGGGGCGATCGGGTTGCTGGGGGCGGGGTTTACATGGGGGGGCCCAGGTGCTTCAGCTGTATGGGGCCCTGAAATTTCTGTTGGCGGCCCTGTTTGTAGTGATAGGTCTGTAGCTGTAACCGTATATGTTCACTATTCAGCTTGTGTAAGCAGTTTGTGTGCATCAAGGGGGACATGTATGAACGGGGCTGTGCCAGAAGTCTGACGTATTTTCAGCCCGAGATCTAGCGCAGCCCCATTCGCTCTATTTTTTATCTGCCCCACTCCAATACCAGGCGCATTACAGAGCGCCCGTGGCACGTTGTAATGCGCCTGAGATTGGGGAGCGTGCTGGAGGCGTGTTGCACTACAACCGTACAAAGCTACACATTTGTAGCTTTAGTACAGCAAATTCAGATGCATTACTGCTGGAACAGGTAAACCACTTAAAAAGTGGTTCACCTGAGCCAGAAGTGTCAGTTTTGCGCTAGAATGCGCCTGATTTATGACCCGCAGTAAAACGGGTTCATAGATCCATGCACATTCTATACTACTTGTATGCACAATAAAATTGGCGTCTGGGCGCCATAAATCATACATGTCGCCGCATGTGCCTAATATGTTATTAGTGTCGCTGTGTGGCATATGTGAGCGGTCTTATGTTTTTGTTGATACAGAAGCGGCCTTACATACTTCTTGCACATAGGTCTATTGATATCTGTGTCTACTGTTCCTCTGATACAAGTATCAATGGTCCAGGATCAATAAGGGCGACATGTATGATTTATTGCGCCCAGACGCCAATTTTATTGTGCATACAAGTAGGGTAGAATGTGCCTGAATCTATGAACCCGGTCTACTGTGGGTCATAAATCAGGCGCATTCTAGCGCAAAACCGGCACTTCTGGCTCAGATAAACCACTTTTTAAGTGGTTTACCTGTTCCAGCAGTAACGCGCCTGGATTTGCCGTACTGAAGCTATAAATGTGTAGCTTAGTACGGTTCTAGTGCGCCCCGCCTCCAGCACGCCCCCCAAAATCAGGCACATTACAAAGTGCCGCGGGCGCTCTGTAATGCACCTGATATTGGAGTGCGGCAGAGTAAAAATAGAGCGAATGGGGCTGCGCTAGATCTCGGGCTGAAAATCCATCAGACTTCTGCCATAGCTTCGTTCATACATGTCGCCCTAAATATTTTGCCAAGATTGTAACAAAACTATGATGTTCCAGTTTTCTCTGGGACCTGCTACTCCTGTTCTGTGATTTGCAGGTAGATCCTAATCTGCTGTTTGCTATCACTGATCCAAATCCACTGCTTAATATCTACATACTCCTGGAAAATATATGTAGTCTCTGCAGAAACTCACTTGTCATTTTTTGCTTCCTTGCAGATGCTACAAATCTTTAACAAACAGTTTGTGCTCTGATTTCACGGTGTATATGGAATTCTTATGAAATAATGAGATTTGCCTCAGGAAAAAGGATGTCATCTGCAAATGGAGCAAGAGAGCAGTGAGCTGTCTTGACATGTCGTCCCCACCAGCAAAAGATCCTGCTTATCAGATTAAAGTGGACAGTACAGTGCGGTGTGTATACGTACCATAAATCAGACAAAATGAGTGTCAAGTGGGAAATACAGATGTTCAGAAAGCAGCAGGAACAGCTTTAGGACTGAATCACAGCATAGTGAAATATAAGCCGCTCTTCTACTGAAAAGCTTCTTTGTAGCTGTCATAAATGTATATATTTCCATCTCTTTCGAAAGAGTAAAGGAAAGCCAAACCCAATGTATAAACACATTACTCTTCTATTAAAATTGACCTGCCACTACGGATTAGCAGGACCTGAGATGAAAGTGAACTACCTATACACCATGGTAAGATTTTGCTTGAGGATTTTTGCATGAGATATATTACTATTTAGTCTGTGATTTCCTCCATCACTACATGTACATTACGTTTATCACTTCCCCAGAGTGCAAAGTGCTACAAAACACATTGACACTAAGCTAAATAAATGCTATTATGTTATTATCATACTTTGTTGTCCCTTGTTTTAAGTGTTTGCTAGATACAGTATCTCACATAAGTGAATACACCCTTCACATTTTTGTAAATATTGTATTATATGTTTTTATTGGACAACATTGAGGATATAACACTTTGATACAATGTAAAGCAATCAGTGTACAGCTTGTATAACAGTGTAAATTTGTTGTGCCCTCAAAATAACTGAACCCACAGCCATCAATGTCTAAACTGCTGGCAGGAAAAAGTGAGTACAGCCCTAAGTGAAAATGGACAAACTTGGTCCAGTTTGTTATCCCTTCATGATGTCATGTGACTCGTTAGTGTTACAAGGTCTCAGGTGTGAATGGGGAGCAGGTGTGTTAAATTTGATGTTATCATTCTCAGACTCCCATACTGGTCACTGGAAGTTCAACATGGCAGCTCATGGCAATGAACTGTCTGAGGATCTGAAAAAAAGAATTGTTGCTCTACATAAAGATGGCCTAGGCTACAAGAAGATTTCCCTACACCCTGAAACTGAGCTGCAGTATGGTGGCCAAGACCATACAGTGGTTAAACAAGGCAGATTCCCCTCAGAACAGGCCTTGCTACCAAAGAAGTTGAGTGCATAAACTCAACGTCATATCCAGAGAGGAGTGCTGCCAGCATTGCTGCAGAGGTTACAGAGGGTCAGCCTGTTAGTGCTCAGACAATACACTGCATTAAATTGGTCTGCATGGCTGTCGTCCCAGAAGGAAGACTTTTCCAGGCACGATGCACAAAAAAGCCCGCAAACAGTTTTCTGAAAAAAAGTAGAATAAGGACATGGATTTCTGGAACTACATGAGAACAAGATAAACACATCTCCAAGACACCCACTGCCTTGCTAAAGAAAATGAGGATAAAGGTGCTGGACTGGCCAGGCATATTTCCAGATCTAAACCCTATTGAGCATCTTTGGGGCATCTTCAAATGGAAGGTGAAGGAGTACAAGCTCTCGAACATCCACCATATCTGTCATGTCACCATAGAGTGGAAGAGGACTCCAGTGGCTGCGATCTGTGAAGACCCTAGTGAACTCCATGCCCAAGAGAGTTAAAACAGTGCTGGAAAATAATGGTGACAACAAAAAATATTGACACTTTGGGCACAATTTGTCCATTTTCACTTAGGGATGCACTCTTGTTGCCAGTGGTTTAGACATTAATGGCTGTGTTGAGTTATTTTGAGGGCGCACCAAATTTACCCTGTTACAAGCTGTACACCAACTATAATGTATTAGGTTGTCATATCCTCAGTGTTGTCCCATGAAAAGTTAAAAATAAAGTATTTAAAAAAATATTGGTGGAACGATTCACTTTTGAGAGATACTGTGTATATTAAAATATCCATTATATATATATATATATATATATTATATATAATATAATAATATATATATATATAATATTAATATATAAATTATATACTATTAAGTATATATATATTGATAGATAGATATGTGCATAATGTTTAGTTACAATGACTTGTACACTTGCACACAATTATGCTATATATAGGAAGTGAGGAGCACCCTTCTCCCTGACCTCTAAAACATTAAAAGTTTATGCCCCTCTGGCTGAACTCACTGCACTGCTTTCCTTTTATCCCCTCTCTGTTACACTTTCCTGACCGCCTTATTTTCTTTGAAAAATGGCCAACTTTTTCCTTGGCAAAGCAATTCAAGTCACATTGCGTGGATACAATTATCCCAGTACAACTTTCCACAAAGGCCAATACCCCCTGCAGTCTAGATACAGATGATAAAGGTGACGTAGTATATGGAGAGGAATGTTCCACTTTTTAATCAGGTCTCCCCATCTTTCTACAGGAAATGATCAGAAACGGAATGAGATTTCTCAAGATGACGATAAACACAAATACATCTGCTAGGAAGAAAAATAGCATGGAGCTGTCTGACAGGGACAGTCTGACTGATCTTATCACTGCTAGGAAATCATAGAGATAGTGCCTAGCTGGTCATTAATATACTTATGTTATGCATTGGGGAAAATAGATTGTCAGAGGGCAACTTCTATTTCCCACCGGATGAGTTGGAAGGGAATCCATATGTCACCACAGCACCAATTCTCCTTTCATGATGCTTGGGTGTTCTCATGACCTGGGAAATCCAATACATTGCCAGAACTGTATCAGCATGATAGTCCTTTTATATCACTGTATTAGCAGTCACTCTGTAGATTTTCCTAAGTTTTCTAGTTGTTTGTCATTCTGATTTTCTTATCATACATGTAACATAATCCAAGCAAACATGGGTAAGTTATATTTTATAATGCAAAACATGTACAACTCTTGAGTCTTCCTTAGAGATCCTGTCAGTAGCAGAGGCAGGTGTAGACTTTGAATAAAGCTAAAATAAGTTATTGCCCCTTTTGTGGTATGCACTTTGAAAAATGATCAGTTCCCACCATTCAAAATGTTTTTTTTTCCCAACGGCTGGAGCATTTACTGTACATGCCACAGAATATTTTTTGGTTAGTTTTGTTAAATGTAATACCTTAGTATATTTAAAACTGCAGTGTGGTAATTTGTGCTTATGCATAATGACAATATCTTCAAGATTGGCACCAGAAGAATGCATGTCCTTGGTGTGCTCCTTATTACAGAGAAGAATACTGGCTGGCTGGGTACTAATGAGGAACATTTTGAGCTACATCTAAAGCCTCCAACCCAGCCAGCCAGTACTTTACTCAGAGCCGATAAGGGGAAAACACCTGAAACAACTGTCTGTAGATGGGTACTGGCTTGGCCTTATAGTCTTTATCGTGCCTCAAGGCTCATTGACAGAGATATGATTTGTGGAACACTACATCCTATAGGTGGTGCTGAAGTGCTAGCTCTCTTCCCTTGAGCTTATTTATATATATATTGTAATTTTAGTGGAACATACAGGGCTTGTAAGTCTCCATACATCTTCATGCCTCTCTCCAATGAGAAACTCAATCCCTTTTAAGCCACTAATATTATTGCACCAAGAGATATTCGTCCAAGTTATGATCTGTATTCTTAAATGGTGGGATGAGGGGGGGATGCATGTTTCCTCCTATCTACAGTCAGCTTTGAGGATTGTAAATCACAGTTTGATTTTATAACCAATTCTTTTCCCACTATATCTCCATCTATCTAGATAGACCAGTTAAGAACTATACACTGATTAATAGGAGGTGCATTTTACATTCATACCGATTATCAATGTTAAGAAGTATCTATAAAGAAGTTGTTTTTTTTACCTTCCACTTTCACTTGATTGGGAGCACAAGCCCTGCAGGGAAGTACTCTGAACTCTTCTGCTTGGTACATACTATAGTCTGTGCTGGTCACCACGATGACATCGCCAGCTCTCCACGAGCGTACATTATCTGCCAGGTGTAGGATGGTGCTGTTCACATTGGTGTCAACAGTCACAGTCAGTCTGGGTTTTGCTGTAAAAATAGAAGAGCATGATTTATCTTTTCACTATTACCATGAGATATACTTATTTTACTGCTTGATATACCGTAGAATTGGGGTGGTTCTTCTACAAGGCATTGAGCAGAACAAAGGATCAAAGAGGCATACAGCGGGTTTTATAAGTATTGAACACGTCACTAATTTTCTAAGTAAATATATTTCTAAAGGTGCTATTGACATGAAATTCTCCCCAGATGTCGGTAACAACCCATCCAATCCACAAAGGCAAAGTCATCAAACCATAGATGTCCATAAATTAAATTATGTAAAATATTGAGAAAAAATATTGAACACGATTACCGAAATCTATTTAATACTTTGTACAAAAGCCTTTTTTGGTGATGACGGCTTCAAGATGCCTCCTGTCTGGAGAAACTAGTCGCATGCATTGCTCTGGAGGATTTTGGCCCATTCTCCCACAGAAAACACTCTTCAAATCCTAAACGTTCTGTGGGCTCCTTCTATGAACTTGAGCTTTAGTTCCTTTCATAGATTTTTCTATTGGATTCAGGTCCGGTGATTGGCTGGGCCATTCTAGCAGCTTTATTTTCTTTCTCTGACACCAGTTGAGAGTCTCCTTGGCCATGTGTTTGGGATCATTGTTTTGCTGAAATGTTCAACCTCATTTCATCTTCATCATCCTGGTAGATGCAGCAGATTTTTATCAATAGTGTCTCTGTACATTCGATCATTCATCCTTCCTTCAATTATATGAAGTTCACTGGTGCCATATGCTGAAAAACAGCCCCACACCATGATTTTCCCACCTCCAAGCTTCCCTGTTGGTAAGGTGTTTTTGAGGTAATATGCAGTGACTTTTGGCCTCCAAACATGGTGTGTATTATGGGATCAAAAAAATTAAATTTTAGTCTCATCTGACCAGACTATAATCTGAAAGTATTTCACAGGCTTCTTTAAATGTTGTTGGGCAAACTTCAAACACACTTGAACAGGCTTTCTGTCCAGCAAAGGAGTCTTGCGTGGTGAGCGTGCATACAGGCCATGGAGGTTGAGTGCATTACTTATCGTTTTCTTTGAAACAACTGTACCTGCTGATTTCAAGTTTTTCTGTAGCTCCCCACAGGTGGTTCTTGGCTCTTGGACAACTCTGATAATTCTTTTTCACTCCTTTGTATGAAATCTTTCAGGGAGCACCTGATCATGGCCCGTTTATGGTGAAATTATGTTCTTTCCACTTCTGGATTATGACCTCAACAGTGCTTACTATAGCCTTCAGTAGTTTAGAAATTCTTTTGCAACCAATGTCATCAGTATCTTTTGCAACAATAAGTTTATCAGGGTCTTGAGACAGCTCACTGGTCTTACCCACCATATGATGTTTCTTGTATGGCACCTTGGTAATGAGACATCTTTTAATAGGCCATCATTTGAACCAGTTTGTATTATCTTTTATCTTTCACTAAGTCGCAGGATTGCTTTCTAATTGCTGATAAATTTAAACTGGTGTCATGTCTTTCCCTGTATCATTTCTCATTATTACACATAATTTATGGACATCTATGGTTTGATTCCTTTGCCTGTGTGGATTGGATGAGTTGTTACCGACACATGGTGAGAATTTTATGTCAATAGCACCATCAGAAATATATTTCCTTAGAAAATTGGTAGCGTGTTCAGTACTTATTTCATCTTCTGTATTTTGGTTTTCTATTGAAGATCCCCAAGTAAATCTTAAAAAAATGTTTTGTTAAGTTATGGTGGATAATATACTTAAATAGATATTATTTATTGGAAGTAAACACAGCAGTTTCTACTGAATGTGATGGGTATGTTGTAATTTAGTAGTTCAAGATAAATTCTTCAGAAATTCGGAATAGCAGATCTGTTAATTATCTTAGTAAATGGTTTATTATGACGGGATTTTGGCAATATTGTTTATACATGGAGCTTACAATCTAATATGAAATACCCCAGAGAAGATCAATAGTTATACTAAAGAAACATGAGAGAAATCTGGGCACATGCCTTGTTGTTACATGTAAAATGGAACATAATGCTCATCTTGAATAGCAACATGTACGCTGAATTCCATGAGGGATATTCTAACACCCGTAACAAATTAGTTTTGAAGAAGGAAAAAAAAACATGATTTAACTTTTATCATGTGGTAAGGATGATGTGTTCAACAATTGTGTATAAATGCCAATTTTAATGAAAAATATTTTCCCAAATATATTGTTAACTTATTTTGGCTCTGTATGTGATGCACTGTGTGCAATATCACATTTAATAGGCCTACACACAGTGGGACAGATTTATCAAGGCAGTTGCGCTAGAAATCTGGCTCAATTTGCACCAAAAACAAGCTTTTCGCCACATTTACTATGTGTTTTAGACAGTTTCAGGCACTTTTGCGCCTCGTCCGACAAAGGGGGTGTGGTTTCATAAAAGGGGTGTTGTTTCATGGCAAGGGGGCGTGGCTTAAAATGCACCAGGATGTGCGACCAAATTCTGCCGTAAAAGTAAGCCAACTTAAAGATGGTACAAACTGAGACCAGACAATTCTAACCTGCACCAGATTTACCAACATTATGATAAATGTGGCGCATTGTAAGACTGTCTAGTCTAAGTTTACACTGTCTAAAAGTAAGACACTTTTGATAAATCTGCCCCACTGTGTTTTAATCCTTCTTCTGGAAAAATGGAGGTGGAAAAGTTGTGAAGTGAGGGTGTGTAGATGTGCGGCTGAAATAGCACCTTTGCATTTGCAGAGGGTAAACTTGCTGCTTGCAACTTAAAGTCCCTCTGTCTGTGACATTTTTGGTAGTAGCAGAAAACTGGATCAATATGTTATTGCCAGACAGACTACGGTTGCTGGATTTGTGTACCCCAATAGGGATAAGCAAACACTCTACTGTTGTACATTGCCCCCCTAGCCATTCATGGTTAGTCGACATTTAACTATTGGTGTGTAATGGACTATTGCTGAGTTTATTAATTCTTACTACAACATTTTAATGTAAAAGAAATATCACACTCTCATAAAGTAAGTTTCTGAGAGTGTGAGAATGTGTATCAAATTATAGATTGTCAGCTGTTGTACACACATTATTATACTTACTTACTTGTCTGTATACATTTCATCAATGACAAATTCTGCTTGAAACAAAGTACCTGTCATTACATTGCTGATTATGTAGAAAGAACATTGTCCCTAGTGGCCAGAAAGGTATACTACTTTCTTCAGGTGCTATAAATGCTGTCAATCATATGGACAACTACTTGTCTTAAAACTTATGGCTTTAGGGCTGGGTTCCCATGTTGCATTTTTTTATGTATCAGACACACATGCATACTTAAAAAAAATGTAACAAAATTTAAATTGTGTTCCAAATCTAAAAGATTTATAAATACACTTGCCTTCTACAACATGCAAGCTTTTTTGATGTTTTTTTAATTTTTTTAAACACATGTATTTCTATATGCATTTTTGATGCAACGGAGAAATGTAACAAAAATGCAATGTGGGAACCCAGCCTAGATTGCTTCAACTAGTTATGAGACTGGGTTTACATTTTGTGTTTCACGAAAGTACTAAAAACGTATCCAGCAATAAAAAGCACGCTTTTTTATACCCAAATTGCTTGTATTATAAAAAACATATTTTTACTGCCTGTGTTTTTCATGTATTTTTTAAATGCATGCATTCTCTGCATGTGGTTTCGATGCGGTTAAGAAATGCAACAAAAGCACAATGTGTAAACCCGGCCAGTATGATATGTGAGCAGGTTTTCAAACATGCTAAAAAATGAAAAAGAATGACAATACAAAGATAACCACCTGGCTTTCCACATAGGAAACGGACTTTGTAGTTTGGGCACTGTGCATGAACCTGGTTGTTTTGGCGGCATTCAAATCTGTAATCATGGCCTCCTTTGTAGAAAACCTGTGTTGGGATATTAGTACCATCAACTGTAGTGACCTGTAAGAAAAAGAACGCCAGTTACAGATGGCAACAAAGTCATATGTTCAAGATACAACATTAACAGAGCAATAATTAGGACGAAGGGTACAAACTGTGAGCATATACAGTGCTCATACTGTGTAGTATTGGTTAACATAACACAGCTTCTTAAATGCCGCCAATAACAGAGGCCACAGACTACATATGGGAGCAGCAGGGGCACAGCTAAAGGGCATGCATGGGTAGCAGTCGCACCAGGCCTTGGAGCATGAGGGGGCCCAGAGGGCCCCTCTGCCAGATGAGAATATACCAGTATTATAAATAGCACATTGCAGATGGGGACCCTTTTCTACATTTTGCATTGGGGCCCAGGGAAATTACAAGTCAGCTTATATACATAACCTTACACTCAAGAGCACAGGAAAGTCTCCCTACTTCCTTATTGTCATAGAAATATGTGTTATGTATAAGGTGTAATAGGAAAGTGTGTTATATACAGTATAACTAAGTGACTATGGATTGTTATGCATACTCCCTTCCCATAGATCAATTATTTATATTCCCTGTCTACAAGCTTGTTTATTACATAGTTACATAGTTTGTTAGGCCAAAAAAAACAGTTGTCCATCCAGTTCAGCCTATTTTGCTAAAGTGTTGATCCAGAGGAAGGCAAAAACCCCCACGATATAGAAGCCAATTGTCCTCATTTTAGGGGAAAAAATCCTTCCCGACTCCAATCTGTCAATTAGAATAAATCCCTGGCTCAACGGCCCCTCTCCAGAATCCTAGACACTATAACTTGTTATATTATTACACTCTAGAAATGGATCCAGACCCTTTTTGAACTCTGTTATTGAATTCACCATGACAGGTTCCTCTGGCAGAGAGTTCCAGTCTCACTGCTCTTACAGTAAAGAACCTCTTTCTATGTTTATGTAGAAACTTTCGTTCCTCAAGATGTAGAGGATGCTCCCTTGTTCTGGATACAGTCCTGGGTATAAATAGATCTTGAGAGAGATTTCTATATTGACCTTTAATATATTTAAACATATTAATTATGTCCCCCGAAGCCGTCTTTTCTCTAAACTAAATAACCCTAACCTTGCTAATCTTTCTGGGTATTGCAGTCCACCGAGTCCTTTTATTATTTTTGTTGCCCGCCTTTGTACCTGTTCAAGCTCTACAATGTCTTTCCTATGCACTGGTGCCCAAGACTGTACACAATATTCCATGTGTGGTCTGACCAGTGATTTGTATAAAGAGAGAATAATGTTCTCATCATGTGCCTCTATGCCCCTTTAATACACCCCATGATCCTATTTGCCTTGACAGCTGCTGCCTGACACTGGCTGCTACAATTAGTTTACTGTCCACCAGGATTCCCAAGTCCTTCTCCATGTTACTTTACCCATAGTTTTTCCATTTAACAGGTAATCATGTAATGGATTTTTCCTCCCCATGTGCATAACTTTGCATTTATCTGTGTTAAACATCATCTGTCATTTCTCTGCCCGGTCCTCCAACTTATCCAGATCCCTTTGTAATAAAACATTATCTTCTATTGGGTCAATTACTTTACAGAGCTTAGTATTATCTGTATTCAAGCATAATTAACTCCCGGTTGTAAATCACTAAAATCATTTATTGGGGGTAACAGGTTATCGCTAAGTACATTTGACAACAAGCAAGGAGCACCAGATCCTCACATGTCCATCCACTATGGACACCCCTCAACAAACTTTATAATATCAAAGGACACATGAAATTAGGTATTCTTGCACCTTCCCCCTCATCACCTAACCAGCTAGTCAGGGACAACCAAATTACTCTGATAAACTGATGGGTGGCTCTGAAACCTGAACCGATTGTATAGGTGATAAAAATATGGTTTCAACAGGAAACTTCGTTCACAGTTTGGGGTTCAGCCATCAGCTGAGCTGTGCGCCAACTCCTTTCTTGCCTTAGGAAACGGAAGATAATCTACATTTGTAAATGTTAGGTGTTTATCCCGCAGGCCCCATTCACATGCATTTGTTCACAGCACGTAATCACCGTGAACAGTTGCACTCAGTGAGAGCTATGGATTACCGTAATTGCGTATAGAGCACAATATGCACAATACGTGACGAAATACGCGGTGAAATGCGCGCCCAAATAAGCCGTGTAAACATAATCTTCAAACGTAAATAAGTTTGGTCCTTGTATGCTCTAAGAATCCATAGCCTTGATCAAAGTGTTTAACCCTATGACTGCTGGAGAGCAGTGTCTGATTAGAGTGTTTTAACCCTGCAGGTGCTGGTGAGTGGTGTTTGTAAGTCATAAAGTTCCTTCCCTTCTGATTGATTATTGATTTCACGTGGGAAGGTGGTGGCAGTGTATATGTTTGGGTTGCCTGAACTGTGTTGGAGTGTGAGTTAAGCTCAATTTGCCACCTGAGCAAAAGGTGAAAATAAGATTGAGTGGAAATAAATTAACCCCTTTACAGTGACCTCCATGTCTCGTGCTGGTGAGTGTGTATGTATTCTGCAGCCCCTCTCAAAGCTACCATGTTATCACATCCTACTTTACCAGGCATGTACACTTTGAGTGGTTACACATTGTAATTTATGTCCTGATTAAAGTATGAAACTTAAAGCTAGTCGTACATGAGACAAATTATCCCCGATCTGACCACTTTTTGCAGATTCCTACAAATAATGTTTATAGACCTCTATAAAGAAACACTAATCCAAAATTAATATTATTCATAGACTTAATTTTTTTTTTACGTTCATGTACTATCAGCAATCCCATTAAAGAAGAGTTTGCCTTTGATGGATCTATTTGGGATACAGTTAAAGTAACTACTACTGAAAAGAAATATGTATTTTGTTTCAAATAATAACCTTAACTTCAAGGACAATATATTTCCTTTCAATATTATGTTTTCTTAAAATTTTCATCATGCGTCAAAAGTATGAGTCTATAAAATGTCCATTCCACAGCTCACCACTAGGTGTGCACTAACGCTGTATCAATTAATAAATGACCATGTTTGTTACTGTTGTGAACTACACAATGAATGTGCTAACGTTTTCATTCAGTCATAATGCGGCCTTTGTCTGATAATTTATGATGAAAGCTGGTATTTTGCTCCCCTGCTGTTAAATGAAACAACATAAGAAATCCTCTCCCTGTGGGGTTGTTTGATGACATTCCACTTATTCTCTGACCTAGTGAGAAGTGACTGTAGAGGTTTCTGCTCCCTTGGTCTGTATTGCAGGCCTTATTATACCTTTTGTCACAAGCCTATATATTCAAAATAGGCTTAAGAGGCTGGCTGTGATCACAGAAGAGGTTGGAATTGTATATGCAGCATGTGTTTGTATTTATGATCAGTAATGAGACGCTAGTGGTCTTGGGTGTCAAACCTGTTGTTTTTATAACTACATAGACAGCTAAAAGATATCTATTGCAAGGAAAATGTAAGATGGAACGCAATTTACGGATAGATTTCTAATGTATCTACAATATGATGGCTGTAACAACTTCATAAATAATTTAACAGAAAAACAAAGTCCCCATTAAAACAAATTTTATTACATTTATTTAAAACACAAATAAACAACAATCCCCCACACTGGTACTCACTGCCAATATATTACTAGATACTATACATGCACCCAAATAAGTCAAAGGGGACCAGATAATACAAAGTATGGACAATAACAATAAACACCTGTATAGAGAAGTTATTTACTTACTATACCATAGATAGATAGAAAGATCATGGCTCCTATGTCCACCCTCCTTAACAAAATCCCTGCAACAAAACCTTCAAATATGTAGGGCCATAGCCCCGATAAGGGCGGCCCCACCACTTAGGACTCCTTGCAGAGTCCTATTATATACCTTCTGCATAAAAGTATAAAGGTCCATTAATAGGTTCATCAGGGGACTAATGTGCAAACCCCAAAGTAACTGGGGAAAAGTAACTCTGGCCATGGAGGCAGAGTCATTGGTGGTGGGTCCGCCTACATATTTGAAGGATTTGTTGCAGGGATTTGGTTAGGGAGAGTGGACCTAGGAGCTATGATCTTTTGCCTGAGGAGTTCACATGACAGGAGGACTACAGTATTGTGAGTAAACACCTTCCCTATACTGACATTACTACTTTTGTTTATTGTTAGTGTCCCTACTTTGTATTATCTGGTCATATTTGACTTATTTGGGTGCATGTATAGTATCTAGTTATATGTTGGCTGTGAGTACCAGCATGGGGATTTGTGGTTTATTTGTGTTTTAAATAAGTATAACAGTTTTTCTGTAAAATTTTTGGAAAATTCCTTAAATACTAATCTATTCTCTGTAAAAAAAAAACAAAAAAAAAAACATGTGAAAATACCCTTTCTGTAAGCAGGAAAACTATCTGTTTTTGCCAGTGGATAGAAAAGGTGAGGCCTTGGTAGTCTGGAAAGCTTGCTGTTTGTCTTTATCTTTTTCAGTTACCGTAGCCATTAAGGGCGACATGTATGAACTATGGCGCTGACGGGCCAGTTCTACATAGCTTAAGGCAGTGTAGAATATACCAGAATGTATAAACCTGTTCTTCTATTCTTCTGTAGGTCATACATACAGGCGCAGTCTAGTGCCAATACAACAACTCAGGCTCAGGCACCACCTTTAACCTGGTCTGGCTGTTCTAACTGTTCTGCGCATAGGTTTGGCGTCAAAGAATCATGAATGCATCTACTTCTATGAAAGTGGAGTGAGACGCCCCCAGAACGCCCCAAATCTTTGGCGCATTAAAAAGCGTCTTTGGCGCGTTACCGAGGCACTTATCGTGCCATAGTTTGGAGTGCACCTGTTCATCTTTTTGGCTCAAAGTACACCATAAAATTGGTGCAGCCTCATTCATACATGTCGCCCTGCTACTGAGGACTCTTGTATCTTTCCTGTGTGAAGTCTTGCTTTTGTAAGCCCGGCTATCTGCCTCTCTTGCCTTCAGTTTTAGGTTTAGGATGCTGCTTCCTGTCAGCCACCTTATCTTAAGTAGTCTAATTTGTAAATCAGTTAAAAGGGTCTTCATCCTAAATCCCTTATTTGTACAACAGATGTTAATAAACAACCTTGATCTCCTAAACTACTATTTCAAGGATTTATATTTTTATATAACCATCACTGGCATAAAAGAACATGTGCTCTAAATCTGTAGGATGACCAGACATCCAAACATACTGCAACCATGTAGGATTATGCACAAACAGAATGAACTCTAATATGACTGGTACTTCAATAATGATACTACAGGTAAATCCAGGTGGTGGCAGAGGTTCCCTTATATATATGCAACCAGGAATATCACCACATGTAAAAGTAAACACTGACTCAAAGTATTGATGTGGCACCACTTTTATATTGAACTTTCTGTGCTATCAGTACACATTCCATATAGATATAAACATTATTAAACAGTTACAACCTGTGGTCATCACATGTAATAATTAAAGTCTTTCAATGTCCTTAGCCCATACAGATAGATTCACAGTAACTTGGCAGAGACTATGAGCGGCATTGCAGCCCACCTATGCAACTTTTCAATGGTAACACCCTCTTTGTCAAGCAACAAAGAGGGTGTTAGCCTCCAAATGAAAAAACTTTGAGATTCTTAGTTCACATGTTTTTGATCAAAAAATGCTTAAGCCACCCACGAACTTACAACGTGATCTCAGGTCGGGTGGTCCTACGCTATCTTTACCTCTCAATAGAGCCAAATTCCGGGCTCTCATCGGGTCAACCGACCTCCATTACTTAGAGAGAAAGAAATAAAAAAAACACCAACCTTGCAAGCTGCACTCATATAACAGCCTATGAAAATGGGTGGGGTGCAGAAAACCAAAATGGAGGCATCTCTTCCTCCCTATATAGATTAAAAGCAATATATGCCAAATACAACGTATAGTTCTGCACACAAAAAAATTACCCTCCAAATGTCACACAGGTGGGCCACAACACTACACATGGTCTCTGTCAAGTTACTGTGAATCTATCTGTATGGGCTAAGGACACTGAAACACTTTACCGACTGTGGTGACGGCCACAAACGATAACTACTTACAAATGATTATAGCTATATACCACAGAAATTGTATTACAGAAGTTGTGTCACATCAATACTTGGATTCACAGTATACATGTGGTGGTTGTGATTTTCATGATTGTACCAACAAAGGCCAACCTACCTTGCAGCCGAGATCAACAACACTTAGGGACACTTCTGAGCATGCTGTTTTACTCCTGACTTATTTTTATAAAGCTATACACCTAGATCCAGATTTGTTTAGTCATTAGCTTTTACATAATTTCCTATCTTCAGACATTATTCAATCACATGCTGTATCCATTTGATAAAAAAACAGTAATATATATATAGTAACAATACCTGGATATCTATGGGATGAGTACAGATTTTGCCTGGATAGACAGCGTGGAATTCAGACAACTTTTCCCAGTCTCTGGCCCGAGTGCTTTCATATCTGTCAAACCAATGTGTCCACTCCACATCTGGAATGTAGATAGCAGAATACATATCACATGCAAGACAGATCACTTGTGCAAGTAGTATAACAGACTATTTACATGAATGCATGACAGAACGTCGTGAGGCTTTCCAGTTGGATGACAGCTCTGAAATATAGACCAGTCTCTACTGACACATAGAAAACAGCTGTATGTCTCACAAACTTGCTTCATACTAAAGAAGTAGCAGTCAGTAAACCTGGATACAAAACTATGCAGCTTCGTGTTTCACAGCAATACAGGGAAGACTGTGGAATTTGGATCCAGGTGGGTAAAACTTCTAGGGGAGAGCACCATTATGGTGTGTGGAGACTTACAGGCCATGCAATGCTCCATGGGAAAATGCGATGTTCAGATAAGTCTGAAAAAACCTAGGAACTTTGATTTCACTTATTGGAAGTGACGTCCCTTCCAATCACATCAAACTTATTAAAGAGCTTTTAATGTGGATTTTAAGCCAAGTAAGTTGTCTCTCTGCAAGGTAAAACTTTGCATCTGCAGACAGCTGTTATGGGTGTGTGCCTCCCTTTAGTGTAGAGCAGAGTTCTGACTGGATAGGTGAGGGGCCTTTTCTTTAGTACCTGTGAGATTAAGCTTCACCCTGGGGAGAACACCATAAAGGTGTATGGAGACTTATGGGCCATGCAAAATACAATATGCAAATAAGCTTTTAGAGGGAAAGAGTTAGGATATCTAGTGCCACCAATTGGAAGTGATGTCACTTACAGTGGAATTTAGCAGCACAATGGCTCAGTAGTTAGCACTGTTGCTCAGCAGTGGAGTCCTACCAAGCACAACATCTGCATGGAGTAGTTTATTTCTCCGTGTTTTCATGGGTTTCCTCCGTGTACTCCAGTTTTCCCCCACACCCCAAAAATATACAGATAGGTTAATCTGGAGCGTAGACTGTGAGCCTCAAAGGGGACAGGGGCCAATGTAAATTATGGCAACTCTGTGGAATATTGCAGTGCTATATAAATTAATAAAATAATAAATAAAAATACAGTTGAGGGAAAGGCACGCTGTACACGGTACAGATTTTGCAGTTGCACTTAGGACCTGGTGTCAAATGAGATGGGTTCAGAGTTTGCAGTTGCACCCATGACCTGGGGTCTCGGGTAATGGGTTCAAAGGTAATTGTTTTACATATGAGGACAGAAAGGTCCTATACACTGCCAAACTGTTACACACAATATGTGATGGTTTTGGGGAGAGCCAAGAAGTCCCCCAATGACAGACATTCAGTGGAAAGATGAACTTTCCATGTTGGCTTTCAACATAACCAATCCAAAGATAAGCTGTTACCAAAAGTCTCTATTAGAAACTCATCCTTATTCCCCTTTTGAAATAAGCGGGCACCTTTAGACAACCCAAGCATACATCTTTATGGAGTGACTGTCAGGCAAACGTGTTCACCTGACAGCTATCTATTTTGTATAGTTGGTTTACGTCCATGTATTGCTTTATATGTTGTATTTTTTATTTAAAATAAAATATTGTTTGATGAGTCCAAATAACCTGAGCCTTACATGCATAATACAGATCAAAATGCATTGTTTATATATTGGAGAATAGGTTTTATGAGGTCATGGAGAATATACATCTGTTATAGTATTTTATATCTGCCCTCGCAGTCAATGCATCATTAGGTGATATGCGAGGTGTATTATATCATAAGCTCCACGTTCCAGAATCAGTAGCATTGTGTAACGAGATGGATTATGTAAAGCCTTGTCTTTATCCAGATTAATGTTCAGTCTCTTACTCAGGGATATTAATTAGAAAGGGATTCCCGGCGCCAAGGAAAACACAGATTTTTTTTTTCTCAATCAAAAATAGCAAGTGACATTTTCAGGTTGTGAAATAAATCGCTGCCATAATGAAATTAGGACAGTGCGTGTGCTGTTGTCGTCCAGCTAAGGCCAAAACCTCAGTGAGCCAAGATCAGCAAATAGAGCAAGTGAGTTAAAAAGGAGGTCTGTGCCTGCCATCTAGAAGCTCATACATTTTTCATGTGCAGTCCTGTCTGAAGAAACTGCCTGGTCTTTCTGCAGATATCCAAGTTTCCCAAATAAATGACCCATGTGTTCCAAACAAGACAGTGCTCACCTCAACCATAATGAGCCAGTGGCGCACGAAGAAAAGCAAATACGGGCAGTTTATGTGAAAATTGTGGTTTCAATGACTTC
Organism: Phyllomedusa bahiana; assembly: GCA_025379985.1. Lineage (NCBI taxonomy): Eukaryota > Metazoa > Chordata > Amphibia > Anura > Hylidae > Phyllomedusa > Phyllomedusa bahiana. Next base: position 93,652 of record JAODAL010002397.1, on the reverse strand, counting down.
AAATGTCCAACAAACAAGGAGCAGCAGATCTTACAGACAGAAAAATGTCAGATTATTATCAATGAGCCATTATATCTCTGTAGGGAGTCCTGTGTTCTTTCCAAACTCTCCTTGACACGTTGGAAATATTGTCACTTACCCTGGACCCACTCGCTGGCCAAGGAAACGTTAAAGAGTTCCCCGTTCTCAGCCTGGAAAAGTTTGTGCACGCGAGCCACTGCCGACCCTCTGCTTCCTGTCAAACATATAAATAGTTGAGGAAGCGAGTTAAGAAAACAGACTGCAGCAGGTAAAGCATATAGATGAAATCATACACAACTCTGCAGGGAGAGGACAGGAAAACATAACCTACAACGTCAGATTTCTTTGAGTCCTGTGTCATTATTTCTATTTATATACAAGATCTATGCATAAAATAGAGTAGACAACAATTAACTATAGGAAGTGGTTACGGTAAACCAGTGATCATGTCAGGAAAGACGTCTCCACTATGAAGGCAATATTTTAACCCAATAGAAGAAGGGAGGGATGCATTAAATAATTTAGTGACATACAAGGATGTAGCTGTCACAAATTACTTCATCATGATTTTTTCTGTTAACAATACGATTACCAATTTTTCCAGATTTACACTTATGTTAAAGGGGAAGTACAGCTTACACCACTATTAAATAATATACTGCTGCAGCCCAAGAAAAAAAAAGCCCGGCTGCTTTATAAATTAGAATGGGTCCAGTACATAAAGCATATATCAACGGGAAATATAGCAAACTTACTCCAAAAAAGATTATACTTGCACTATAGAGTCCTAGGCTTCTGCCACAGTAAATGTCAGGATACCTTTTTCAACAAGGGCAGGGAACATGATGTAAATTCTATCTGACAATCTGAAATATATGCAAGCTAGATCCTGGTGTAGATTTCTGCTAAAATGTACATCAAATTTCTGGCATAAATTATAGTAACTGTGTCGGGCCATAGGAGGCCCCTTGCCTATAAAAAAGTGTCAAAAGCAGCATAAAAAAGCTAAAAAGTCAACAATATGGAAATATTTCCAACTTTTGTACAAAGATGTATGTGCTTCATAAATTCTGTCCTATTTTTCCACAAGTGAAAATGGTATGGGTATAGCAGCTACAGTAATTTTCTACTATAATTTTTTTTACTGTTCTTGCATGGTATGAATTTAGGAAAAAACTTAATTTAGATAAAGAATAAACAACTGAAAAGTCAGTAAATTCCACAGTGACCGGGTCAGTCTTGTACTGCACAGCCTTATATGCAAGAAATCATATGCATAGATGAAAACCTTGACCTCTTGCAGTTCATCAGTAAACCTCAGAGTTGTTTAAAGGGAACCTGTCACATAGGTTATGCCCCCTTGCTGAGGACAGCACAAGGTAGTGACAGACCTGCTGTTTCCAGTGCTGTGTTTCTTATTCTGTAAGATGCTGTAGTTTTCAAGTATTTAGTGCTCAAATCAGTTTTCAGCCAGAAAAGAGTCAGTCAGTTTTTTCATGCCCCACCCACCTGAGGCTAGCCCTGCCTACCTCATCTGATAAACCTATTACTTTGAATAGGTAGAAACATATGAATAACTATCAGTGGGCGGGGATAGCCTTTGGTGGGCGGGGCTAACACAGCTCATGAATAAGATTTGAGCATTAAATGCTCTAAAACTCCAGCATTTTACAGGATAAGGGACACAGCGCTGGGAACAGCATGTCTGTCACTAGCTTGTGCTGCCCTCAGCAGGGGGAGCATAATCTATGTGACAGGTTCCCTTTAAGCCACTCAGTTTGTGTTCTGTACCTTGATATTCCACGTGGTCTTCCACAGAGCTGGATGGATCACCTTTCACAGTGATAAAACTCCAAGGGTGTCTGAAATGGATAAAACATCCTGTATTTTAGACCTAGGAACAAGTCTTGTCACATACTGAGGCTTTGTAAGTAAGAGAGCGAAACAATTTACTGTAACTAGATAGAATAGGTATCTGTGTACTATATACAGTAATATGCTACCACCTAAAGGAAATCTACATCAAACATGTAAGGATATTGGATGGTTAAACTAAGGCAAGAGATAATGCAAACCACAAAACTTACAATTCTAATGTACTATAATACGCAAAAAGTTATTGCAATAAGTTAAGAAGTGACAATTTAATGACATTTTTTTACCTGAAACCTAGATGCAAAAAGTGTCTGCTCCCCAATTTCGTCATCACTTTTTTTGCTGAATCATCCAAATGTCGGGATCCTTCATCATTCACAGCTACTGACAGTATAGTACCCTCTGGCACTGATTTAATGTAGTTAGCCAGGCGGGTGCTCTCATCCTTAGATTTATATGTGTCAAATCTAAAAATAATACAAAAAGTGGTAAAATTAGAACACATGTTCTGTTTTATAGTGCCACGAACTAGACTCTGTTTATCTGCATTGTGATGTCCATTACAAAACCACAACTAACAGTCATGTGCATGGCACAACAGACACCAGTGGTGCTTGATAGACCCCATTTATTTATAATAGGGTCTATCTGGTTCCTCTGAGGTGTCCTATTATAGATGGAAAAAGAGTGCTGCATATGGAGTGCGCTAAAGAGGTTCATAACTATTGGGCTAACTTCACATCCACCATGTAGGTTTGGAGCCTCGTTGGGAGGCTCCATTAGAGAGTTGGTACCAGATCTGTTATATGACACTAATAGCATCTAGCAAAACATATGGACTATAATGGGGTCAGGGAGTTTAACGTCATGGTGTCTGTCAATGTAACAGAAAAAAAAATCACACTGCATGCTACACCATTTTTTATTTTTTTCATTTTTTTTTGAAGACCTGTGTAAAAGCTTTGTTACCTTTTGTTGAAAATTGTATACTGCTAATTACAATATCTTGTGAAACCCCTACCTTTCCCCTTAGTTAAGTTAAATGTTTTTTTTTAAAATGGTTTTTTTTAAAATTGGTACTAGTTAAAATAGAAAGGAAAAATTTCAATTGTACCTTTCAGTGAGTATTTCGGTTTTTTGGGGTTTTTTGATAAACAATGATCCACGTTGCCCCAAAACTTCTGGAAAGAAGTGCTTTCACTCATCCCAGGGTGAGAGTTTTGCTCAGAAACGTCCAGGACATTTTCCTCTCTCCGTGTATCTCAAGAGTTCCTCCATTACCAACCCCAATGTATTTATGACCAAAGTAATCATGGGGAAGTTCCCTTCAGATGAAGTAAGGTAGAGAAAAAATTTTATAAAAATAATAGTGAACAAAGTAGACAAAAAATTGTTTAAAATACTTTTGAACATAAAAAAAACCCCAAATTTAAAAAAAACCACCCCCTTTCTTATTTTTTTTTTTTAAAAGGGGTTTTCTCCCCACAATGTTGCTCAAAAACATGTGGGAAGGGTTTTAAATAAATTAATTAAAAAATATTTGCTGATTTGTTTTGGGGTCAGAGGTTAAGAAGTTTTATCTTCTTAGAGTACACAAGTTTCTTAGTTTCGACCACCCCCCCCACTTTCTTCTGTTCTTATTGATTGTTACAAAGCTGCTGGGGTTTCCCTTGTGATATCTGCAACAGAGTTTTTTTTTAAAGTCTTGTTTTGCTTTACACTTTAGTTCCCCTGGCTTTGTGATACAGGGTTTTAAAAATTCCCACAGTTTGTCACTATAACAGGAATTTAGCGAGAAAGGAGTGTTTTGTCAATTGTGTATAGAACCCCACACAGCCTGCCCAGGGTGTGAGGTAAAAAAGGGGTGTTGGCTCTGTGAATGCAGGTGAGAAACCCTTTAAAAATTGATGTTGGGAATAGTTAAAATTGTTAGTTTTTGTGTTTTATGTCTGCACTGTTACAAAAATTTTTATTGGTAATCTTATAAAAAAATTTGCCCTTTTGTTTTCTGACAAGTATGGGGGGTTTGTAAATAAAACAAAGTTCTATGTTACTCTGTGTTCCAACCCCAAAACCTATTTCCCCATTTGAAGTGGAAAAGGTTGGATTTTTTGAAACCCCGTTTATAGACTTCAAATGTGTTTGTGACTCACATAATTTTTTTTTTCCCTAAAAAGTGTTGATTTTCTAACTTTTTTTGGGTTTGTCTCCCCTGTTTATTTTTCCCAAATAGACTGAAACCCAAAATGCTAACCAAAAATATTAGTTTTGCCATTTTTGGAAAAAAAATGAACCCACCCTACATTTTTTCATCCCCAGTATCAACAATACAATATTGCGCTGTTTAAGGTTTATTAAATAAAGGAGTGTGGATGTCCTTGGAAGGGATGTTACTCCCTATGTGTAGCTCGGCCCCATTTTCAATCAGTATGTATCGTGTTCGGAGTATGATGGCCTTTTTGCTGGGTTTAATGACAAGCTTTCCTGTAAAACAAGAAACATTTTTTCTGCAAGAAACAATTGTTTAAAAATGTATAGAAAGCCCGATAATGAAGTTGATTTTTTTATTTCCATAAAAAATACTTTAACTCAATACTGTTTGGGCCCCCCCCAACAATCTTTTCCCGGCATGCAAAAAATACCCCCCCTGGGCCGTTTGAAAATTTTTTGTGCCTGCGGGGAAAAAATGAAAAATCTAAAGTTTCGCCCCGAACAGTAGGCTGCAGTGAAGGGGGGTGGCTGCACATTGCAGCATCTCTTTTATTTGTATTGGCTTCATAGTCATTTCTAAAAACCCAGCCCAAATTGGGGCCCAAAAAATAAAAAAAGTTTTCCTATTTTAAATTTTTGGCCCCTGTTATTCCCAAAGTTGTGAGATCTGCTCTAGGATTTGAATTTAAAAAGCCAACTGTACATGTGCTTCTACCTGTGCAGTACTACCTTTTTCCCCAAAATATTTTTAGAATTTTTTTTAAATGTATCATGCTACCTACAAAGGTTCCACAGTGCTGCATCTAATTTTTCTTTAAATCCGTCTAGAAGACCTTTTTCTGCAATCATCTATGACTAAAACCTTATAAATTTAACCTTCCCCCTCAATTTCTAGATTCTCATGTGCTGTACCAAATTCTTGAAATTGCTATAAACAATCAGCTAAATTTTAAATCCCGTTTTAACAGGGGCCGGAGTGACCCACAGGGGGAACAGGGGGGAAACCCTGGAGATCTGGAGTTTCTTTAAATTGATATAGTTTAAATTTAAAGGGGAGAAAAAAATTGAAAAAAGGCAAAAAAAAACCCAAAAGGTAAAGTATAAGAGAAAAGAAGGGTGAGTAAAGTTTGGATAGGGGGAGGGGCTTTGGATTTGTGTTTTTGACTTTGCAAAGGTGTTTGCCGGTCCCCCATAAAGCCTTTTTGGTTTAAATTTAAATCATTGGTTAGAATAAAAGGTAATTGGTTAAAAATGGTATCGGGGGGTATCATACGTGGTGGTAAATTCTCTTATCTGGTGGTCCCGGTTTGAGTGGTGTGCCCCAGGGTTGTATAAGGTTTCTTTTACTAGTGTTTTTAATGATTTTAGGGGAAGGGAAAAAGTGGTTTCTTTTTTTTTAGAGAACAAGCTTGAGGGAAGTGCAAAATTTTGGATGATGTATAAATTGCAAGGATCTGGAAACTGAGGGGCTTGGGCTTCAATGGAAATGGGGGTTTAAAGTGGATAATGTAAGGTTCTGATTTGGGTATTTTAATTTCAGGCATCATATTCCTTGGGAGAGAAAAAATTTGGAAAAGTCTGGGCGTTTTGTAGACATGATCAGAAAAGATGAAATGTCAATCAGGTTTTTTGGAAAGCAAGTTTGGGGGGGTGTTAAAAAAAAGGAAGGTTGGGGGGATGTTTTTAAAACTTTAAGTTTTGGGAAACAAAAATTAAATCCCATTTTTTAAATTTTTCCCCCCCCTTGGTTGATTGTGGGGCTTTTTTTTTAACCCCTATGTGGGGTTTCTATGTACAGTAACTGTTGGTGTGCCCCAGAAACCCACTGGGTTTGGCACTAATTATTCCGGGGAGAATGTTTTGAGTGGGGTGGCTAAATGGAATTGGTTTATTTTTAAAAAATTTTTGAAGGCCTACAACAAACATTAACCTGGCTCTCTTTCTTTTGTCCTCCCTTTCTTTTTGTGAGTTATCCCTTTTCCCCATTTGATAAACCCCCCTTGCCCTTGGGTAAATCTGGTAAATTAAAATTTTGGCTTTGTGTGGTGTAAATGTCCCCGGTGTTTTTTGTACAATACCTGTAGGTGTTTTTTAAATTTTGACATTTTCGGGACCAAATTTACCCCGAGTGGGGATTTTAAAATCTGCAGCAGGTCAATTTTTGCAGTGAATCTGCAGCAATATTTGTGTTTACCCAAAGAGATTTTATGTGAATTGTTAGATTTGCAACAGAAAAAAAAATTTATCTGTGGAACTAAACCCCATGTCATTTTAAAAGTAGGGGACAGAAATGTCCTGGACCCGAAGTGGTAAAACCTTTAACAAAAATGACCCCCACTTGGCCATCCCCAATTTCCATGTAGGTTGGAACTTCTTGGGAGTGGGACCCTCACTCTTCTAATTTCATTTTGTTTTCTACTCTGTAAATATCTGATTTCAAATGTATTTGTATCCTCTGACACAGAGAGCACTGTGAAATATGCTGGTGCAATGTAAATAAAGATTATTACTTTGATTATTACTAAAGATTTGAATTCTGCTTTGTATAGTAAAATATGCAATGGTGTATTATGGGGTTATTTATGCCACCATTTTTTCTGATGAAATCTTATGGAATCAAGCCGAAAAAGCTATATACGTCTCAATATGAAATCAGAGCAATATGGAACTACAGTCAGGTTCAAGAAGTTAATGGCTGTTTATTACAAAGACTGTAAGGGCCCGTTTACACGTGCAATGGACAAATACTGGTTGGTTTATCTGACCGGTATTTGTCCGACTTGTGTGCCATCCCCACTGCCGTGGGAGGGGGGGGGGGCGGGTTTTCTCCGCGTTGAGCGGAGAAAAGCCCTCCCCCTTCCCATTGTCATGCACATATTCCGTCTGAAAACCGGACGGAAGAATGTGCATGCAGAATGTTTTTCGGGCGGCCGGCGGTTTAAAAAGTGGGGACTGCTGCACGGGTTTTCCATAGAGCCCCGTTGTGCTCATTTGCGGGCGGCCGGTTTTTCTGACGGTCTGCAAAACCGCAGAAAAACCACAATCCTTGCCGTGGGGACATACCCTAAGACCTTGTACATGAGACCTAAACCTGCTATAATCGATGAACTGCACTTGCTATATAGGTTAGGTAGAGTTACATTTGTTCATTTATCCTGCATGATAGAAATGGCTATGAAGATGAACCAATCTTGTTGGTTTGGATTGTGTGACAAGACATCTAGCATGTGGGTAATAAAAAGAATTAACTGAACTGAATAGCCAGATGTCCTCTGACCCTACTGAAGCTGTTCAGCAGCACGTGTCATGTATGTACACACAGTTCTCATAGAATAGGAATTACTGTGTTTCAGTGTATGCGTGCCTCAATGATTTCTGGCAGCCATTGGGAAATCATTGGTTACAGGTACCTGGAATAGTATAGCTAATTTAATGAGACTAATTAGTAAATAGCGTAAAGTTCCCACTTGCTGCTTATTGTCATTAGCCTTACCCTGCGCATGCAGCTGAATCGGATTTGACTCAGCATTCGGGGAATCGGCTTATGAATTTACCCACTGCCAAATATTATGGTCCAGCTGATCAACAACATCATTTGCTTAAATAAATAGATGAAAAATGCGACATGTTCTGCTGAAATAGGTGCCTTTTGGGATGTCTCTCTCTAATACACAGATTAGAAGACATATCTGGCTTACCCCCGCTGGTGATATGTATGGAGTGTACGGTTACAGAAGACGTCAGAAGGAACTTGTTGCCCCCATCAATAGTCACATGATTTTCTTCACTGTGTTTTGGGCTCCAGGCCTGTAATTCAGGGTCTTCATGCGGGCACATTCCTAGTCATAAATGAAACAAGCGTTACAATCTAAATCAAGTTAATGTGGTATGTACTAGTACATAATGTACTACCTTATGTCATAAACTCTGACACCTTAAGTAAGTATTCCTGCATGTTATCAAATGTCTTTACAACCAGAGAAAATATTTTTTTTCTTGTAAAAAAGAATGTGAATCATCTTAATTATAGAGGAGCCAAAATGACAAGGTTAACAATGTAGCCTGTTATGTAACCAATGTCACTAACAAGAGTTATAGGGAGAAATTAGAAGACAAATAAAGCAACATTTTTCTAGATACTGCATATAATCCATTTTGATTGTAGAGTAAGAAAATTATGCTGTGAAGCTGAAAGTTTTTTTTTCTCTCTAAAAGATGAAAAAAAGAGCAACAGGAGATCATATATCTGTCAGGGGTTCATAGTGGAAAGGGGGGCCCAAGCGGTTCTTCCCATCTTCTATACTACTGGGTGGCAAATATCTGTGTATGCCATGAAAATTGTGTGGAGCAGGAGATAATCACTAGGTCCTTCTGTCATGCATTTAGAAGTCTATCACCATAATTTGATTTTTACCATGGTTCCTTACTTTTACAAAGGTTGTAACTCATAAAAAAGTTGCAGCTACTTCTTCCTGGATAATAATGACTGCAATTGCTATATATTTGTAGCTTTTTAGAGACTTTTAGTACTGAACTGTTGAGTCTGTTACCTTTGGCTTTTTCTAGGATTGTGGGAACAGTCAAAAAGGGGAGCTCTATGCAGCTTCCCTATACCCATTGTCTATTTGTTTATATTACCTTGTTCCTATTACTTTTCAATCTCAAAATGTATTTACTTCTCTGGACTGTAGAGCGCTATGAAATACATTGGTGTTCTAAATAATTATGACCATAATTCTAGCACACATTATTGTGAAGCAACAGACCTTTTGTCGTGATTCCCACCAATGTATTAAATGATGGGAAATGTGGTCTACATATTTACCAATGTCTATGACATTCACTAAAGCCCAGACAACCTGATGTGCTCCCAATATTTCCCATACTTTGTGCAACATGGTCTAGAGTGTCTTACAATGGCTTCAGCTACAGAGCTGTCGCATTAGGCAATGACTGCAATCAGCTTATTTTGGCCAGAGATTCACAGTTCATGTGCACAGACATAACCAAAAACTGAACTTCACCAATGTGAATTTGTGTTTTCGTGTATATTGTAAAGCATATTCTATTTCCAGAGAAGAACTGTTGCAAAATGTCTGTTGTTCAATGGCCTACAGGGAATCCGCTCTCTGTAACCAAGTCCAACAAAAATAAAACGTGATGATATTTATACGCATCCAATAAAGAGCTAACACCTAATACAACATATTGGTTGCAGTTCAATTTCCACAGCAGGAAAATGTAGCACTGCAACCATTTCCAAGTGTCGCTTATTTTTGGCGATTTCTAAACTTAAGTACTAAGGTACACTTGGCAGCGGATTAAAACTATATCATGTAACCACAAGTTGTATAATATATATTTTGTATAATATATTTTTTTAATGTTTAAGATCAGCTCAGCCAATCCATGTATTATATTTTTTTTTATAAAATTATATTTTTTTATATTATATATATTATATATATTTATATAATTATTGTTTTATTATACATACAGTGTATATATATAAATATACATACATACCTACTTCCACTGTGTGTGTGTATATATTGTGGTAGACTGACCATGTGTCTCTGCCACTAGGTGGAATTCAGCAGGGTACCTGCTGCAAACGTGCCACCGAATATCTGGGTTTGGTGGGGGAAGGGGACTTGCTGGTGTCAGTGACAATAGGTTAATGACACAGGTAGCTAGAATGGCTGCCTTGCAGCCAGGTTGGGTCTCCTTTCCCGGGACGGTCGTTTGCGTTTTGGGGGGGAGGCCGTCCCACCGTTCCAGGTCAGGTTTTGGGCCAGTTCTGGATGGCTATAAAAGCCTTAACTGCAGGTGTTAGGGGGGCGTGTTCTGTACCTGAGTGGTTAAATAGCAAAGGAGCTGGGGGGAAAGGCTCTGGCCCCCCCCGAGGCTTGAAGGACAGCCTAGAGTGTACAAAGGGGCTGTAAGTGTTGGTGGGAACTGGACGTAGGTCCCAGACCCCCGATTAGAGAGGGGACGTTACATTGTTTTTGTAGTGGCCCGACGGCATGAGGTTTCATTTGTGTTATGTTTGTGTTGTATGCTCTTCTGTGCTAATAAAATGGCTTTAAGCCAGGATAAACTGAAGCACTGTGTTGGAGTGCCAATTCGTTTTACCAAGACGGCGATTCCCTGAGCGAGAAAACCCCAGAGCGGTCCAGATGGCGGCGTGGGCGAAGGTGAGGTGTACATATATATATATTTTATATATTATATTATAATATTATAAATATATATATATATATTTATATATATTTATATATGTGCTTGTTACTATTAATATTTTAAAATTTTGTTGTCAATTATTTTCTAATGTTTAAGTCAGCTCACTGTATGTGTGTGTGTGTGTGTGTGTATATATTATATATATATATATATTATATATATTTTATATATTACCACATATTATATAACACACACACACGATTGGCTGAGCCGATCTTAAACATTAGAAAATAATGTGACAACATAATCTAATAGTAATAGTAACATAGCATAATAATGATAGACTACAAATATTTAGAAATAAGTATAACTAAGCTTCTTGGCCTCAAGCTGTTAGACAGATGTGTTAAAAATGTCATTTTACACATATTTCATTCATGTTTCTGAAATAAGAGTTTCCTGCCTTGACATGCATATTATTGAAACCACCTTTTTTATTCTAGGTTGCCTTTTTGTTTAGGAATGCATAAGCCGTTCAGCCATGTACAGCAAAATGAATTAGGTCAAAGGACTTGAGAATATAGAATGGTGCAAATAAAAGTTAATACATGGGCCGGAGGCATAACTAGAATTTATAGGGCCCCACAGCAAAATGAGATACGCCCCAACACCAAAAACCAGAAAACTTACACTACAGCATACGTACAATGACAAAAGGTATTAATAATAGCACCAAAAATATCAGAACCTACATTGCAGCCACCAACTTGCAATTCCATTCAAAAAGGTACAATATTCTTTCCCCTGGGTGGGCATCCTTAAAGGCTAGGCCCCAAAGCAGCTGCTATGACCAGGGGAGTTGCTATAGGTTGTGCTGAGGTAGCAGCCGCTACCGTGCCCTGCAGCCTGAGGGGGCCCCAAAAGCCCTTCTGCCACAGTATTGTAAATATCACATGGTAGCTTAGGGGCCCCATTTCACTATTTGCATTAGGGCCCAGGAGCTGAAATTTACACCTCTGGCTATGACTATAGTTACACCCATGGCATAGACCCTCCATGGTAGCCCAAGTAGTTCCTATTGGTCCATATTACAAGCCAGTAGTATGCCACCATTTACAGCCTCCAAGAGCCATTCTTCTATACAAGAATATTTACATAATGGTATGCAATGAAACAATTGAAAACATTTGTTTTTATAGAATTAATGAGAAATAAACTTCAGTGTGCCTCTTTAAAAAAAATGGAGGTAACATATGTGCCTATAGAGTTCTATGTGTTCTTAATTAGATATTCATGATGTAATCACATGAAAGCAAGTTTAATAGTAGAAAAATGATCTAGACAAAACTTTCACTGATGTAGTTAAATTATTTTTTGAAGGTGTAAACTCACCTGAAGCCCCAGAAGTGAATATCACTGCAAACAATAGTAGAGGCAAAAGTATTCCGACACCACCCATCCTCATGGTCCTTGGAGTTCTTATTTCCTAAGAAACATAAGACATTGGTACTATAAGTGGATACTTGTTACATTCAAGCAAGTAGCAGTAGGTTTTTATATTACCTTTTGAGATGATATCAAGTAAGAAGCAGTCCGCTTTTATATTACATAATGCAATGGCTTGTGCTAGATTACAGTGTCCAAATTTTAAAGACAGAAAGATCTGTATGTTGAAGCACCAATGCCTGTGCTTTATAATGTCGCCATCAAAAGACATGCACAGCCCTCTGCCGAGTACACTTAACCTCCCGTTTACACCCATCCTGAAATGCTGATCACAGACGTCCAAAGCAACTGACACAGCAAGATAACACGTTACAGAAGCCTGAGCTGTCTTCTACTTTTTCTTCAGTGGTCATAGACTATGCTTCTGTCATTTAGTCACCAAAGCACAGACACAGATCATCATCGCTTAACGTTGACATGATGCATTCACTTTCCTCAATATTTTTTCAGAGCTTGCAAAGAATTATTCTGACATAACATTTGTGACATTGATGTAAACCTGGGTTTGCTTGGCTACTATGTGGCTTGTGTTTCTTATCTTTTATCTCTAGAAACCAACAAAACTATACAAAGCTAACCACAAGCCTAAACTGTATTAGATGGACAAGTGGGCAAAAGCTGCACGCAAAGAATCATATTTTAGATAATTCCTTTCTTTTCCTAAAATTGCAATATAAGATTGTCCTGGTCAATTTCAGTAAGTGCTCCCTGCTACACAATTAAGGAAACATATACAACTTTAACGTTTGTTGTTTAAATCCACTTAATCTGCCCTCCACTGCCTGCTGTTAGGTGAACTTCATCCATAAGGGTAAGGTTCCGGGCGGAGCCGCCCTTTTTGGGGTGACTGTACCCCGTGTGTAGGGTTTAGGGTCATTTAGGCCAAGTAGGGTTAGTTTAGTATTAGGATAAGTTTTTGCTTTTTTGTTTTTTGTGGTTGACATCTTACTTTTAAATAACGAGAATAAAGGTTATAGTTTAGATACGTGACTTTTTTAGGGAACTTCATCCATAGCATCAGAAACACTCAGGCAGACCCATTGCAATACTCCGTCCCTCTGGCTTGTCATTATTTTACATGATCATCAACCCTCTGCTGCCTTTCACATCTCTTTACCATATTATGTAATCTACTTCATTCTCAGGTTCAATACAACTGGTTCGTGGAGAGAGTATTCCTGCATCTTCTGCATACGGATCTAGAAAATGTTGAGAAATTCAAACACAAACTTTATCACAAACTTCCATAAGACCATGTGACCACACAGCACATTTATCCATTATGGAGTGGTCTGAAAATGTATCACATGCAGATTTTGCCATGAACTGTGATGTATAGCAATGAGTGAAATCCACAGCAAATCTGGAAAAAATGTGTCAGATGTGGCAATATGAAAATTTCAAAAAATAAATAAAAATCCAAAAACAGGCCATGAATTCCATATCAGTTTTTTTCTGCTGCATGCGCATAAAGTTTTGCACTATAAATTCCACACTGCAGGCAATCTACTACGTGGGCACATGGCTTTACTGTTTTGATTTCTATAGTATCCAATTTGAACAATCCACAATTGAGGTCCATTCACTGAGAAATTTCATAGATTCTCATATGTTAAAGACCTGGTAAGAAAGCTAGGATTGTGCATTAAGATACGCCAGTCATGGGTTGCTACAAAGGAACAGCACTAAGGGCCACATGTATGAACCTGTTTAGGTCTAAAATTCACTCTTTTGGGCAAAAAAGTGAGTTTTAGACCTAAACAGGTTCATACATGTGGCCCTCAGGCTATGTTCACACGGCTTATTTTGGGACGGACTTCAGTCCGTAATTGGCGCCGTACTGTGCAAATTACGGCTGAAATCCGTCCCAGTCATTACGGTAATCCACAGTTCTTATAGAGAACTATGGAGTCCGTCTCCTCTCCCCGCTCACGAAATATGGTGAGCGGGGTGAAAATGACATGTCAATTATCATGGCGGGATATGCGCCGTAGATAATGAATTTCTATGGGGCCGGCGAGCTGACGCCCCCCGCCCCCGCTGCCGAGCACTTATGTATGTAACCCCCCTCAAATGTACAGCGCTTTGGAATCAATGGTGCTTTAAAATAAATGATAATAATAATAATGCCGTAATTGCGGGCAAAGTTACGGCATGAATAAGCCGTGTGAACATAGCCTCAGGATGAATGCACAAGGGGCTAATTTGCTGCAGTAATTTTCTGCAAGTAAATTTTCACATAAAAATCATACTTCAGATTTAAATATGAATTTTACCTAATTCACTTGAGTAGAGGGTAAAATCTGCAGCAAGCCCAAAATAGAAATTGGCATGCACATTGCAACTCAATTTCTACAAGGTGGGAATGAGATTTGTAAAATCCCATCTACGTGGCTAGTAATCCACTGCAAATTTTCCGTGCACAAATATGCGAGAAAATATCAGCAGCAAATCCATCCTGTTTGCATGCCCAAACATTCTACATGACATTAAAGACCTCTTTCATACAGTTCCATATTCACACTGCTTCTAACTAAAAGAACTTCTATGGATCCCTATAGCCTAGGATATTATTTTAAAAATGTATTTTCATGTATCAAACCATGGACTCCTCACTACAATCATCACATACTTTTTTATGTTGGCCTTTTCTGTGCAAGCTCCTCTTAGTTGGAAATCTGTTTGCTAAATTTACACTTTCAGGAATTTTCGCCGTTCTGGTTTCCAGTTATACTTTGCTTTGGTCACATAATCCATTGCAGCTAAATATTTCTGTGGACCAATAATAATTTTCTCCATGGATTAAACCCAACACTCAGTCTTACAGCAGTCCAATAGTCAGCAATGCTTTCATATCACGAAGTGCATATCACCAGGTTAGCAAACAATAATGCCAGCTGGGTCAGGATATAGCTGGATGAGTCCTTCTAAAGCATTTACTAAATCCATCTGTGTATTCCCTCAGGGATAGGATGCTTTATGCAGTCCGCCTTGGAAAGACGCCTGGCAGCAACCCCTGGATATATATTCGGATTCCTGGCAAGACCAAAGCTGTCAAATTACTTCCAGCTGTAGATTTGCAAAGTCTCATCAGCAAGGCTGCATACCAGCACAGTGGAGCGAGCATTTGCTCCTTCAGAGACTTTGAGGGCAGCACAAGATACAGGGTGTGTTTGAGACAGGTTACTATGAGTTGCCCAACCTTGAATTTAGCATTAAAATTGATGAATACCAGGCAAATTAAGCACATTGTATTCTATTAAAGTACTGTATATATTCGGGCATAAAGTCAAATGCCTCAGGAGGTCTAAATAAATGCTAGGGAGTTGCTTGAACGACAGCCTGTTAGGAGTCTGACATATATAAAAGTTAACACTTTTATTTTGCTCCGAGTAATTGAAAACACTTGAATATCAGACAGATTAAGCAAGAAAACATCTCCATTAAACAGAACTGTTATGAATACCTCTCTAGATATTTCACATGCCCCTGGACACATCTCAGTATGACCTGTGTCATCATTTCACCTCACACAGTAGTATTTGGATTCATCATGTACATTTTTCCACTGGGGTCAATGATAATAACATATGGTGTCTCTCAAAGGGTAAGCATTATTTCTCCATTAATAGCATTCCAGTACATAGAATTCAGTAGAAGTGCAGGACCTGTTATTTATCATCGAGCTGGTTATTTATATACAGTAAGGGATTTTGTTACAGATAAGTAAAGCAATATGTATTTTCCAGATAGGAAATGGAAACATGAAGTGAATTTACAAGTACATACACTGATATATGTATACATTTATCTATTTATATATGTATATAGATTATGTCCAAGGACATCCGCGTACTAGTATGCCTCTAATAGTAGGACATACACGATTCATCGTTATTCATATATATATATACATGTATTTTTATAGCTCAAGTTTGATTATCTATCTATCTATACAGCTCTGGAAAAAATTAGGAGACCACTGCACAGTTTTCTAAAAATCAGCATCACTACATGTCTGGCAGCCATTCCAGTGTCAGCTGAATTCCAACCAGTCCACCTCATTCTACTTAATGTGCTTCTGATTAGGTGATCACCTGAACCAAATCTTATTTAATGAAGGAAAATATAAAAAACACTGCTGTGGTCTTCACAATCCTCTTGCAATAGGACAAGCTGGATGGCAAAACAAGTGTTAGGAATAGGCCAAAAGGAATTTGAATGAAAAAATCATGGCTATCCACCAAATATTGATTTCTGAACTCTTCCTGACTTAAAACCTTAGTCTTATTGTTTCTAAATAAATATGAACTTGTTTTCTTTTCATTATTTGAGGTCTGACAGCACTTTTTTATTATTTTAAAGATTTCTCATTTACTGCAAATACTGTAAATACAAAATGTTTTGCTTTAAATTTCGGAGACATGTTGTCAGTAGTTTATATAATAAAATAACAATGTACATTTTTCTCAAAAATACATACCATTGAAGAGGAAAATCAGAGAAACTGAAAATTTTGTAGTGGTCACTTAATTTTTTCCAGAGCTGTCTATACATATATAGATGGCTAGATAGGTAGATATATGTATATATATATATATATATATATTTTTACTAAAATATAAAATGTGTCACAATAAATGCCCCTATAGGCATTAGACAATAGTTGTCCGAACCCTCCAGTTTCAACAGGACTAGCCGACTGTCTAAAGCCCAATTCACATCATATTTATGGCCTCCGTTCGTTGTATCCGTGAGGTTACCTTAAAAAATGTATCCTGACAGATACCATGCCGAGGCCATGGAAGTCTTTGGGACAAACAAACATTTACTTTACTTACTGAACATATATACTTTATGTATTGGACAGAAAAGCCTAGTACACACTTTTCTGTCAGGCATATAATGCATATACATCGGGTAAATAGAGCAAATGTGTGCCCAATTGATTCTATAGTCCCAGCATGACCCTGCTGCAGTGTCCTTCTGCATACATTTTTAAGGTATCTCCATTGAGACCATAGACATGATGTGTATGGGGGCCTCCCCACTCTTCCAAGACATCATCTTAAAAGGATCAGGCATGTTGAATTTCAGTGCCAACCCAAGAGCTGTTTGGCAGCAATTTTCTCTACCTTCCATGTTGAACACATATTCATGCTCAACCAAGCCAACTTTGTATGTGAATGGGGTTGCTGGGAGGAATGTATTTGGAGCTTATGTATTTGGCCAACAACTATTGAATATGTATGGGCACCTTTAGACTTCACACAATAATTAAAGGAGTTGTCTTCCTACAGAGTTTCATCAGATGCATGAATGAAATACTCTGTCACTTCCTGGTTCAGACTGACTCTAATTTGCATACAGCTCCTGGTGTATTCAATGCTGTGCTTTCAGTTGCTAATTAGTTTAGGATAGCTCAGAAGCTTCTTGGAAACTACAAGCAGGACTTTTTATCTGATCCCTGAAATAAAAGCCCTAATTAGTGCTGTTTACTTTAGATAAATCAAGCTTTTTACTGCCCAGCAGCACAGAGGCTGCCATGACCTGTGTGATGACATCACTCACTGCTATCACATTGAATAAACAGCAGGGGGGAGAGATGTTTACAGGTCGGTTACTGAGGGAACTGAAATAGCCAGGGAGGTGATTAATTAACTTGTATCTCCTTAACAAAAACAGATGAACAAAGCAATATATTTGGAAAATGTCTTCATTTTGTGTTCCCTACAATTTGAAAGCTATTCTTTGTAGCGAGACAACCCCTTTAAGCAACCCCTGTTTTTCTTATAAGTGAACACAATCTAATAAGCATAATTAACTTATCCATATGCTAGTTCATGCCATTAGTTATACAACTTATGTCCAGCATCTACTGGAAACTTCTGGAAATCAAGCTGACATAAATAAACTGTCTCACTGCAATCAATACAATAATTTATAATAGGAATAAGTAAATATCAACTTAAGAATTAGAAAAAGAAAAATACACGCTCTTGAGTAATAATGGGCTTTGGATGTTTCCTCTATTGATAAATGGTCTACTCTGCCCTTAGTGTCAGGCACACATGTCCTCAGCAATTATCACATTTCATTCCACCCACACTTGCAAAAATAACTGCTAAACTCATTGATACAGGTGAAATGTCACTTCTGTAAAAGAAAATCACATGTTTACAAGACGGAGCTGAACCATCAAGTTTTTGTTCTTTGAAAGAAAAATGCATTAATCAAATCGGCATAAAACCTGGAGCTATATTCAGGCATTGGCAAGGTCCAATAAACAGCAGAAATGTAGTAAAATAAACACAATTTCTGTATATATTGAATAGACAAGTGAGAAAACACAGCACAATGTGCTATACACAAATCACATACCTGTGTGCAGTGTTCTGTATCACATGAGTCTGCAGAAAATGCCAGGCTAGGCCAACCTGGCACAGGCTAGGCAGTGATCATAGTAATCTTACTGCCTGGAAGGATAAAGTGCCTTGTGGTCTAAGATGGTTCATGCTCAAGACTCTTTAAGCTCTAAGTCAAGATAACACCCATCTCTGACTGAGCGCCTCTCTTGCCATTGCCATCAGGTATAATAACAGGACTGTGGTAGAAACTATGTTGTTTAGCAGACGGCTCTTCTTTGTCTGTAATTACTGTCATAGCCTATGATTTGAGACAAACTCCTCCTGCCTTCTCCTCAGCATGGATCCACAGGTGATGTTGGTATGCAAGCTGCCAAGCTTATGATACCACATAGCCTATAAGCACCTTGCTGTGATTCAGTCTGTCGTGGTGAGTGAATATCTCAAATATGTAGATTAACCACAGGATGAAACATGATATCAAGCAAATGTAATGATGACTTGTTATTAGATTTTGGCAAAATCTGCAGAGACATGTACAGAACAGCTAAATGGGAACTAATCCTATGGAAGAATGCGAAAGAATCCAAACAGTAAATGCCTTGCTCAAATATAAAGTACCAAAAAAGATAACAAACAACAACACAACCGGTGCTTAAGGCAACAACACATAACAACAAAGTGGCCTACAGATGTAAGGCTAAGTAACTGGAAGAGCCAAATGGTCAGCTAGATAAGGAGGACACTGAAGGCTCCAACTCTGCAAGTCGGTGACCTTCAGAGGAATGCTGTAAAGTTCAAATTCAGAACAGGGAGTTGAAAACCTACTGCTGGATCATTTCAGTAAGCCCATTAGAAGAGTGAAGAAATCAGGCGATACCTTTTAGAGGCTAACTGGGTATATTTGATGATATATTTGATTGACCATCAAATATACTCATTTAGCCTCTAAAAAGTATCGCCTGATTTCTCTTTCTACTACTTTCTATGGCGCTAACACAGTACAACATTATACTACTAGAAAGCCCATTAGTAAGGATATATTCACACACAGCAGATTTATTACTAACATAACTGTGCCTAAAAAACAGTTCCTGACAGGTGAATGGGTTCTTTTTGCAGGATGTACATGGATTGCAAGCCTCTTTCAAATGAATAGACCAGTTGCTGAAATTTCTGAACCTAAACTATTATATTTTCTATCAATATTTTGTTCTCACATTTGCCAAACACAGTATACGAGGTACAAGGCATATGGCATTTATGGATATACATATATGTGACCATTTTGTATGTCTGCTCAATTGATTTTTGGCTATTATAAAAGTAGTTTTATAGCTTAATACTGATATTTTTGCACATTGATACCAACAGAGCAAAACAAAATAGTAGCAACCCATTAAATACTTGCTTTCAAAGTCTACTTGTAGATTGTAAGCCTTGGTGGGCAGGGTCCTCTCTCTCACTGTACCAGTTGTTAGTCATTTATTGTCACCTTTGTACTTGTTTGGTGTATGTTATGTATGTAACTCCCCTCCAATGTACAGCGCCCTGGAATCAATGGCGCTCTGAAATAAATAATAATAATTATGCTAAATAATTTCTAAACCTATTGTCAGACCTTGGTAGCATAGAAGATAGTTTGTAACTAAAAACCATAGAAGACATTTAGGGGGACATGTATGAAAACTGTCTAGGTCCAAGACTTTCTTAGTTGCCAGTAGCAACCAATCAGAGCTCCTCTTTCATCTCATAAAGTGCTCTGAAAAAATGAAAGGGGAGCTCTGACTGGTTTCTTTAGGCAACAAAGAATGTCTTACACCTAGAGGCCGCGTTTACACTGCACAGGACAAATACTGGTTGGGAAATCCCGACCGGTACTTGTTCTACTTTTAGTCGTGCAGGGGGGGCGGCTTTTGTCCGCGGTCTGCAGATTCAAGCCCTTCCCTGGGCAGAAGAATGAACACATTCTATGTTTTTTGGACCGCCGGCAGTCTAAAAAAAACGTCCGCCGCAAAATCTGTGCAATGGGGACTATTGCACGGATTTGCCATTAAAGTCTGTGTTAAAGTTTGACAGCCGGTTTATAGACGGCTTTCAAAACCGAAAACCGTCTAAAACCGGCTGAAAAAAATTGTTTTGGGGAAAAAGCCAGACATTTTTCTAAAAGGGGCCTTAGTAACTAAAAACTATAGTTCAAATACACATTCCAAGTATAAAGGGTTTGTTGCCGTAAAAAAAGTATTGGGTCCTCTGGCAAACTATACGTTAAGCAGGTACTTTTATACACAAAATTACCTACAAAGGGATGTGCTATACCCCTGAAACGCGTCGGCGTTTTATTTGGGGGCTTTGCTTCCCTTGTTGGGGGTTTTTTTTTACATAAAAATATTTGGTTTTTTCGTTATGGGGCCCGGGGGTCTCCCCTTTTTGCTACTTTTGGCTTATAGGGTTGCTTTCGGGATCTGCGGAGGCCATCCATTTATGGGGGAAGCTGGGGCCATTTGGGGTTTTGATTATTATCACCAAAAATTTCCAGCCGTTTATTCTAACTTTCACATGAGGTTCTTGCTTTTTGCAAATTTGGGAACCATCGTCAAAAGAGATGTGTAACACAAGGTCATGTGCCCATTTTTGGCCCCAGAATAAAACAAAATCCGATCCCGAAGGACCGGGGTCGTGTTGGCAGATATTGGGCGCCAGCACAAGGAGCGGTTGTTATCTTGGTTCGAGCTCCCTGTGCATTCCCCCCAAAATTCTTAGCAATACTGGCAGTGGCAAGCTTGAAGCCCTACCCGCAATCTGCCACCTTTAATACCCCTTGGAGGGCAACCATAACACTTATGTAGCCATCTGTGAAAATGAGGTTGACATCCTTGCTCTATGGAGTAAAACATGATAACCAATAAAAAAGTAAAATAAACCTAATTACTACAATGCAAAATACAAAAAATAATGTAATCAACAATCTTAATACTTATTAAAAATGTAATATTAGCAGCACAATCCAGATGTATCTTACCTGACCTGATCACAGACAGAACTTACCATACAAGATATGATCCTTAACGACTTTACAGTCCTGATACAAAATGAACAGTACAAGAAAAAAAATACCATTTCCTATCAAACAAGCAGGTGCAGACTTATTCGCATGTGACATTTGTATAGTCAGATAGAAGTTATTAAATAACTAGTGGCAGATTGACCCATTTAAATGAGGCAGGTGCAGGCTTCAGACTTGACTGGATAAGATCAATGTAAAATAAAATGAACTAATATGAAGAAAACACATTTATTTACTGAACAATATAAACACGCGAGTATAAAAAGGGCATCACGTCTCTTCTACAGATCATCACATTTTATGAGCTAATTTGATTGGAGGGAGAACAGAAACTTGGGATCAGGGAAGGTAGGTGGATAGCGGCGGTCTGTAGAGGCCACAGGAATACAGTGTGAAGAAACACCTGCCGAATACTCTTTTCATCCTTAAGTTTTTAAAGTTGGGCATCTGTATTCAGTCAACATCAATGGCAAGTAAAGTTGTATGGATGCCGCTCTTTTATCAGGACTGTTATTAATGATTTTGATCCAGGATGGGGTGGACAGCCCCTTGTATCCCACCATGGCAAAGCTACCTGTAAAAGAAGTACAAACAATAGGTCAGATGACTGCATGTTTTAGGCTTGTCTTTCATCACTTTTTCTTCCTTCAGTTATTAATAGCTATACAGGCAGTTCCCGGGTTATGAAAGGATAGGGATTGTAGATTTGTTCTTAAGCTGAATTTGTATGTAAGTCAGAACAGGTATATTTATTTAATGTAACACCAGCACAAAAGTTTTTTTTTTCGTTTTGGATAGTGCAGGGAAGGATTTTTACATTAGTTTTGCTCTCTGTGCCCCTGTTTAGAAGATTTCACCTCATTTCCAACCCCCTGTTCTGCTGTGGCATGCTTGAACTTGTCATTCCACAGCTACTATCTGCTGTGAAACATGGAACTACAAGTGCCAGCATTCCCCATAATTCTCTGTTTGTAACTATGTGACAGATGTAAGTCGGAACGGTGTAAGTCGGGGACTGCCTGTATTTGCTATCTTCTTATATAATATTACAGGTTACATCTCTGAATCACAAAGTTCCCTGACACAAGAGACGAATATATACATCTCCTTCATATGGTTGGACATGTGGCACCAACATGTTCTTGCCCAAATTTCATAAAGATCCTCTGCGTACTGTCGGAGAATGTTTGCCTATGGCCTAAATTCTATATCCTGTCAATCCCCTTAATCTTCTATATAAGTCTAAATCTTATGTAAATCTTATGGTGCATGTTGTCAGATAAAGACATTTTTTATTCTTTTTTTCACAGGGCATTACCTTTTTCATAAAGCACTATGGGCTTTGTAGATCCGAGTTTAGTAAAAACAGACATTTCAGATCCTGGTGGAGTATCCAAAATATCTCTAGAACAAATGAGAACCACAGATCTAGAATATAAAAATATATGGTAAGGCAGGACCAATGCTTTAGCATTTTATGTTGGCTCCTGATTATTGAGAAGGTGACTACTTACCTCTGCTTCATTGATGCCTGAATGTAGCTGGAAATCGCTTTAGTAGTGATGACATCACTGATCATTTCAAAATGTCTCTTGCTTACAACTGCTCCTGAACAGGCATCCAACACCAAGAAGAAAAAACCCCTCCTTTTAAACGGGAAAAGTTCCTCATCGACCTACAAGAATATATCCAATGTCAAGAAAGAAATACTAAATACTTCATGCAGATTCTGGAACAACAGAGGGACAACCCAACATACAGTTTAACTAAGGTTCACACGGTGTGTTTGATATGTTTTTTCAATACGTTAATTAATGTATTGAAATCAGTCTGAAATCTGCATTTAAAAAATGTATCCAAAAACGCATCTGTAATGTGTATTTAGATATGTATTTGATGCGTATTTGGATACGTTTTTCGGATGTGTATTTCACTTTGGTCTCTGCGCTCTGCTACTGATCTGAAATTACACGCCTCTCTCATCCGAACCTCCCATGCCATCTCCAAGATTTTTCACATGCTGCCCCAGTTCTCTGTAACTTGTTACCCCATGTGATCAGGCAAACTCACAACAAACTCTGAGGCTATGTTTACATGGCTGAATCACGGCGTAATTGCGGGACGGATTTCGCCCGCAATTATGGCGTGTGTACGGGGGTGGGGCCGGCAGCTCGCGGGCCCCATAGACTTTCATTATCCACGGCATGGATCCCGCTGGAATAATGTGCATGTCGCGAAATACGGCGAGCGCGGAGAGGAAACGGAATCCATAGTTGTCTGTGAGAACTGTGGATTACCGTAATGACAGGGACGGATTTCAGCTGTATTTGCGCGCAGTACGGCGCGCAATACGGACTGAAATCCGTCCCAAAATCAGCCGTGTGAACATAGCCTGAAAACTCATCTTCTTAGACAAGCCTTATAAGATCCATAATTGTTAATTCATCACTTCCTGCACTTTGGCACCCACAGGCACTTATCTGTATATAGATGTATGGGTGGGATGGCAGGTTCATCCAATTTTTATGTATACTACCCCATATTTATGTAACATGGCTGGACCATTGTAAACCAAGCACTTGTCACCCTTTGTTTCACCCATACACTCTAATAGATTGTAAGCTCTTGCGAGCAGGGCCCTCACACCTTGTGTCTCATTTGTCAGTAGCTTTTTTATAATGTAATGTCTGGTTTGTCTGTGCTTATTCCCTCTATATTGTAAAGTGCTGCGGAATATGTTGGCGCTATATAAATAAAGATTATTATTATTCATATAAATTAAATAGACATTTAAACAGACATTAACAGACATTCAAATTTGAACCCAATGCATATTTAGGCGCGTAAACACATCTAAATACTACAACAGAAAGTGTGGTACATATTTGAATATGTTTTTTAGCCTCCAAAAGCGCAGCCCATTGTTTCCTATGAGGATTTTAAAACAGATCAAGAATTGACGTCACTTCTTTGTACGCGTCTGCAAAACACATCACAAATACGTATGTAAAATACGCTCGGAGAACGAGGACGTTTTTTCTTTTGAAATCAATGAGACTGACTGAAAAAGTTAAATAGTTTTTAGTACTTAATATGTACCAAAATACGTATTACAAATATGTTATGTGAACATACCCTAAGGGCTTGTTCACACGGAGTTTTCACTGTTCCCCAAACGCTTTAGGGATCGTCGGGGGGCCGCTCTGTCGGTCCCAAGACGGATCAAAAAAATTGCAGTGAGATTATACTGGGTGTCTATGAAAAACGCAGCGGGATCCCAAAGGGGTTGGCGCTGCGTGTTTCAATAGCGCAGCTGCACTCCGTCTTGAAAAGAATTGCATGTCATTTCTTTTCAAGACGGAGCGCAACTGCGCTATTCAAACACGCAGGGGGGTTCCCTCATGTGAACGCCGCTGCGTGTTTGGCATAGACAGCAGTGATAATCTCACTGCTAATTGTTTAGATCCGTCTTGGGACCGACAGAGCGGACCCCAAGACGATCCCTAAAGCGCTTGTGACACGGAGTGAAAACTCCGTATGAACAAGCCCTTATAAGAGACGATTTGTTTTTTCACAGGGAACACAAATATTTATAAAATGTCAGGAGATGTCACAGGTCCTCTTTAGGTCTAGTGTCTATGCTTCTTGTGCCTATACCAAATGATCTAGGTCAACCCGTCTCAGGAGGATCTAAGGGCTATCCACATGACACAAGCACTTTAATTAAAGTATGGTTTTAATTTTACATTTCCATAAGGGCATGTCCCCACTGTTTTCGGCCGGTTTTTCAGCCGGTTTGCGGTTTTTCAGACTGCCTGAAAACCGGCCGAAAATGAGCACAATTTTTGCTCTATGGAAAACCCGTGCAGAAAGCCCCCACTGCACGGGTTTTCCGCCCGGCGGTTTTTCTGCCCGCGGGCCGCTCAAAAAAAACATTGTGCTGTCATTCTTCCAGCCGGTTTCCGTACGGATTAGGAACCCCTCAATGGGCGGGGGGACGGCTCTTCTCCGCTCATCGCAGAGAAAAGCCGTCCCCCCCGCGGCCGTGGGGACGGCCGCAAAACCGGACAAATACCGGCCGGCAAACCGACCGGTATTTGTCCACTGCCGTGTGAACGCATCCTAAGGCTCTAAAATCTATAGAAAAGCACTAAAAGCATTACATCTGGAGCATGCGGTTGGGGATATAAAGCCATGTACGTTATTACCTTGATGAAGGCAGTTTGTACTCCATTTAAAACATCCTCCCTGCGTATGGACTGCACCTGTATCTTGGTGTATTTGAGTGACGGGCTGCTGGTGATAGCAATCTGCAAGATGATTTATTGGACAACATTACAAACATTTTATGGATAATTTCTAAAACAGATGGTAAAATAAATAAAAGCTAGTGGAAGAGTTATCTGACAAAACTATACTCCTTTGTAACATCGCTACTGTGACCCTCCCTCTATGACTGTATAGTGTCATCTCCAGACTGTGCCTGTTTAGTGCACAGTTTGGTATTTTTGTTGCACTGCCCAAACATTTATATAATAGGGAATAAATATGAGTTGTAACTATGGGTGTCTGAGCTTACTGCCAACTTGTCCTCAAATTGCCTTGGATGACATATAAACCATCAGCTGCCAATCCATGTCTTATGTAAAGTCACATTTACCAGAAGCAGAACCAGAAAAGTATGTTACAGTAATAACCTTCCATCTACGACACGTTCCATAGTGCTGATTCTTTATGGTGTTTTACATTTTATTAAAGACATACAATACATCTTTTTATTTTTAACTAAAAACATATACCTTTTATGCTTAGCATTTGTCTTTACCTGCGGGGCTCCACATTGCCTACAAGGCAAAGATAGTCGCTGAGACACATGTAGCTTGGTAAACTGGGCGTTGTTGCCCCTGTCAGGGAATGGTTTTGTTGTGCACTCGGTGTAATCATTTGGATGAAAATGGGCAGTGATCTTAATTCTCTCACATCCATTCTGAGAACAGTAGCTGTGCCCAATTCGAGCTTCATGGGCTTGAAGGTGAAGAAAGAGATATCTGATAAAAAAAGATAGGACACAAGTTACGTGTAATAGTTCTATTAGATTCCCTTGGCCTGATTTTTAGTCGAAATACTTAACCACTTAACTTATCTTTCAAAGATGAAAGCACTTACCTTAATAAGGAGCGAAATTCATCACCTAGTATTATCACAGTGAGACCTTTGGCTCAGCACTTTTAATTAGATTCTCCAGGAAAACCGGTGTTATGAGCCAAGGAGTGCCAGCCTTATATAAGCAGTACCAAACACTTCAAAGTGTATACTACAATTTACTAATAATTACAGTGAAAATAAAAGGCTAGTGATTGTAACAAAGGGCTTATCAATTCAATTCAGAGATTGGCTTGTTTAAAATAGAGAAAAAAATAAAAATAGTGTAAACTTTTTAGAAAGTTCTGAAATGAAGCTGCAATTATTGGGCTGATATTGTTGGAAATCCACTCCAGATTTTAAAGGGGTTTTGCCACGATCTCATTTCATACCTCCTGCATCCAGCTCTTCAGCTCTGTGTGCTCAGAAGGGGGGTGTGTGTGATTTGTTTGAATTGCATATCATGTGACCCAGCAGGATGACATCACCAGGCCTTTCCCCTCTGTAGTCAAAGAAAGTTCTGTTTATGTAAAGCATTGTGAGTAGCTGAGAGGTAAAGTTTTTACCTCCAGGCACAAGGGTCCTAAGTTCAAATCCCTGCAGGAACCAAACCTGTGTTTTTTTTTCTCTTTCTCAATGCACATACCTCACTGAGGTATTTTTTTATTTATTTGCAATGTTTGACTAATTAATAAGGAGCACAGAGGACATGAGTAGAATGACAGCACCTGGGGTTTGAACACTCAGTAGCTGCCTGAGAGGAGAGGTGATGTCTGAGCATGTCTGACCAGGATTGAGGAGCTCTCAGCCCTGGTTGTATCCCATGGAGACGAGCTGTAAACAATGGATCACTAAGGGAGCAGCTAAAACAAAAACGGTGCAGGATTCTTAATAATAATGAATAGTGAAAATTTTGTTATTTCATTTGCAAGCTTCCCATGTCAATTTTACTTTGTGGCAAAACCCCTTTAACACTATGGGGAACATTTATCAAGGAAGTTGCAACAGAATTATGCCACAAGTTGCGGTAAAAATAGGTTTGTACCTGTTTTACACCACAGTTATTATGGGTGTTAGACACTTCTGCTCCTACTCCGTCAAGGGGGTGTGGCTTAAGGTGTGCCAGAAATGCTCCCACTTTTTGCCATGGTCAGTGGCATAAAAGTAAAAGTAAATAGTGGTATAAGTGAGACTAGACAGTTTTAACCTGCGCCCTGATTTATCAGCACTATGATAAATGTGTCACATAGTAAGACTATCTAGTCAAACTTAAAACTGTCTTACAGTTAGACAATACATCTGCCCCACTGTTAAAGGTATAATATGAGGTTAAAACATGGCTGCTTTCTTCTGTTATTGCAGCTCAGTCTCACTTACTTCAGTGGAGCTAAGCAGTAATACCAGACACAGCTGTTGAACATGTCTTTTTTTAATCTTGTAGAATATATACTGACATTTTTTTTTGTCAAGTTATACACAATGGGGCAGATTTATCAATAGTGTTCAACTCTTAGAAAACTTAAAGTTAAACTAGACAGACTTACAATGCACCACATTTATCATAGTGTTGATAAATCTGGTACAGGTTAGAACTCTCTAGTCTAAGTTTGTACCATCTTTAAATTGGCTTACTATTACGCCAGAAACTGCACCAAAACTCTGGCGCAATTTTTCCGCATTTAAGCCATGCCCCCTTTTCCCACGCTACCACGGCCCATTTACGAGGTCACGACCCCTTTGACGGACGAGGTGCAGAAGCGTCTGAAACTGTAGAAAACACATAGTAAATGTGGCGAAAAGCTTGTAAGACATTATATTTGCCACAAACTGAGCCAGAATTCTGGCGCAACTGCCTTGATAAATCTGCCCAAATGTTCTAAAGTGTCCTTTTCATTCAAATTCATCCACAATTAACCCTCCAAAACATGAAAACCTACGTACTGCTGAACCCATACCAATCAGCATTTCATGTATAGCTTGCTCTCCAGGAACCTACGTTGGGGTCGCTTTTTGTTTAACCACACATTCATTAATTACATTTTGTTGTGTGCTGTAGTAGGTTGACATGTCTGATACTTTTTGCACTTGAACTTTAGGGTCTAGATTTTCTTACATATTATATAGTTAGCATAGTTTTAGATTCATGTTTGGTCTATGATGGAAGCTTCAAATCCAAAACCTTTGATACGGATGCGAACATGGCTTTACCCTATATTATGAACATTGGATACATTCTATCTACTATTAACACCCATCAAATGTGTATTGTGCAGTTTCTAATTATAATAGTTTCATAACTATGATTTGTATATATATATTGACATCATCAGCAGTTTATGACTATGAATTTTACCAGAGTGATGTCATCTGCTCTTTTCCTATTCTTTGTTGGTATTTTAGTTATTATTTATTCTAATAAAGATATATATTTAAGATATTATATTACTGAATCATGGCACAGGTTGCTTTGTATATGTGTTGCTGGTTGATTTAGCTGAAAGTTACTAATTAGGTCTGATTTGGTGAATTGGCATGTGCCCACAGTATTTCTATTCAAAAAGGCTCATGGGAAATGAGCTAGGACTCCATAGCCCCACCTATTGGATGTGGCGTTCCTCAAGTCGGATCCAACTCAATGAGCTCTGCAATGTTGCCCGTTTCAAGCTACACCTAGAGCCTCTTACCTATCCAACCAGTATTCTACTAAGCATGGATAAGAGGCAAACATCTCGAAACAGCTTAAGTTTAATGGATATCTGCTTGGCATTAATCCCATTGAGATTGCTAGGCTCAATGAGTCAAATGTCACTTGAGGAACGCTAAATCCAATAAGTGGTGCTACAGAGTCCGCACTCATTTCCCATGAGCTTTATTGTATATATTAAAATTTCAATGTAGCAACTAATAGTGTGTCTCTCTCTTTCAATCTATCCATAGTATATTTTGGGTGGATTTAAACTGAAGTTGCAAGTATTGACTACTCATACTCAGATCAGATACTAAGCACATCTGATGGCCCAGCTGGGCAGCATGTGAGCTCATCGTCTCACAGTGGAATAGTTTATCGGGGACATTAATGCGCAAATTTCCGTGTAAAGTAAAGAAAGCTGATTTTTATTTAGAAGCTACGCGTTTCATGTCATAAAAATATACTTCATCAGACTCAGATGACGTGTGATGAAGTGTATTATTATTACACAAAACGCGTAAGTTCTAAATAAACATCAACTTTTTTTATTTTACACTGAAATGTGCACTTTAATGTCCACGGCCTCCTTTCAGCTTTAGTCAAACCAATAAGCCCCCTTCATTTGCTTTACCCTTTGACCCGTGAATTACAGAACCGGACTGGCAGAGGGGACTAGCTGTATCCTTCTGAAGCATTTGCTTACCAACCATTTGCGGTACGGAGAGTTGTGCCTCTTTGTGTAACGCACAAAGATACCAGGTGAGCATGTTCACACTCACCCACCTAATGCTGATTTTATTATTACGTTAATACAGGAGGGTGCGCCATCCTGTGACATTGTATTTTGTTCATTTGTTTTCCATTTTCTCACAGTGACATGACATTGGTTTAAATTTCCGTCCAAAATGCATATTTATAGTACAAGATGAACTATAACGTAGTTCAAATAATGATGCATAAATGAAATTGGATCTAATATAGCAATGGCTGGTGGAGCAGGAAAAGTGACAACTATGAGGGAAATGTGTGAAGAACAGGAATCATTTATCTCCTATTCACATAAATGGGAAATAGAAGGTAATTCATGAAATAGTGAAATACCAAGGTATTTGATCATATTACTTAATCAGATATAAATTCTATACCTGCAAAGCAGGAGTTAAATATTTGCAGCATATGTGAAACATGAGCATTGTTATTGGGACAAGCGCTCAGACTGCTGCCCATTGTACTGACAGAATGGTGCAGGTGCAACACTTAAACTGCACTGTGACCTTCATATCTGGGAGTGTCTAGGGATTCATGATAACATCTGCCTCCAGGGAGCTAACTGTGGATAACAAGTTCTAGCAAAGTATAGCGTGCAGATAGGAAAGTGGAAGTATTAAATAGAAGCCTATTCTACTGTCTCAACTTATCTTCAATTCTTATGGGTAAATTGAACAATAATCAGCATGTTGAGAGCATTATAAAATCTACAGTGGAGGAGGAAGGAGACAGAAGGTGAGGGACTGAGAAGTTTGTATTATGTTTTAGTGGCAGCATGGTTATTGTAGGGAATAAGCTCCTGGTTTTCAGGTCACTTTTGAAAGTTGTAAATGAATGTCAGCAAAAAATACCCCCCGATGTAACAGAAAAAACCCAGATCCTTAAAGAGGTTGTCTCACTACAAGGATTGCTTTTTATGTTAAAGATC
This sequence comes from Phyllomedusa bahiana, assembly GCA_025379985.1. NCBI lineage: Eukaryota > Metazoa > Chordata > Amphibia > Anura > Hylidae > Phyllomedusa > Phyllomedusa bahiana. The sequence goes on along the minus strand of JAODAL010002397.1, from coordinate 62,897 downwards.
TCTTAAAAATAAGTCAATTTGTAATATATGTCCATTAACAGTGTCCTACCTATTCCTAGATATCCCCTCTTGTATGGGCTGCATTAGCGCCTCAGGTCACTATAGCTACAGACCTGTTTGATCTCTCCTGATAGGCTGCCAGCACTGGTTGCTATAGCTACAGACCTGGCTTCTACTGCAGCCTAGTAGGAGCCAATAAACACACCCCTGATTTCAAAATGAAACCAACTAAACAGGACTGAGGTGAGATAAATCGATGTAGTGAGACAACCCCTTTAAATAGCAAAAGGCTAACAAATTGATCTGGGTCGGGAATTGACTCCAATTATAGACAAACTAATGACAAAAAAGGTAGAAGTCTAACAAATCATTCCATAAAATACAAGTTTTATTTCTTTTATTTTAAATTTTAAATCTTGTAAGCTAGGATAAGAAAGGAAGGATTTAAAATATCAGATGGACCCGCAAAAAAAAAAAACATATTGGGTATGAAGAAACACACTGCTCTTCATATACAGATGTTTTCATTTTATATAGGAAGGTACACCATTGTATGTTTTTAATGCAGGTATATTGCACTTAAAATCTTTTCAAGTCAGGTCATGTCCCCCCCAAAATGTTTTACCGCAACAAAGTGGAATGGGACACATTAGTGACAATATTATAAACTAAATGGCAGGACCAGACATAACACTCACCCAGACTCCTTACTGAAGTGAAACAGTCTATTTGCCGACTTATTCAGGGCTTGATGGATAGAGGATACCATAGAGTAATGTCGTACGCTGTGTACACGTCCAGTGTTACGTTCATAGATATCTGCTGTAACTTGGAATACTGCACTTTTTGGGTAACACAAAGCAATCTGCAGCCAATCTCCTCTGTAAATGGTATTGATGAAAAAGTGTCATATCAAATACAAAAATACTAGTCAATCATATTGTTTATTTTTTGTTGATTTATTATGTTTTTGTCTAAATTATCTAACAGTATTTCAATATTAGCATTAAAAACAGACACAATGCCCTTAGTTACGGCTCAATGTCTGGGAATGGTTAGTTGTCCAGCCATTAAGCTGTAAGCATGTCCTTCGTGTCTGTGTTTTTAAGTAAATAATGTCCCATTGTTTCTGTAAAATTAGCATTAGTATTAAAAAGGGTAAAAATGTAACAGTGAAAATACAGTTGAGTCACAATATTATGATCTCCAGCTAATATCTAGAGAAACCCCCATATACAGCACAGACAGCAGCTAGCTGGGCGGGAGTGACTCAATAAGGTCCTAGTAGGTTGTCACAGGTATCTGGCGCCATGCTGACTGCATCCTACAACTGTTGGAGGGTGTGTGGTGGAGGATTCATACAGCGAACACAATGATCAAGGTGGTCGCACAGATGCTCAATTGTGTTCAAGTCTGGTGAATCAGGGGGCCAGGATAGTGCTCAGAAGTCTTGGTCATGCTCTTCTAACCAATGTCCGACATTTCTAGCCATGTAACATTGTCTTGCTGGAACGATCCCATCCACCCAGTGAAGACAATTAGCAGGTATGGATGTATGTGATCTACAAGAATTAAATCATACCCAAATCTATGAAAGGGCCCAAAAGAAATACTACAAAAACATTTCACAGACCACACCACTGCCACCAACAGATTGTCCTCTCTCAGCAATTGTTGCAGAGTTTTTATTGACAAGCCAATGTCTATGTCTATTCATTTGATGTAGCAGAAAATGTGACTCATCGGTGAAGGCAGCCCTCTACAAATTATGGATTCATTTTCAACATTAATATAAAAATGTAAGCCTTTTCTGCCGATGCAACTTGGTTAGCAGAGGTGCAGTGACCATCCGTCTGCTTCCGAGCCTTATACACAGTAGGGTTCACTGAACTGTTGTGTTAGAGAAATGTCTGGTAGCCCTCATCCTGGTGGTGCACTGTGTCATTATGACCTCGTGCACTTTCATAGTCAACGTTCACCTCTCACATCAGTGGCATGTGGTGCACTGCAATTGCCATGTCACTTATTTGCAATGGTGCCTTTTGCCCACTCATGATACACTTTCAATACAGCAGCACACAACCAGTATACAAACTGTGCAGTCCCAGAAATGCTGCCAGTCTTAGCTCAAAAGCCAGTAGTCATTCTTTTTTTGAGAACACACTCCTGTTACCTGTGACATTAATAAGGGATATGTGTATGGACAGCCTATCACCCACCTTATATACTCACCAAGCCAGCTAACAACACGTGACTTCTTTCATGAGCTACACGAGGCCAACATTGAAAGTAGGAAGTGGTCATAATAATATGTCTCAACTGTATATACTAGTTAATGTGCTGCAAATGCAAATCGGGACAAACCCGTATCCTATTCACCACTTGACAAGACTTTCAAAATAATATATTACGTAAAGCAGATGATTATTTTGATTTTACTATTTTGTAATGGTTTGGACTGTTTAAATGACCCGATGAGTTGAGTGAATTTTTATCTTGAAAGAAGGTAGATATAAGAGAAGGCAAAAATCTCCTTATGTGTTTGTATTTTATGGCCTGAGCCATTCGAAACCATTTATGACAATACTGGGGCATTTATCAATGCTGTCTAACAGTCAGACAGTTTAAACTTAGACTAGACAGTCTTAAAATGTGCAACATTTATCATAGTGTTGAGAATCTGGTGCAAGTTTAGACTGTCTAGTCTAATTTTAGATTTTCTTTTGTTGGCTTACTTTTTGGCACAAATTTTTTTTGGTATACAGCATTGAACGATAAGCTGATGTCCCTTTCTTTGAAGTCATGTCCCTTTTACCGAGACCATGCCCCTTTTGTCACGCAAGGCATATAAGTGTCTAGAAAATGTCTAAAACACATAATAAATGCAGTGTAAAGCATGGACAGCATTATTTTTGTCGCAAATTTCGCCAGAATTCTCTGGCAATTGCCTTAATCAATATGTCCATTGTGCTTTGCCTAAGTTATCATGTAATATTTGCTTCACAGGAATGAAAAGGCTAACCTATACCAAGTTTTTTAACGGTTAAGCCTTATGAGTTCTAAAGCAGGGGATATACTGTACTCTGTTAATGTGGAAAAGTTTTATCTGCGAGGCATCAGAATGATGATGAACACATATCCAGGTGACAGCTAAGTGGACTTGAGATCTCTACATTTAGGCCATTTCCCAAAGAAAGTTTCTTGGGGCTAAATTACTGCAGTAGTCTGAGCTCAGGAGCAATCCAGGATAATAATCAGTTCCTTGCACAGCCAAGAAAATTCCAAAATCTGGAAGACATTCCTTAGTTGAAAAAGAGCCAGACCTCAAGCGTTCACCACTCTCTTGCTGGGTTTTAATTACTATTATGCATCTTTGTTAAGAACAGATTTATTAGATCAAAACTGAAAAGGTTTATGCTAAGCCTGGTCCCTGGAGGGCCGTCAGACCGTAGAGCTCCTACCGGCCAGCCTGTCTGTGACCCACATAAATAGGATCCCTCTCCTCCTCTGCCTTGCTGACTATAATTAGTGGATACCTCCTGGACTGCCCACCAGGGTTAACCCAAAAAAGGGTTCTCAGGGGTCATTAATTGGGCAATACAGTAAATAATTTTGCTGACTTAAATTGCTTTTTTATCTGAGGAAATGAGTTCTTTTATCGCTTTCTGGGAATCAGCAATAATCATCCTATACTAATTATAAATGATTGGAAACAGAACTACAAGATAAACTTAGCTGCCCGTCTCTGACATTCTTTTCTCAAGGATGAATAATTTGTTATTTGGGAAAGACATAGACATGCTGTTCCTTTTAGGTTATTATATATGTAATTCTTACCCCCAGTAATACTGTAGAGGACTCTCACCACTACCTAGCAATGCCTTCTGCCAAGATGAATCCTATTTATAACATCTAGTTATACAAGTTGTACAATTTATAGCACAACTCCCCTGCATACATCTCTGCTTTTATCTCCAGATACCTACCCTAACACAATGTGTGATCCTCCCAAAACCTTCTTCTCTACTCTCCTCTTGTCAGCTCCTTACACAACTGTCTCCAAGATTTCTTCCATGCTTCCCCCATACTCTGGAACATCGGACTGTCCTTCACCTTCACAACTTTCAAAAGTCACCTGAAAACCCATCTCCCGGGAGCTTACACCCTACAGTAACCATATTGCCACTGAAGCATAACGCAAACTTCTGTCTCCTTCCTCCTCCACTGTAGATTGTAAGCTCTTGCAGGCAGTTTCCTCTCTCCCTCTGTACCGAATGATAGTTATTTAGTTTTGCCATTGTACTTTGTTTGGACCTATGTAAGCCCACTTTGAATGCCCAGCGCCTTGGAATTAATAGCACTTTTAATAATCATAAGGAATTTTCTTCTTTCTTAAAGGGGTGTTCTCACAACCCTTTTCAGTGCTGCTGGTCAGCTCATAGCTAGCTACAAGTTAACCATCTTTCTATGGGTGTTATGTATATAGAACTCCCAGAAATATGAATTAGGAGGATGACCACAAGTGCCGCCCTCTGCGTTTTCTGGGGTGGTCAGCCAAGAGACATAACACAGTTCAACGGAGAGCTGTACAAGAAAGTTGCATGCTAAGTGCGGTGGAGTCTATGATAGAGGGGGGATTTGGCTGCATCACCAAGATATGCCTAAGGATGGTGTCACAGAGGAAAAGTTAAGCTAAATTATCGCCAGTGAATCTGGGATCTGAGAGTTTTCAGTTTAGGGGGTGGCTTGCAGTGTTATTCTGCTTGAGTCACCGCTGAAGTAATAAAGATACTGGGAGCAGCTAGCTCTGGGTGTCTGCAGGTACTGGTGAGATAAAGTTAGTCCAGTATGGGAAACCAGTAGGGGGTGAGTGCTGTTGTGCGTAAACCTGGGGGAGGTTGTAGTTAGGCTCTGTTTCGTGGCTAATAAGTGTCCCTGTCCTAACTGTTCTAGGACCTCCATGCCAGTGGTGTTGCCTGGGTAGTAAGTCCTAAAGTGTAGTATAGATACAGCAACTTAAAAGGTGGCTTAGTTGGGTCACTTCTGAGAATAGTAGAGGCCAGGAAATTAAGACTATGACCCTATAGTAGAGATCTAAAGATAGACCTGGAAAGTGATCTAATTGTCCCTGTTGTGGGACTTAGCCTATTGGGCGGTGTCTCAGTGGGAGACAGATTGTGGAAAGCAGCCTTTAATGATGGAGCACTTAAGTGCCTAATGGAGGAGGAGACCACCAGATAGACATTGGAAGCATAAAACTGGTGTAGACCTGTGTGAAATAACACAAGTCTGGAAGGGACTCTTTATTAACTATTAATAGCTAGCATGATTGCTTTTTTGCCTTCCAGTAAAACCCTGTAGACAAAGTAGTCTGCCAAAATCATAGGTTTCTGAGCACAAATAAACAGCAATATTGATATTATTAACAAAGCACTTGCCAACAGAAAGCAAATCCCTTTGTTGCTTATTGCCAGGGTGCTTGCATGCAGTGCAATGGCCATGTTCTTCACACATATACTTCATTCTCAAACACCCTGGGAATACTGAAATGGCTCTATAAGTACACGGATATGTTTCTGGTATAACATGAGTCTCTCTGCCTTTCTTTCTGAGTTGCTGCTGCTACCATACGCTCCTGTTTAGAAACGAGTTTGTTTGGTGAAATGCGTTGGCAGCAGTAACACACATTTATAAGCTGTGCTAGAGTAGGAAGTTCTGGCAGTTATCAGCTCTGACAGAGAACCAAGAATCATCGCCTGGAAGCCAGTCAGACGCACAGCCTCTCTGACAGGACTGATTGAAACCCACAGAATGCATGTAATTAATTGTGAAGGCAAAACAGGGAAATCTTACGTCTAAATCACCCTTGTCACGTGTCACTGGCGGCATGCGGCGTTCACCGGTGACAGCCGCATGCCGCCAGACACATATGCTGTTAGGGAATCCAGTGAGACAGACACATACTGTGCATGTGGCACCAATAATTACTTCCATATATTGCAAATAGAAACCCTATAATTACAGTGTGCACTAATTCATACTGACAACTCTTAAAGCGCGCACACCACTTTTTAATAGCAAACCTTAATGGTATACTCACGTCCCACATTTATAAATTACATTATGTTATAAAAGTGTAAAGTACACTGTAGGAAGTATCGCTGTGATGTGCCAACCTTCTAAACTTGTCTATTCTTAGTATATGTTCTTGACAAAACGGCCAAGAACATTACATACTTACTCTATAAAAGTCAATTACTTATTTGTGGGCCTACACACCCAATGGCACATTGGGCGGCCGCAAATGCAGACCTCTATAATACCAGTTTCCAGACCATTTATTAAAATGAGCATTCTGCTTTATTTTATCAGAATATATAAACATTGTAAAGACGGTTATGATTGAAGATGTGATTAACTTGACGGCCAGAGTTTAAGGCAAAAGAGACTGGGCTGCACCAGATATCCCATATGCCAGAATCAGGCGCATTACAGAGCGCAAGCGGCACTTTGTAATGCGCCTGATTTGGGGGAGCGTGCTGAAGGCGGGGCGCACTAGAACCGTACGAAGCTACAGATTTATAGCTTCACTATGGCATTCTAGGCGCATTACAGCTGGAACAGGTAAACCACTTTGAAAGTGCTTTATTTGAGCCAGAATTATCGCCCTAGTGCTAGAATGCACCTGACTTATGACCTGCTGTAGAGCGGGCTCATAAATCAAGTGCATTCTATGCCATTATTAGGCGCATGAAATTTGGCGTGCAAACGCCAAATTTCTTACATGTCGCCCTCTGTGCCTATAGGTTCCTGAGATGTAAATCTGACACTGTATGCAATAGAAACCTGCAATGGATCTATGGAGATAGCTAGAAAGGATATCTTATAGGATGATTTCTGCCAACAGAAATTTCAGGAAGCCATACTGGTGAACCGTCAGATCCCCCAGCCACTACCAGTTCCGGTCTTGGACAATATTAGCAGGTCTCTTTTTGTAAATTATTACCTGAATCAGTGCTAAAAGTATTTAAGAGTTACAGAAGGTAAAAAAGAAGATGAAGCAGGAGGTAGGCTGAAATGTACCTGTTGAAGTTGATCGGATATAGTATGATTTCTCTAGGTGATTGTCCGTCCCATTGGATGGTATAGGCTTGCTGTAGCATTACCACTGGCTGGTACTGCTGATATGGAGCTCCCTTATTCACACCCACAAGTCTCAATGGATGAGAAGGATAAGCAGCTCTGGACACCAATATAGTCAGGTTCTCAGGGCGCCTGGCCTGGATATACAGCTACAGTGAAAGATGGTAGAAACAGAAGGTACAGTCAAGCAATGGATACACATGGTTTCTATAAATATATCCTGATATTTCCCTTAAATAAATGTTTACAGCTCACTAATTACTAAAACGTCTAGAACTAATTAGGCTGTGCCAACTTAAATAATAAAAAATCTTTATTATCCCCAGTAAATTTCCTGGAAAATGGAAAAGAGTAAGAATATACTTAAGAATGTGTTTACAACACATAATAAGACATTTGGGTATATTTATAAAAATTGCCAACTCCTGCCAGTTATGAGTTAGTAAAAATAGTGCAGGTTGTGAGCTATATCGACATAGATGGTTGGAAGCAGGAAAGTTGGCAAGCGTAACAATCCGGGAGACTTTGACAGGGGCAAAATTCTGAGTCCTTTAAAAAGGAATCTTGAAGGATGTTTCCCAAATGCAGTGGTTAGTATCTACCAAAAGCAATGGAAGCAAGAACAACCAGTGAACCTGCAACAGAGCCTTGGGCGTCCAGGGCTCAACAATGCACAAAGTGGGCAAAGGTAAGCCAATCTGGTGCCATCCAAAAGAGGAGATACTATAGGATAAATTGCAATAAAACTTTATGCTGGCAGTGATAGAGTGGCATCACAACTTGCTACATATGGAGCTGCATGTATTTAGATTGGTAAAAGCACCCACACTGACCCCTGTCAACTGCCAAAAACACATACAATGGGCATGTGACCACCAGAACTGGATGATAGAGCAATGGAAGGAGGTGGGCTGGTGAACTGAATTACATTTTATTTTACATTATGTGGACAGTTGTGTTTGTGTGTTCTTGGGACAGCATTATGGGAAGAAGGCGAGCCGGACAAAGCACTGCGATGCTCTGGGGATTGCTTTACTGGAAAACCTTGGGTTCTGGCATTCATATAGATACTACTTTGTCACCACCCTCGGTTGAACTTGATGGACACGTGTTTTTTTTCAACCGTACTAACTATGTAACTATGGAAAATAAAAAAGCATCCAGCATTTGTCTCCATATAAAGTTAAAAGTTCCAACCTTTATTTCTAATGGTTTAAAATCCCGACATGTTATCCAATAGAAAATCGCATCAGAGCCGACGCGTTTCGGAGTGGAAACTCCTTATTCATGGCATTTTTTGTTTTCCATCGCATTCTACTGAGGCACCTTCTACCTATCCGGGCGGTGTCGGCCGTAATCACAACCAGGTGAGCTGACTTTGAAATCTTTCTTCTGTTTATTCAAACTATGAAACTATGTAACATAGGACCTACCCAAAAGTTGTTGCAAATAAAGAACATACCTTTTAGCAACAGCGTTACCTAAAACAGTGACCTCTTTTAGCAGGATAACTACTAAAATTGTTAAACCAAAGTTTGAAGAAGATGACAAAAAGTTTTAGGAACTTACTTGGTCTCCAAATTACTGAGATTTTAACACGATCGAGGATTTGGGGGATGTGCTGTAAAAACAAGTCTGATGTTTGCAACTTAATGGATTGAAAGTCTGCTGCTAATGTCTTGGTACCAGATACCACAGGACGCCTTCAGTGATCTTGTGGACTCATGACTCCACTGGTCAGAAGACAAGAATGTTGTTGCTCAGTTCTCCACAGAAAGTCAAGCATGTGATGCAAGGATTCATAGAAAGACTTTTTATGAATCCATACACTGTTCACTTGCCTCTCTGAGACAATCCAAGCAGAAATTAAGAGACAAAGGGCTCAACCTGATTTTATCAATCAGTGGGGTTCTTACCACCAGACCCCTTTTTAAACTTCACTGTGACATGTCATAAGTTTATACAAATTATTGGACATTTTTAAGGATTGTGGGTTGTAGCTAAGTTGGTTGTCAATCACTTTACCAATCATTATGCAACGATGGAGAACTTGTCAGACTTTACGTACTATATCATCTTTCATGTGATAAACATGGCAATTCCCCAGATGTTTTACTATATATTGTTATTTCTAATGTTTCTTCATGCAGGTGTATATCCTTTTTTAAGACATGATCTTCTACTGTATGGCTATATCTGTACAGCAATGTTAAAATGCCGTCCAAAATCCGACGGCATCGATGGACCGCGTTTTTTGCTGCACATCTGCGCTAAAATCCACAGTCGGTTTTCGGATTTACCTTCGGCCCAGTACATTGAATGTACAGAAATCTGATAGAAATCCTGCGGAAGATCCAGCCAGTTTGAAAATCCGGCGGATTTTAAAACCAACCGGAAAAAATCTGTGCTGTGTAGACTACAGCACAGATTTTTCATTGCGGTCTACACAGCACTGGGTACAATCGGATTTTCGGAAGATTATAGACACTGAATCTGCCAAAAATCCAACGAGAATCCAGTACTGTGTAGACATAGTCTTACTGTGTACATGTTGTAGGAAGGCACAAGGTGCGGTAGTGGACGGACGTTATGTGTCACCGATCTGCCTAAGATGGGTGAAATAAAGCCCTGTTATTCTGGTGTCACGGCAATAGGCCACTGGACACACGTTTTTGTATTTGTAGCATGGCAGTAATGCCGTGATCCGGGTCGGGCTTTATTGGAGCAGTCTGTAGAGTTGGGTGGGAACGGGCTGCTCCCACATCCAGTTTTGGGCTTACACCAAATATAAGGCAGCAGGCTCAGGTGGAAGTGGTGTGGTTTCCATTCCTATAAAAACTGTCAGTGGAGTGAGCAGTGGTGAGAGGGGCCAGAGCTGGGCCTTGATAACCGGGGATGTACGACAGAGACGCATACGGAATTGTGACGGGAAACAAGGACTGTGATTTATGTTTGTTTTTGGCTGAAGCAAGCCCTGCTGTTTTTTTTTCCTTGTTTATAAAACCGATGCCAATAAACCCTGCAGTAATTGCCGTTGAAGGACGGCCTCCGTTTGAGCGTTTTCCCACAATTGGTTTTCCGGATGCGGGCAACATCTGATGTAAAGGCTGAAATGTCCTGGATTAAGGCAGCTGCTACGTTTTAAAACCCAAAAAGTGAAATGGAGGAGCTGCAAAAGCACCTGGTGCGGGTGAGCACCCAGCAGCAACCAGGCCCATGCTAAATTTCTTTGCGGTCACAGCAGGAGACCAACCAGCTCCTAAATCAGGCAGATTGGCCATCATGGAGGAAAGCGTTTCGGACGAAGGAGGCCCCGGCTAAACACCCGTCAGGAGGACGGACAGCAGGCGCGAAGAGGGTACAGACCCCCTGCAAAGATGACCCCAGAGGACGAGTGGAAGCCTTCCTTACCGTTTTCCCGAGCGGGTGGGCTGAACGGGAGAGACTACCAGCTCCGCAGTGGGCAGAGGTTCGGGCCCCCGTTTCTCACTGGCGAGCCTCAAAAGGCTTACTATGACTTATCTCTGCAGGATGCCAGGGAGTACCCTCGACCAAAGCCCGGAAATTCTGGCGCCCCTTTTGGGCGTGAGGTCCCCAGTCCGGGCACAAAGGGTGCATCAGTGGGATACAGGAGGGACGGCGCCCGAGGTCCCAAATGTTGATCTCCTGCACCTCATCCAGAAATGGCTGCAGCCGGAGGTCTGTTCCCCAGCCCAGATGGTAGAGAGGGTCATGATGGACCGCTTTGTGCACGCCTTCCCAAGCCAGTGCAATGCTGGTGGCGCAAGGGAATCCCCAGACGGCAGATGACTTAATCGGTTGGTGGAGAGATATCAGCCATGGAGAATTCCCTGGCTGATCCAGGACCCTTGCCTCTCCCTACGGGCAGACCCCGACGGGACCCAGGAAGTAAAAGAAGCGGTACTAAGCTCCCTAGAGAATGCCCGTCCTAAGGCCAAGGCCCTGGCAGCGCCGACATCCCGCCCCCCGTCCGGGACATTTATCTGCTGGAGATGCCATGCTGTGGGGCATGTGGCGGCCCGGTGCCCCTCGGCTCGGAACCGATGGACTGTTCCGTGGGGCGGCGTACGTCCCGGGTTGGCGCTTCCGGCATGCACACCCGGGTTGGACACTACCAAGGGACTTCCACTCTGTCCCATCAGGTGAATGGCACCCCTGTAAGGGGTCTCCTGGCCCGGGGAAAACTTGTTACTCTCCTGACAGGCCATTATTCCCCATGTTTTGCTCCCAGGGAAAACTTTGGGGGTCACCTGTAACATGGGATACCAAAGCGTACCCGTGGCCAAAGTAATTTTAAAATCCATGGGGTACGGTGTCACACCATGTAGGCATCGTGCGGGATTATTGCACGAATTTTATAATTGGCCGGGACTGCCCTCTCTTTTGGGGACTGTGGGAAGGTGCCATACAGCAAAACCCCCAAAAACCCAGACAGTCCTGAGAGCACTGACCTTGAAGTGGTCCCCGAGTTCCCGTTCTCCGTCATGGTAGGGGAGGGTAGGGGGGGCAACCCTTGATGAGACACTCCCCAGACCTGGGAGTATCTAGGGGAAATTTTGGGACGGCCCAGCGGGAGGGATGAGACCCTAAAAGGGGCCTTCAACAGCTTTGGTGGTACTTGAGGGGGTACCCCAAGAGTCAGGGGCTGAGGAAAAGATTTCCCATTTTGCCGTAAATCAGAATTTGTTGTCCCCGGGTGACCAAAATCCGTGAAGAAGGGGTGGTAACAACTTCTGGTTCCCACACCATAAGGCGGAGGGTAATGGATCTTGGCCCACAGTCACGTGTTGGGGGGGACACCTGGGGGCCGATAAGACCGTAGAAAGAATTCTACACAGATTTTACTGGCCAGGGTGCTCCCGGGAAATCCGAGACTACTCCCAGTCCTGTCCCCAGTGCCAGATCCCCTTCCCTGTTGCCAGTTTTCGTAGCCCACAAAATACCATTGCCTATTATCGAGACACCCTTTGAGAGAGTAGCAAGGGATTTTAGTAGGCCCGTGGTAAAGTGGCTAGAGGACACCAGTTATTCTGGTCTCATGGACTACGCACCAGGTACCCAGAAGCTGTACCCCTTAGAAAATGCTTCCCCCCCAAGGTAATTGCTAGGGAGCTATGGCACATTTTTTCCAGAAAAGGGGTTGCCGAAAGAGATCCTGGGCGGATCAAGGGACCCGTTTATGTCGAGAGTTATCCCAAGATCTTTGCAAGGTCCTGAAGGGGGCCAACTACGCAAAATTGTGTACCAACCCCCAACAGATGGCTTGGTGGAACGTTTCAACAAGACCTTAAAGGCCATGTTGAAAAAGGTAGTAGAGAAAGATGGCCGAGACTGGGACTACTGTTGCCATAATTTTCCGTTCTCTATCCCAAGGTTCCCCCAAACCTCCACAGGCTTCTCCCCTTTGAGTTTTTCTCTATGGCAGGCATCCCAGGGGACTATTAGACATTTTCCAAGGAGACCTGGAGAGTGAGATCACGCCCCCTAAAAAACGTCATTGAGCATGTCGCTCAACACAGGAGGGATCACTCAGGTACTCCCTATTGTTAAGGAACACCTCTTACAGACACAGGAGGGCAAGCAAGGGTCTACAACAGGTCAGCCCGCGTGAGACGTTTAGGCCAGGGACAGGGTCCTAGTCTTAGTACCAAGTGGAAAAGCAAGTTCCTGGCGAAATGGCAAGGTCCCTATGAGATTGTTGAAAGGTGGGGAAGTCAACTATCGGGTCGCTCAGCCAGGGAGACGGGAGCCCTACCAAGTATACCAGGTTAACTTGCTCAAGCCCTGGACAGATAGTGACCCCCGGAGACATTTTCTTTGGTGCCCAACCAGAGACCAGTATAAAGGGAGTAAAGATCGCAGAGACACTATCTCCTTCTCAAATCCAACAGTGTAGACAACTGCTGCAACAAAATAGGGACTTATTCCAAGGCACCAGGGCTAACCCATGGTTGTAAAAACATGAGAATCGTCACAGAGCCTCAGGTGAGAGTGAATTTAAAACCTTATAGGATTCCCGGGCCCGTAGGAAAATTGTGGCAAAGGAAGTTGCAGAGAATGCCCAAAATTAGGGGTGATAGAGGAGTCTAGGAAACGATGGTCCAGCCCCATCGTGTTAGTCCTAAGCCTAATGGGGAGTGGCGCTTCTGCAACGACTACCGCAAGCTAAATGAAGTTTTCGGAAGGTCGATGCATACCCATGCCCCGGGTAGATGAGCTTATTGAGAGGCTAGGACCCGCCGGTATAAACACCACCCTAGCCTGTCCAAGGGGTATTGGGCAGATCCCTTAGCCAAGGAGGCCCGAGAGAAAACAGCCTTTTCCACACCAGACGGGTCCTTCCATTATGTAAGAATGCCGTTTGGTTACAGGGGGCCCCGCCACCTTCCAAAGGGCTATGACAGGATCTTAGGTCCTCACCGGGCATATGCGTCAGCTTACCTTGACGACATAGTCATCTTTAGCCAAAATTGGGAGAGTCACCCTTTAAAAAGATCCCAAACTGTCCTAGATCGCTAAGGAAGGTGGGTTCACCAAAAAACCCCAGTAAGTGCGCCATCGGGATGGAAGAGCCCGTTACTTGGTATGTCGTGGGAAGGGGGGAGGGTAAAGCCCCAAGTAAACAATATAGAAGCAATCCAAAACTGGCCCCGCCCACAGTTACCAAGAAACAAGTGAGAGCGTTTCTGGAATCGTGGGGTATTACCGGCGGTTATCCCCAATTTTGCCGAGATGGCAGCACCCTTGACGGACCTGACAAAGGGGACCAAAAAGTGCCATGAACAAATGGGTCCAGGAGGCTGAAGAGGCCTCCAAAACTGAAAGTAGCCCTGTGTAGACAGCCAGTTTTAGGGCCCCGGATTAGCGAGTTTGTAGACAAAATGCCTCCCGATTCCTAGTGCGTAATGTCCCAATACAAGGGGAGGAACATCCCGTGAGTTTTCTGACGGAAGCTGTCCCCTGCCGAGCGAAATTACGCCATTATTGAGAGGGAATGCTTAGCCATTAAATGGGCACTAATTCTCCCCCGTATTACCTCCTGGGTCGGAAATTTAGGCTGGTGACTGATCATGCCCCGTTAAATGGCTAAGGGAGAAAAAGGGCAAAAAATGCCAGGGTCAACCCGTTGGTTCCTGCCCTGCAGGATTTTAATTTCTCGGTGGAGCACAGGCCGGCAAGCTGCAGGGGAATGCAGATGCCCTGTCTAGGGTACATAGTTTGATGGCTGAAGGGGCCCGTTTCCCCAGCATTGGGCAGAGGGGGGGGGTGGGGATGTAGGGAAGGCACAGGTGCGTAGTGGACGGACGTTATGTGTCACCGATCTGCTAAGAAACGGTGAAAAAAAAGCCCTGTTATTCTGGTGTCAGCGGCAATAGGCCACTGACACCACGTTTTGTATTTGTAGCATGGCAGTAATGCCGTGATCGGGTCGGCTTATTGGAGCAGTCTGTAGAGTTGGGTGGGACGGGCTGCTCCCCCATCCAGTCTGGGCTTACAGCCCTATTTTAAGGCCAGCAGGCTCAGGTGGGGAAGGGGTGTGGTTTTCCCTTCCCATAAAACTGCTCAGTGAGTGAGCAGTGGTGAGAGAGCCAGAGCTGGGGCCCTTGATAACCCTGGATGTACGACAGAGACCGGGATACGTATTGTGATGGAAACAAGGACTGTGATTATTATGTTTGTTTTTGCTGAAAACAAGCCCTGCTGTTTATTTTCCTTGTTTATAAAACCGATGCCAATAAACCCTGCAGTATTGCACGTTGAAGGACTGCCTCCGTTTGAGCTGATTCCCACAATGTCCATACATAAAATACATTTTGAACCTATATAGAAGCAAGTTTAACTTGCCAGCAATTTCACTGCTTTATTTGTTATCTTTTCTTAGATTACATCAAAAAACATTGAAAAGCACTGAAAAAGTTAAGAAAACTTTCTGTTTTTTTTGAAAAAATTTTCCATGTTGTTTCCCATTAATCTATTCAAACGTTAAAACCTTTTCTACAATCTTGGGAGGCCTCTTGGGTTTCCTATTTAGGCGTTTTGCTAAAAGCTGAGTGGGTTAGGACGGGTGAAGAATTTAGCCTAACAAAGGGGAAATAAATCACATTAAAACCACTAAAAAAATCCCAAATTTTACATGGAAATGACTACTTATATCTTCAACGGTTTGATTCTGCTGAATATATTAATCATATTTCAGTATAGGAAAACCAACCCTGTGGCTCTATCTTGATAGATTCATGATTTAATAAGTATCTTGATTCTCAGAAGGAATGTGCTTTGCAAAATTGACCCTTTTTTTGACCACAGATAATACTGGGTCATTTTTAATTGTGATAATACAGAAAAGTTCATCCCTGATAACACAGACACATTACTGCAAATTGTAACTGTATTCCTGCATCTACCAAGACTTCTGTGGAGAAAGGTGTGAATGTAGATGCATAATGAAAAAAAAAATGACCATAGGGTATATGGGTTTTACAAATGCAGGTAAAAAAGGAGAAATGTAAAAAGAAAAAAAAATTTAAACCCTTGTAGAAATATTTTATCTTTTTCACAATTCAGGGAAAAACTGTCAAAAAAATATAATGGTTTGGGTGAAATGAAAGGGTAGGTAGGTATTGTTACAATAAAAAAAATAAAACAAAGGTACAAAACCAATGTGAAAAGCTCAGGTATGGGAAAATCACATAATCTACACCCCTAAGAGGAATGCAACCCCTAAACAGGAAAAAAGCTGAATTTAAAATTTAGAAGAACCATGTGTTTAATGTTCCATGACATAGTCCCCGGACCCTCTCCGTTTACCTAAAATGGCAGCTTTACTAAGAAGACACATTTTTGCCGCGTTGAACATTTTTATTAGTGCAGACTGGGTAGTCTGGGTCTAGGATCTTTCTGTTCTGTAATTACAGTACAAAAGTTTACACGTGTGTCTCTCTAACACAGATCATGGTTTTAACCGGGGATTTTTTAGACATTTTTTTGGGTTTTAAAAACTCGGGATATGATATAATTTTGGGATACGTACTGTATTATTTATTGAGTATACTTTGCCATTCCTCACTCAAACGCATGTTACCAAATAATTTTTCTTATTCTCGATGGGAATTATAAGACAGATGTGTTGTGTATATGACAACTGGTTTATCTGTATTTATGTACAGAGGTCTCCCCACACGCATTATAAATTGGTTGTGGGACAATCATTGAAAGTGAAACTGTAATCATGGAAAATGCTTTTTGCCCGCACCTAAAATGTCCCCACTAAAGCAAATGAAGAGTAAAGAAAAAAGAAACAGATAACTAATCGATAAAGCAAAATCCCTTTATAGAAACCCGAAAAAAACTGCTGGGAACTGTAAATCATTTTTTAAAAAGGGTAGGAGCTTCTTTTTCATGTACATTATCACAGCGTACAGAAATATAAAAATTGGATCATCCGTTCCCCAAGGAGGGATCTGGCATTTTTTTAAAACGTATGAGAGGGGAGTACGCACTGACCTGGAAAGGCGTACTTAGACTGCCCATATGCAACACTTTTCTAATCCCCAAATTTTTTAAGTTAAAATGTTTCCCTGGTGATTTTTGGGTCTTAATCAAAAAATAACCCAAAACAGCACTGCTGAGAAAAGAATTGGGGAGTGTGTGGTTTGAAGATAAAATGTCACAGGAAAGACCATTATATGGTGAAAATATTGTATTCCGGTCATTTTAACTCAAGGGACCACTGTAATGATCCTTCACAAAGACATATACTGTAACGTGCCTATAGGGCAAGCATATACCTGATTTGACAAACATTTGACACGTTGACACTGCTATGTAAAATTTTTAGGGAGGAATGGCAAAATGCTGCAAGGTAGGAAAGCTTTCAAAAATAATAGTGTTTATAGTTTATTTTTATCAATTGACAAAAAGCAAAAAAGGAATCAAAATAAGATCAATATTTGGTGTGACCACCCTTTGCCTTTGGAGTCCTAAAAGTGTTGATATTGCCCCTTCAAAACCCGGAATTCAACAAAATCGAATCTGTCTGGGATTACATAAAGAGACAGAAAGATTTGAGAAAGCCTCCATCCACAGAAGATTTGTGGTTACTTCTCCAAGATGTTCAGAACAACCTCCCTGCTGGGTTGCTTCAAGAACTTTGTACCAGTGTACTTAGAAGAACTGATGCTGTTTTGACAGCAAAGATTGGTCACCCCAAAGTCTATGTTCACATGGCGTAATTGTGGGCCATACGTAGGGGCATAATTGTGCTTCAATATGGCCGAAGTATGGCCTGCAATTAAGGTAAAATCATAGCACTCATAGAGTGCTAAGATTACCCGACGTTTTCCCTGGCGCACAGTATGCGCCGAGAGAAAGAAGTGACATGTCTCTTCTTCCCGGCGCTTACTGGTAAAACAAAAGTGAATGAGGGCCGGCACAGATTGCTTTTGAAGTATGCATTGGCCAGCACATACTTTGAAAGCAGCAGGCATATAGTGGTGCGCACATTGCGCATCGCTATATCCCTGCAAAAAGCCGTGTAAGCTCACACAAATATAGATCTGATTTTGGATTTCTCTCTTATACATTCACGTTGCTATTTGTTAGTTGATAAAAATAAACTATTAACACTTCTATTTCTGAAAGCATTCTTACTTTGCAGCACCCACCTGCCTAAACATTTTGCACAGACCAAAGCTATTAATTTAGTAAGAACTAGTGCATATAAGGTGCATGCAGACATCAATGTCTAGTGAACAAACAGACCTAATAATAAACTGGATCAAAACAACTACTTTCATGATACCTTAACTAGCTTTTAAGGCAATACAGTCAATTCTCTAATATAGATGTTCCCACAAGCCAACTCCTTGCACTAAAGAAATGTTAATATTGCTAAGAAGCACTAACCTGCTGGCACTTACTGGGCAGAAAAATGGCTTGGAAGTTAAACAAGACACGTGAGCGAGGCTTAAAATGACTGTGGGAATGTGCACAAGACATTTCTAATAAGGCAATGTTTGATGGAATGGTTTTGGTTATATAAATAGGAATGATGAAAAAGCGCTGCAGCAAAATGTGTTATTTTAAGTTTTTATACTGGGTTTTGTGGTGATGAAAATCAAGTAACGCCACTAAATGCATCAAACAAGATTAACATTGTACCAGTGCTGGATAGATGTGTAAGGTGGTAATTTTTATACCTGTCTAACTCATAGAATGGTTATGATCTCATGAAAGGCTCATTAAATTTCATAATGAAGTACAGCTATGGAAAAAGCCACAGTAACCAATAAGGCATTTTCTGTATATGGCTCATTGTCATGAAGATGCTGGAATCTATATCTCAAGGAAAGGACTGTAATTATACAGTCCACACATAATCATAAACCAGATTATATGTGTATTTATATGTTATTAAAATACTATGAACGTCCTCTACTATACTTGACCAAGGTAAGAAAACAACATTACTTAAAGGGGTTGTCTCGTTAATGATTGGGTTTTTTATTTAAAAGATCTTTAAAAAAACAAGCAGCTTTGCAATATAATGTTATTACAAATGTCCTACTGTTTTGATAAGCCCTGTTAGTAGTACTACATCAGCTTCAAAATCTCTAAGCAGTGGACCGGTGGACCCTTATCTCACTGGTGTCGGGGTCTGTATGACTCATCACCTTTGAAAACAGGTCGAGCAGAGAGCCCCCCCCTCACAGATGCTTTGTAGTGGAGGGAGGGGAAGGGAAAGGTCTCTGGCTCTGTGTCCCTGCTGCCGGGATTAACCCTGTTTGCCTGCTTCCTCCTGCTCTCTAACACAGATTGAGAGAGATGAGGCTAAATCAATATTTTTGCAGCAGTGGACCCTTGTGTTATTTATAATCATGATGGTCTGTGGAGCTGTTCTATAAAAATACTATACAGATCGGGGAGGCTTGTAAACAGTTCATGCTTGCTGTAATAGTGACACATCCTATAAACTTCACAGCGCTTGTCTTTTTCGGGACAGGGTCGTTTGTTGCTGGAGATTGGAGATATGTAATAAGCAGAGGGGTAAAAGGAACACTTGATCCCCTCTGTTCTGTATTAGCAATCACAGGACCCAACCATAATAAACCCAATACAGCTGATCTAGTGCCTGCAAAGACTAAGCAGGCACACACAGGGTTAACTCTGGCAGCAATCCCCTGCCCACTCCCCCCCCCCCCTCTGCTGTATAGAAGTTACAGAGGAAAAGCTCCTGTGTGCTGAGGGGAGGGGGAAAGGGAGAGAAGGGGCAGAGAAGAAGCACGCCCCCAATTCAAAAATCCTTGCTTCTAAAAACATTAAAATGTGGGCTGAAAGCTTGTAATGAGACAACTCCTTTAAAGGGGTTTTGTCCCGATCTAATGTCGTATTTAATCACTTTTCTAAATATATGTAATTAAGGTGGAGGCGTGTCGCACTTCAACCGAACAAATCTACACATTAATGACTGTTTATTGGCAGATCCAGGCACATTACTGCTGGAACAGGTAGACAACTTTAAAAGTGGTTTACCTGAGCCAGAAGTGTCGCTTTGTAGCTATAAGTTTATGACCCACAATAAAACAGGTTCATAGATTCAGGCGCATTCTACACTACAAATGCGTGATACCTGGGCGCCAAAAAATCATACGTGTCACCCAACATACTTTGTTAATTCTTGAACCAACCTGTGCATATCTGCCGGTGCATACCACGCCATTCCATTGTGGCACTGTAAGACATCCTGGATGACGCAGAAGATAATTATTTGCTCGGCCAACATAAGTATCTGGATATCCTGTGATTGAGCCATCCAAGTCATGGAAAATTGACACTTTGTCACCATCATAGTCATTAGATCCAAACCACTGCCCTGGACGACCGAAAAATACTTTACGGCTAACCTGGATATAAAAGGGAAAAAGTTACACAATACGGTAGTATCATCATCTTATAGTCAAAGTCATCTAAAGTATCTATTAATCTAGTGCAGACTCCACTGTCTATAACATCCCATAAACGTTCTAGATCGTGTGCCGCGGTTAGTATATGAATTAGGAGAAATATTTATCGTCTGCAAAGATCATAGCAGTACATCTGTGGCAAATAAGTAGGCCAATTTTTCACAATAGCATCCGTTTTGCAGATGTGATATGATACCCATTCTGGAAGCCAGGGGAATACAATAACCAATTTGGATTGAGGAAGAAAGTAGTAACTTAAAAAGATGTTGTGCAAATCAGATGCTTTAATCACAATGATTTACTTGGTGCTTGTCCTCAGTAGTTCTATAAACCCCGTAACACGGTCTTGCCATCTATGACTAAATAAGGGCCATTCCATCTTTTCATTGTACATAACATAGACACTTGTAAACACTACTGCTGCCAGGAAAGTGCAAATCTATTACTGCATCTGGATTCACTTCTCAGCTGTCTGGTACAATCCAGCACATTCTAGTATAGCAAGCAGAAAAAAAACATGTGAGCGGCCCTGGTATATAGATAATATCTGATAGCTCAATAAATGTTTGTCTACTGTGTTAGACCACATAGACAGAACATCAGACATGTATATGGGCGGATAGGAAATCTCAAACGCTACATGTATTGAAATTATGTAACCTAAAATTTATTATTTGCTATATTAAGTGCAGAGCTAAAATCTTCAGCATCCTAGTATTTTAGGAGAGCACCTCAAATCAGAAGTTACCATAAAAGCAGCTCTTATTATTAAGCACCCCCACCACCCAAATATCCCTTTCAGCTGAATTCCTGGTCCGTGGAGGTAATTAGTACCCGCTATCTTAATCCATGATTGTCTTTTTAAAGGCATGTTCCCATCTCTCACTTTGATGGCTTATCGATAGGATGTGCCATCAAAGTGATAGATGTGCGTCCAACACCTATCAGGAGCCACACCTATCTCGGCCGCTGAAAGACCCCATACAAAATGGAGAGTCGATTGCGCTTGTGCACAACTCCATTCTGTTGGGTGAGAGTTCAGAGTACAGGTGAGCAGTGTGTTTGGTTGTACTGGGAGCTTCCATAGAACTTATCACACTTTGATGGCATATACTATCTCAAAGAATGAGAGGCTATCCCATGAATCCTTTTACAAAAAACTCTAGCTAATAACACATTACAATAGTCTGATATTAGTAGTCCATAAAACTCAGCTTAAACTCAGCAATGAAAGGGGTAAGAGGTGAATGTTCAGAGGTGAACGTTGGCTACAAAGGTGCACATGGGTGGACCAACACGCTATAGTGAAGCAGCTCCCCGCCAAAATGAACCAGGGGACTAATAGATGTGGATCTAAGTTCAGCAAACCCTAGTGCTTATACACGTACAACATGACTGCTGATCATCATCCTTGGGAGGATGGGTCTTCCAGCAAGACAATGCAACATGTCACATAGCTAGAAGTAAACAATGCTTGTTGGAAAAGCATGACCAAGACTTCTAAGTACTACCCTGGGCCTTTAGTTCCCCAGACTTGAACCCATTTGTGGGACCACCTCGATCATCATGTTTGCTCTACAGATTCTCCTACACGCACGTCCCACGGCTGTGGGATGCAGTCAGCATGACTCCAGATACCTGTGACAACCTACCTGGACCTTATTGCGTCACTCCCAGCCCATCTAGCTGCTGTCTGTGCTGCACACGGAGGATATTAGCTGATGCTCACTCAAACGTTACGAAGGTGGGGGGGTACTATATGCTTTGCAATATATGTTTCTAGGGATGCTACTTCTTTGTATGTTTGAAGATGATGTTGTTGTTTTACCTTTTTGGTACTTTGTATTTTTTACAAAACTTTTCAAAAATAAAAACTTTAAAAAAAAACGTGTACAAGAAATTAGCAACATTATTATGTTGTACATGAGATCCAGATAACAGCCTGTATCATGATATAATAGTTGATGCTAACAAAGGAAGCATAGAAACCTTCAGATTATATTGCACAATCTTTTCTCAGCTGTAAGCTTACAGATAAATCATCTTGTTTATTACATGTCCAACGGGGCAGAATGATTAGAAATAATAAGAAACATGACACATAACCATTTCCATTTTGGGAAGTGAATACTGTGATGAGACAAATGATACAACCAACTGGAATGGGAACGGTCTAACTGGGTAAAGAGAGGTGTACCCCATCTTTAATTATGCCTACTGTAAAACAGTGTATGAAGAGCAGCGAGCAATCCTATTTACTAATTTGATACTGATATGTAAGAAATAATTGACCCCAAAGGAGTTTACTGAGCAGTCTACAAATGTTTAAAAAAAGAATACGTAAAAATGTAGGAATTAACACATATTAAAATGTTCTTCAGAGCGGAAAATGCAAACATTTGGAACATCCTGTATGTTCTATACTAATTTTGCAATGTGATATTTCTATTTATATACATGAATTCTATTACATTTGCATTTAATTTACTGTTTGAAGTCATTGTAATTATATGCTGGAAATGATTAACTCCATGTCAACATAGCCTGTACATATTACTAGGATCATATATAAACAAAGCATGTGTGTACATACTTGTGATGATCCTTATCAGCTAATTAGTAAGTAGCTTTAAAAGACAATTCCAACCATAAATGTAAATACAGGTTTAAATGGAGTCAAGTACAATCTCCCATTTCCCCTCTATGTTAATAATTCCTCCAACTCAAAAGTTGCCTTTTGGGTTGCCTATATATTACTTAATACTGTTTTAAAGGGTATGGTATCACTAGTTTCCCAGGGTATGGTATTACTAGTTTCCCAGGGTATGGTATCACTAGTTTCCCAGGGTATGGTATCACTAGTTTCCCAGGGTATGGTATCACTAGTTTCCCAGTGGGGTATTACTGCTGAGCCTGTAATCAAAGTGGGCACAGTCCCACTGTCTTTCTCTTTACACATCAGCAATGCTAAACACGGAGCATTAGAACAGCCCCATTCTTATGAGATAGATGGAGTTGAAGTTCTGCATGGATTTACTTATAAAGTGGAGCCATGAAATTTTTTGTTTTAGGAATTGGTAGAGATCATAACAATTTACCTTCCACTTGTAAGATAGATATGGCATATAGCATGTTGGGAAAACCTCATTTTGCAGCGTTTTCTTACTATCTGTGTTAAACTTATCCATAAGCACCCATTATCTCGATGGAGGCCAAAAGACTACCCTTTTAGCTTCCATCCAGGTAGTAGTAAGTATGCAATAGTGCGGTGCACCTTGCTATGTTATACAGAGGCATCTAATAAAAAACATATACCATACAGGTGCATATGGCAATATGGCAGTGACACCTGTATGATTTACATATATATGTCAATACAATGGCATCTGTCAGGAGTATACTTTAGAGGGATGTATTTGGAAATCTCTGACACACACTATGGTCTGTATGACATGCATGATTTTTGGCGCCCAGGCGCCATTTTTTTGCACGCTTTTGTATCGTAAAGTGTGCCGGAATCTATGAACCTTTTCTACTGTGGGTCATAGATTTAGCGTTTTCAAGTTACCAAGCGACAATTCTGGCTCAGGTAAACCACTTTTAAAAGTGGTTTACCTGAGCCAGCAGTAATGCGCCTGGATTTGCCGTACTGAAGCTATAAATGTGAAGCTTCATACAGTTGTAGTGCGACACGCCTCCAGCACGCCCATGATTTCCGCTGCATTACAAAGTGCCACGGGCGCTCTGTAATGCGCCTGATATTAGAGTGCGCCTGGCTAACAATAAAGCGAATGGAGCTGCGCTAGTTTTCGGGCTGAAAAGATGGCAGCCCTATGTTATCATGTACCACATGTAAAACTCTCTTAGCTGGTTAGTGCATAAAAAGTATTTCCTATATAAAATGCTGAGAGGTGTATGACAGCGCTGCAAAGTCGCCCTAAAAGATGATGCTCAGGGCTGTCCGTAATAGCAGTGAGCAGGCTAGTAAAATGTTGGAATGGAAATATGACTGCATAAGAAGCAGAGCTGCAAATTTTGCCTGGAGTAGACCTTTTATCTATTTTGTGTACTCTTGGGCTATGTCTCCACTGCACACAAAAACATTGTTTTCTAAAAAGGCTGAAAAAAACAACTGAAAATAGGTCACTTAGGGCGACATGTCAGAAAAGAGGCGCTTCCACGCCAATTTTAAGGCACATTAAATGAGTGTATAATGCGCCTGAATAAATAAACCTGCCAAAAATCTGGCATCTGGTATTCCTTGTATAGTATATTTAATGCGCCTTATTTAGGCGTATACCAAAAAGGCGCATAGAATAACATTGCTAGCATATCTGATGCGCCTACTTTAGGCACATTCAAAAGTGTCAAATGCGCCTAGTTTTGGTGTACGATAGTTCATTGATATAGAGAATACGATGTCAACAGTTTTATGATGTAAAATACACCAAAAAAATGGTGCAGCCCTAATGGGACATGTCGCCCTTAGGCTTTAATAGTAAATACGTTCTGTAGTCTCCACAGAACGTTTTTTTCTGTTCGTTTTTTTGCTGGTTGTTTTTTGAAACATGTTGCAAAAAACTACTGAGCAGGGCAGAAAATTTTACTTTTGGAGTCTATGTAAAGCGTTGGACTTTTTTGGCACGTTTTTGGTGTGCGTTTTTGGCAGAAATCCATAGCAATAATAATGCTTTGCATTTCTGCAAAAACATGCGTAAAAAATGTGCCAAACACGCGTTAAAGAGCACGCCAGTGATTTCTTAGTCCAATGCCGTGTAGACATAGCCTTATGTTGGCAGTGTAGATAAATGCAATATCTCAATAATGCCTAAAATTACTTTCAAGGAGTAATGAAATGGCTACGATAGAAAGGGCACCTCTCACACACAATACAGGCCTGAGTAATGCATTACAGTTTAGTCTAAGTGACACTTTTGGGAAAGTCTATTGACAATGAGTCTCCATCAGCTGCGAGCATATTACAATGCAAAGAGAAATGAAAACACTAACATGTCTTGTCCTGAACATATGGCACATGGCCATTGAATAATATGTATTTCATGATCTTTCTTTTCACAGTAATTGCCACTCAATCCCTATAGTGAGAGATTTGTGTGATGTCTACGTGGGGATCCTAAGCCTATGTCAGCATCTTGCAACAGTATTCAGGTCATTTGGTTAAGGTGGAGAATTGTGGACATAGTTTTCTCCCCACATAGACATTAATTCTGTTTGAACAGTTTTTTTTTTTTAAAGATGTATGTTTGCGTAGAGTTTTATGGATGTTAACTCTCTAATAACCAGCTAGAGCATGTTTAACAAGACTCAATCCATGATGGCTGGTTCTTCAGATACATCTTCTCTGGCACCATTTGGTTAATCATCATTCCACTTAATGTCTTTCTCCTACAAGACTCAGCGGGTTTGGCATTTCAGGGTGTAGCCCTGAACTGGTTCAAACAATACCTCTGTTTTACGATGGATAATGAAAAGCATATCAGCTCTGCTGAGTACAAGCTTAGGAGAAAGGTCAGGGCAACCTGCGAGACACACACAGCTACCAAATACATTTCTAGAAGAGTCAAGCTGCCAACATAAATAACTATCAGACTGGATCTTAGGGAAAACCTCAGATCTCTCAGCATGTTATCTCTCTGGTTCTGGCCTACATAAGCCTAGGGACTCTACCGAAAACAATTAGGCTGCTTTATGAAATGATGGCCACATGTTTAACTCTTTTTACACTTGGGGAGCACGTCGATAAAATAGGAATTCTATACATAACATTTTTCTCATCTGAAATTGTAGGAACATTTCACTTACAGTCCTCTCCATCTTAACTTGAGAAATGTTATTCTGAGGTGTAATTTGCCAGGAATTCTTTAAAGAAAATCCGATTGCGCTAGAGGGTCGTTCTGCAGTTGGGACAAATTTCTTGAAGGTACATCTGTAAAGTCGGACTGGCCCATCATATATCTGAAACCCACGAATTGGAAATGTCCTAAAAAAAAAAAAATCATTATTTATTAAGACATCATGCACGCATTACTTTTGAACACAACTAATATAGTATTAGTCTAATCATTGTCCTTAGTAATTGAATGTCCTTAATAAATAGTTCATAATCTCTTCCCATAATTAATCAAAGCATAAATCAAAGAGTATGAGTATAAAGCAGCCATACAAACCCCTACACAAAGGGATATCACAAAAGCAAATGACATAAAATAACACGCCTTTATTATATCCACATAAAAAGACAATGCAAACAGCAAACATGGAGATGAACCACTTCTGAAGACCAGAAACTAAATGGTCAGGTACAGATAAAAGACACAAAAATTCCTAAAAAACGCTGAAGAAGCAAGAGCGAGAAGTGCATTGGTGGACACAAAGGCACCGTATTTGTCGGAATTCTTAGTTTCCCCTGACATTTTTTCTACCCCTCTTACCCCTTTTGGCTTCTAATTTTTGATATGCTGTATTATATATGTATTTATCAGACTACAGTTATTTAACCAGTTCCTGAATGGGCCGTTTACTCCCATTCCTGAACAGGCACATTTTTCTTTTCCATAGTACATGCAGATTTGAATGCTATAAGGCTTTCTTACACATGATTATATTACAAATTTTTTTTGCCTTTTTTCCATGATATGTTAGGCTTTATTTTTATATAACTCTTACATTCTTTTTTTATTATTATTACTTTCAGAATGAAGTTTTTTTTTATTTTAACAGTAAAAGTGGCAGTAAAATAAATGTTGTAAGGGCGCATCCCCACGGCATAGGACAAATACCGGCCAGTTTGCCAGCCGGTATTTGTCCTGTTTTGCGCCCGTCCCCACGGCCATTGAGAAGCACAGATTCCGTCTGAAAACCGGACGGAAGATGGTGCTTGCTCAATGTTTTGCCGCCGGACCAAACCACCGGGCGGAAAACTCGTGTAGTGGGGACTGCTGCACGGGTTTTCCATAGAGCACAATTGTGCTCGTTTTCGGCCGGTTTTTCAGGCGGTCTGAAAAACCGCAAACCGGCTAAATAAACGGCCGAAAACCCTTGCCGTGGGGACATGCCCTAATTGTGTCACTTTTCCGCCATGGATTTTTATATATAGGTGATATAAAGTTTTTAGGTCGTCAGGGGCAGGGCTCAAAGTTGTGTTTAGGCTGTCAGTGTTGTTATTAATGATATTTCTATTTTTTGTGTGCATTTTAATTATTTTATTTTACACATTGTGCATAAGGTGCAACAGAAGACAGCTGGGGGGATTTTTACATGAGTTTATTTTTTTTTCTCATTTACCCTATAACTGGGGCTATAACCCCAGGTTTCAGGGGAAATACAGAGGAAAATAGCCCCCTGCCTGTACTTACTGCACAGCTGCTCTGGGTCTGTTAAGACCCAGCCACATCTGCAACTTCTGAGCCTCGGTGATCACGTGACCGCCAGCGCTAGGAAGCTTGAGTGCTGTTTATACAGCAATTAGAAAGACAGAGATGGTAATAAACAATCTCTACTTTCTCAGTGGACAGCCAGCTAACACTGATGCAGCTGTACAATTAGTGTACAGCTGCGCTCTCTGCATGGAAATTGTTTAAAGTCAATGGCTGGTTGGCAACTAGTTAGTGGCATATTTATTTATACATCTGTATTTATAGTGGTATTTTGGTTGTAATGTGTGCAAAATTTGGGGTGTTTTAAAAGATATTTATACTTTTTTCTATACATAGTTAAATACATAGTTTGTTAGGACGAAAAAAGACATAGGTCCATCCAGTTCAGCCTATTTTGCTAAAGTGTTGATCCAGAGGAAGGCAAAAACCCCAATGTATATCCGTCCGTTTGGTGTCCTGTCTTCAGAAGTGGTTCCTCTTTACCTCCATGTATGCTGCTTTAATTGTACATTGTATGTGGGTATAATAAATATGTGCTATTTTATGCAATTCCCTTTTGCCTTGGCCTTTTTTTTGTAGGTGTTCTGATTTATTTGTGAGGCTATTCACTAATATAATTTGTTTCAGGCCCATATTCTGGTGTAGCTGCAATAATATAGTTTTTCTATGAAAACCTACTCAAGTTTAGTTTGGTATTATATGTGTGAAAATTGCATGTATAATTTGTCTAATTGTTTTCAATGGGAATACGCTCTGTAGTTCACATTGTAAAATATAGTGTATATTTTTACTGATGTGGATTTGCATAAAAAGTGCCTGTGACTTATTTACGTGTTTTTATGCATATTCAGCATAGTCAAAACATGGATTAACTTCATTCAATGGGAACAATCCACGTCCTGAAATGCGATCAAATTTCTAAGAAAAAAAGTGAGGGGAATTCTTGCAGCATATTACAAAGAGAAGTTTTCTGTAGGAAAATATGTTGTATGACCATGGCCTTCTTGTGTAACTATCATGCCTGTCAGTAAACTTGAAATGTGTTATAATAACACGTCCGAAGATTTAATGGAAGGTGTTTCAAGTGCTAAGACCCCCACTGATTAATCAAACAAAGAGCATGGGGCATTCAGCTAACCATGGACTACTTTATCAGCTCTGCTTGCATTGCTTAGTAGGAAGAAAAGGGGTGACAATTTAATGACTGAAACCTACTTGTTCCGCGGCAGTGACCTCTGTTCACCTGACCCTCCGCGCCCCCAGTAGCTGTTTTGTCCACCATATGAGCCCACATTGTCACTTTCTCCCACAAAGATGGAATCTGTTATCTCCAGACTTGATCCTTCATCAGTTGGGAATGTTCCATCACTGGAAACAAGACATATATCCTTAAGGAAATAACCATGCGTAAGACTCACGTGTAGACACTAATTTTAGTGCAAAAATATGTATGACTTATCTAGGAGAAAGTAGCAAAGCTTCCAGCTCTCTATAAAATAATTATAGACATTGCAGAAGTACCAACGGAATCCCAAGTCTCCTTCCCAAGCATTACATTTCTAGGAATTTAATTATGAGGTGTGAAAATGACTGGTTTATTGCCAGGTATTACGGAGAGGGAGAAGGCTTAGCTACAGGAAAGAAAAGCCTAGTACATGATGTGCATACATTTACTGGTGATTCATAGCCTGGAGCGGACCTCACTCAGCTGTATGTTCAAGTCTTGGTAGCTGGAATAGGAGGGGAGTTGCATATCCCAGATGTGTGAAGTTACAGGATGAGAGGGGAGTGGTGGACATATAAAGAGTAAAGTGGTTATTTCCTTGAGAAAACATGTTAGCGTTTTGCAAGTTCTAGGTGGCAGAACTAAAGTAGGGGATAATAAGTAAAAATGAAACCATTATAGCCCTCTAACAAGTGTGGGAAAGACACAAAGTAACTTTCCCATGTCTGCTCCCTGTCTTACAAAGCAAATTAACTCATGATAAATGGAGTCTTACCTGGCCAGCGTAAGTCCAATTCCATTGTCTGAAAACCTAGAAGAGCAGAACGGTCATACCATTAGAGCAGGGAAATCAATAGACAATATGGCTGTGTGTGGGTTGATATAATTTTAACAAAAATGTGAAATAAGAATTTATTATAATAATACTTATTCTTTGGCCTGGTACAAAAATGTACTTGGGGCTGGTTGAAGTGTGCCACCTGATTATAACTGTTTGCTCACATGCTTCAGTTTCATCCCTAAAAACTTTTCAAACAATCTATTATAACTTCTGAACATCCATTTATGCCAAAAACATCAGATTACAATTGAACATTAACTTATATAGACCATATTTTTTCGTTTATTATCTGTTTATTATCACTATTTGGCAATGTGAACAAATAAGCATCACAGAAAATTTAAAAAATATATCTTTTAGCCAAATATTCTGTGTGGTCATACTGCACATTGTCCTGTAATGCTACATAGCACCAGTAGCAGTTAGACTGGGGCTGCATCACTCATGCATTATAATCAGCTTATTACTGTCATGGCAGAAGTCCAACCATCTTTATCTGTCATTAATACAAGTATTTGAGCCACTTTGTCTTCAAAATAGACTAAAAATGTGACAATGTTTTATATAATTATATCTTAATTTCATTGATCACTAAGTGAGTCCTTTATATAATACAAATTATCTCAATATTTTATTCCATCACCTTCAATTTGACCCTTAGGATGAAATAGACCAGGTACCCTCGTCATTGTGGTGTCTATATTCAACTATTAATCATTAGCCTTCATCCTGTAGGTATGTGGTATGGTAGTCTAAAAACAGTATGTTTTGAGTTAATGGGGGAGATTTATAAAACAAGCATAGTAAGTGGTGCTGTATGCAGCAATTAATCCGATTCAGTACGTAATCTGAACATCCAATGACCTGCTTGATTGCTATGGTTAGCACATTCATTGTAAAGATAAGGAGGATTCTAAAATCTCTTTTTATGTTCATCTTCATTTATAAGAGATCTAATAAATAACTTACCCTGAGTTCCGAAAGATGATATCACCACCCCTGGCCCATGCACCGTGATCATTATTCTTGAAGGCGATGAGTCTATCTATGAGAGCAGGCACTCGAGGCTTGGCTGGGTCTGAATCCTGGTGAGGACGGAAGCTAAAAAAGCAAATGAAACAGCTGTATTTTCAAGTACAAGAGAAAATTAAGATCATCAGGCTTATCATCCCAGGTCAGAGGGCAGGAATTAGTAGTACAGTGGTCCCTCAGATTACATTGGCCTCAGGATACAATATTTTCAACATACAATGGTTGTTTCTTGGACATTGTATTTTTAAACCACACTCAACATACAATGTCCCAGACACTGCTGATCTGCGGCACATGTGATTGATGAAAGATCCAACCAATTATCATGAACATTTTACTTGTAAAACATCATCATTAGTGAGCTGCAAGCACTGATTGGCAGTCTAGTAGCGCCTGTCTTTGGTCCTACATGTGCTGTACTTCTCTTTACATGTGCCAGGATGACGCCTCCTTTGGGCACCAGGTGAGGGATCCCCATTTTCCTTTATTCTGATACACTGTGCCACATTTATTAAAACTGTTTAATAGTAAAACTATCTTTGTTGCCCATATCAACCAATCAGAGACCAGCTTTCATTCTTCCAGAGCAATGGAAGATATGAAAGCTAAGCTCTGATTGGTTGCTATGGGCAACAAAGACAGTTTTACTAGCAGACGGTTTTGATAAATTAGGCCCATTGTGTATAAAGTAAATGACTCAAAGAACCTTCAATCCTCAAAATAGAAAGTGTTTTCCAGCTTCCAGCAGCTCTTTCTGACTGTTATATATAAGGAGTTTCTCCATCTGTATTAGTTATCTGCTTAATTTTCTTTCATCTTCATTCTGCATTTTGTTGGGTGATATTTTGGGGCCAATTACCAGTTTTTCATAGAGTTATGGTCGTCATGGAATCAATTAATATTGTATGTTGAGGAACCACTGTATCTCAGTTTTATATGTAATTAGGGGAAATTCAGGTTGGGATCACACATGTAGTTTTTTTGTAATAGTTTTTTTTTTTTATGAGGATTCTTGAACTAAAGCCAGTAGTGGATCCAAAATGATGGAAAAATGTCAAACAAAGTCTGATACTTTACAACTCTTTTATTGGGATCATAACAACACATCCAAAACTGCATGAGGGATTCCAGACCTATTTTTCCAATCTGCTTATGCGAAATATATAAACACATATATTAGGAAACCTCATATTTGAAACTGATTCACCTTGATTTTAAACAATACAAAAGCTATTTGCCATATGTTGACTGATTACTCACCGAGCATTGTCTACTGTTAGATATTCCCGAGGATTTTCAGCAGTAGCTACTGTTGTCTTTACACCTTTTCCAATAAATAAACCGGCCTAAAGAACGGAAAAAATCATGACTGAAGTTAAATAACATTTAAAAGTGAACTATAAGCCGGGGTATGCTCTCTGTAGACTTGCCTTAAAGTTGGAATGTACTCTGTTGTTAAGGAATATTCCCAGGGGTGTAAATTCTGAGTACCCTTCTGGATATAGGCCCTCGGAAAGACCAGATGGTATGCGATGAAATATGAACCATATACCAACATCCTGGAGAGACAAACAAATATGGATATGTAAAAACATGTATGCCAGGGCCGACAAAGAATGAGGTTCATTGTAATGGATCGTTGTTAGGTAACTTGGAACTCTTCTAGTGCCATCTTGGCTTGCTTTATAGACCTAATCTATTATATTTACCTGAGCGCCACCTGCATCATTCCCGATTAAGTTGTTATTAGGGTTCGAAATCCAAAATGTACTGACAGCCCTACAAATAGTAAGAAATATTATTACAAAATTGCCCACATATTATGACCTGTGTACAGTCAAATGCTTTCCTTTATTTGCCAGTTTACATTTTCTTCATTATATTTGTATTCGTATATCAATTTCCTTAAACAACTTACATGCAGTCTGCACTGGGTACAGGAATATAATCTCCATATACATGTTCCCGCATTGCCAGACACATGGCCTCATTGCGGTCACTGGGCAGGATAGTGCCAGCCTTTGTGACAAGTCCAAGATTATGATAAAAAGTGTTCTTTTGCTCCACACCATCTTCCAGAAA
Organism: Phyllomedusa bahiana; assembly: GCA_025379985.1. Classification (NCBI taxonomy): domain Eukaryota; kingdom Metazoa; phylum Chordata; class Amphibia; order Anura; family Hylidae; genus Phyllomedusa; species Phyllomedusa bahiana. The sequence continues at coordinate 30,194 of JAODAL010002397.1, read as the reverse complement.
GAAGCAATGGCCAAGTGTGTCATAGCCTATGGTATCTCTTATCTGGAAGTACAGAAGAAAGGTATTCAAAAAAAAAGAGAATCAAAATAGGAAATAAATCACAAACTAATCATCGAAAGTCAGAAATGACACTTAGCAGTAGTCAACGCTTATCAATAGGTTTGTCTAATAGGCAGGAACAGAAAGTAGAGGTATTTAGATGAACAGGAGACAAGAGAAATTTGACCACAAAGTAATGACATATAGCTACATCTGACAATGTTAAATATTTAAGGAACATTATAAGTAGGGCTTATACCAAGAGACCATGAGTTCCATGAATAGCAACACATCTGGAAAAGCAGTGATGGATGGCAAGATTATCAATGTAGGTTGTGGGGTTGTATCCACCTTCTTCATCCACAGCTCCAGTCATATGAAAATGCACTGGGTAACTTCCTAATATCTGCTGCCCCATGTTGGTGAGCTCTACCCCTGACAGGTGGACTGAAGTAAAGTGCCTTTGGATCTACAAACGAAAGAACGTAGAAATGTAAATATAAAAAAATGTACATGATCAACCAAACGATTCCAAAGAGGTTGCAAATAAAAGGAATAAAAATTCCATAATTACACATAGGCCTCATTTATCAAAACTATCTTAGGGTACGTTCACGCAGCTGATTTTCGGAGCTGAAGGTGTTAGCGCTGAAACAGAGTCATTTCCCCATCAGAAATTCTTTGCTTGTAGGGGCAGAATTCTGATGAGGAAACGACGCTAAATGTAGGCAGATTTTCTGTCTCCTATGCTTATTAGTGACTGTCGCCGAAGATACTCAAGTAAAATCAGTGTCGTCTAAACAATGACACTGATTTTCCATAGGGTATAATGTAAACCGATTCATCATCCGATTGGACGCTGATTCTGAGGCAGATTCAGTGCTGAATCAACATAAAAATCCATAACATGAATGTACCCTAAGGCTAAGTTCACACGGCATAATTACGCCCTGCAATTACGTTGTGTTCGGGAGCTCGCGCCGAGCTCCCGCGGGGCGGGGGTCCGGCAGCCAGCCGGCCCCATAGACATGCTTTACTCACGGCACGTAAACGCCATGAATAATTGACATGTCACTTATCTCCCCGTGCGGCGTATTGTACGAGCGGGGAGAGGAGGCGTAATCCATAGTTCTCTATGAGAACTGTGGATTACCGTAATTATTGGGACATATTTCGCTATGTATTGAGCGCAGTACACGGCAAAATACACGGCGAAATACATTCCAATTTAAGCCATGTGAACATAGCCTAACACTAAAATTGTCTTTGTTGCCCACAGTAACCAGAGACCAGCTTTGATTTACCAGAGCAGTTAAAGAGAACCTGTCACATAGATTATGCCCCCTTGCTGAGGGCAGAACAAGCTAGTGACAGACCTGCTGTTTCCAGTACTGTGTCCCTTATTCTGTAAGATGCTGTAGTTTTTAAGTATTTAATGCTCAAATCTGCAGTTTTCAACCAGACAAGAGTCATGGAAAGAGTCATTTGAGGTTAGCCCTGCCCACCTCAACTGATAAACCTATTACTTTGAAGAGACATGTGAATAACTGTCAGTGGGCGGGGCTAGCCTTTGGTGGGCAGGACCAACACTTGCTCATGAATAAGATTTGAGCAGTAAATAATCTAAAACTACAGCATCTTAAAGAATAAGGGGCACAGAGCTGGAAACAGCAAGTCTGTCACTAGCTTGTGCTGTCCTCAGCAAGGGGGGCATGAACTAGGTGACAGGTTCCCTTTAAGAAAAATTAGCTTATTATCATTATCATTATTATTATTATTATTAGACAGTTTTGATAAATGAGGCCCATATACAATTATGTATTTTTAATTCCTTTTAATTTGCTATCTTTTTGCATTTACATTAGACACTACAAGATTATTTTACTGTATTTAGTTTCTAGTAAGACAACACTAAGGTATAATTCAAAATGTCAAAATTCTTGAGTTTAAAGTAATTCATCAAATTATAGTCTATGATGTTGAGTGAATAATATATTTTACCTTAATTTGGCCCCCAAAGGTGTCATAATTGAAGAACTGGCAATGGTTATGACCATAACAAGAGGCTTCCATTTCCCCCTTGATAACAATATTCCGTGTGAGAAGTCCAACCTCTGCTCTCATATCAATGCCATCAATTACTTCTCCAATATGAAGATACAAGGGGTGGCCTAGAGAACAGATTTTTTTTTACATCTGTTTTGTAAGTAAGAAATCACTCAATGTAACTTCACTTTGATCCCTACAACTTAAAGAGGTTCTTACAAAGAAAATCAATTTTAAAAACAAATTTATGTTGGTGCTGCAGAAGTAAAATAAAAAAAACTGATTCTCACCTCTGTCCTCATCTTCGTTCCAGCACTGCCGCTCTCCAACAGCTCCCTCAGTCTTTTATTTACTTCTTGGTCCTGGAAGTTAGAAAATCCCCACTGCAGCCAATCAGCTGCAAAGACTAAGAAGTAATAGAAGAATTGGGGAGACAGCAGACAACGGCAGCAGTGGAGTGGAGGTGAGCACAGAGGTGAGTATCCGTTTTTTATTTAACTACTGCACCACCAGTATAATTTTTTTTTTTTTAAATCCACATAGGAGAACAAATTATGTGCACATGCTTTGTAATACTGCACAAAGTATTGGTTATCAGGAGTCATGGGAGTTTGACAGCATTTCTTTAAATAGAAATAAAGACCAAACAGAAAACATGGTGTACAGGTAAAAAAACAATGTGACTTTTAACATAGTTGCAGACCCCAAAATTGAAGCACAGGGGTATTATTCCATTTTACACAGTGATATGATTAGCTAAATAAGCGCTATTAACTTACTCATTAGGAGTTACTCTATTCTACTGTTGCAGACTCTTTAAATGCCATTTATTACATTACTTTTCTTTAACATTATTAAGTCATAGATTTTATACTGTAGATTTTGAACAAATTATATGATTACTACAAATGTGAGCAGCATCATATGTGTCCCCAGCTTTGGTCTAATAATAATAAATTTTCACAGCACGATGAAAAGAGAGATGGCCTTACACATTGCATGTCTATTCTGATGACACCTAGTGGTCAATATGTAGCTGCAAAATATCATTACAGATTTTATAGGCAAGAGCGTAAAAACAAAAACTTAAACCAAAACTGAATTGAAAATATACCACTTATATACATTTAAAGACTATGAACACCTTTATACTGATTTTTTTTTATTTTTCATTCACTTCCTAAATGCAAAATTAAGCATTTTTCTAAATATACTATATTAAAAACTTCCCAGCATTTTGCTACTGTAGAGTATGCATAAGTCTGACTATTCTGCTGCTTCTGACATAGATACATCTGTAAATCTCTCATGGCTATATTGTCTCTCTCTGCTTTCCTCCTCCTTTCTCTTAGTGTTAGAGACAGCAGTAGGAAGTGGAAGGATGATGCACATAGAGTTTGGAGAGGGAGGAAAGCATCCAGGTTTTCAGAGAAAGGTCAATTACACAGTCTGTAGACTGAGAGAGAAGTACACATGAAGCAGACTACATGGGGAGATGCAACAGGCTGTGTATCAGTGTACAGAGAGAGCAGATGGTACTGAAACTAGTAGTAGGATTCAAACTGCATATCAAAGGGCCTAAAAATGAAATAAGTAATGAGGATGGCAGCCAAAATATGTGTGCAATTTTTAACACAGGTAACCACTTACATAAACATTTTTTTTTTTCAAAGGGGTCCATAGGTCTTAATTTTGCTGCAATATTGGGAGTGAACAGTACATTACTAGACACTCTCATTAGGTGTTTGTTTAGCTCCTATTTATAAAGAATATGTGCTGGGCTGATCTGTACAGTGAATAGAGCTAATGTCTACAGAAATTTTCAACAATTGGAGGCTCCACTTAATCATATATAATGATTAATGATACAAAGCACACAACAAACCAAGAATTGCCTTAATTTGAATAAATTATGCATCTTTTATTACAGGTGATCGCTCTTTCTTGCTGTAATCAGACCCTATAATCATATGTAAAAAATGCAGATTATTCTCATATAAATGTCATGAAGCCCTGCTGCCCTGTGACATTAAGCATGATTAATGATGGCAAGCTAAGACTTTACAAAGTATTTTCTTACCATCAATTTTGACCTGATTGCTTTTACATTCGGGGCAGTGAAGCAGATTGAATTCTTCAGCTTGATGCATTGAGTAATCAGTGCTGGCAATGACTATCCTGTTACCAGGCAACCAACTTGTAACGTCGTCCGCTAATGTCAGGATGATGCCCCTGGACACTGCCACTCGGAACCCATTCCGCGGAACTCCTGAAGGGGAAAAGCAGAGGTGCTAAAACTGAGGACACCTAGATCACACATCCGGAGCTTCACGATACATACTGATGAGGACAAAGAAGAGGAAAATGGATATGCTGCTTATATGGCCTAGGGAGCCACAGGTGATTCTTGCTCTGGATTGTGTCAATAACACTACTATCACTAATATATGAACTATTACGTAAATATTCAAAGAGCTACAATTATTGAAAATATATGCACAATTCTGGAAAACAGTGCAACACATGGTGATAATGTCATGACAAAACAGTGGGGAAGATTTACCAATACTGTCTAATATTTAGTGTAAACTACTTTATAGTAATTTGTACAGATGAATTTGAATGGCACCGATTCACACTTTAATAAAATACGGCAAACATACTCATCATGCCACGTTTGTGTCAGCTCCCGGTTGTAATGTGGGTTTTTACCAAATAAAAGCTATAGAAAAGAAGAAATGGTGAGTGCCATGAGTGACTCTCTTTCCATAGTCTAAGGCTATTTCTACACTGTATTTCTCCGATGCAGGACCACATTTTTTGTCGCGCTTTGTGCAAAAAACGCGGTCGCTTCCTCTTTTCCTGACGTCGCCCATACAATAGTATTGTATGGGTAGACTGCAAGAAAATGAGAAGCGCCGGCGTATTATACAACATGTTGTATAATACGGCGCTGCCAAAAAACGGGCATAGAAAAGACGAGCTGTGGAGACTACAGCTCGTCTTTCCTATTGCCGTCTATGGGGCCACAGGAACGATCGTGTCTGTGGCGCTTTTACAAAACTAAAAGCGCCGGAGAGACGATCGTTTTCCTGTGCAGTGTGGACATAGCCTAAGTTTACATATTCCATTAGTTGGTTTAGTTTATGTCACTAATTGCTGTAAAATTCTGGCACTTTTTGGTGAACGGTGTTGCATGCGAGACCACGCTCATTTCTGCAAAGCAGAGCCTCCTTTGCTGGATGAGGCAAAAAAGTGTCTAAAATACATAATAAATGTGGTGTAAATCATGTACAACAGTATATCGGCACAAATTGGGTCAGAACTCTGGTGCTGTTGCCATACTAGATCGGCCCCATTGTTTGTCCCTACATGATTGAAAATTGCTCACCTTGTAATGTTGCATTAAAACTTCAACACCAATAAATGCCTGTCCTTCCTTTAAGGGGAAGCTGCCTTTCTTTGTATGTGGGCTGCGCACTTCCCTTCAGTGGAAGTTAGCTCAGCTAGCATTGCTGGCGATATCAACCTTGAAGAAATTGTGCGAGAAAAGACCAGTGATTGAAACAACTCTCACTGGACTTTTCTTTATACAATTTCTTCATTATTGAAATTTGTCACATTTGTATATCTTTCTGACCTCCAAAAGCTAAAAATAACAGCGTACTTCATATAATAGCAACATTTTCTATAGTACTTCCCAATAAACTAACACGAAACAATGATTTTCCTATTCTGCCTGTACCAAGAAGATGATAAAAGAGTCTTTTTCAGACTTACAAGGTATGCGGCAATGTTTTATTTGAGATAGTATAATTTATATATTGTTACCTTTAATCCAGCCACTGTAAGCAGTTACTGTAAAATGTGTCCCTCCATAAGTCTGAAATTCTCTTGTTGCAGTCGCTAGTCCAGTTGTTCCATTGTTTTCATAGTGTTTTCTGTCCTCATTCACTTTTAATGCCCCTTCTCCCAGGACAGCAACCAATGCCCATGGCTGTCTGGAAGAAGACAAAAACACACAGGTCAACACAGTCAACAGGTCATGTTAATAGCAGATTGTTAGACTGAAATAAAGTCTGGTTCACATCTGTGTCTGTTCTATTGTATGGGTGGAACCCAATCCCCTTTGCAATGGACACCAAAGACACGAGACAGGCCCTACTGACAATAGTTAGGTCCATTGGATTTCCACCATGGTGTCTGTTGTTTTACCAGAAAAAAATAGCCCAGCATGCTGCGCTATTTTTCCACCATTCCTGATTAAATTATGATGGGGGTTCCAACACAGGTGTGAATCAGGGCTCATCCGCAGCAGGAATCCAAGCATGTATGCCTTTAGAGTTATAGTGTAGATTTCAATTTTGTATATCAGTTGTAGACGGATATTACTCATTACATTTATTGGCTACCCAATACTCTTTCTGCACAGAATCCACATGTAAACCACCTCAATTTAGTGACATGTCACCTATATTCACCTATAAATCCACTCAAGTGTCAACTGCAAACTGCATATATTTCTATGGCACAAATTCACACTTCAAATAATAGGACACAGTTCGCAGGTGGCATCCATGTCTATTTTGTAATGAAACACAAGTGGGTTCTGTGCTGAAATCTGCATGAATATTTGCATTGTGACAAATATCTTAAACAGAAAGAATCTTATTATCATATTATCATAAGGTGTAAAACTGAAGTATTAGATGTCTCCATTGGCTTCTACCAACACCATATTTTTTAATGAGCATTCAATCTTTATGCAGAGCAGAGTTTCTCTTTCATATATCACCATCTTTATAGTGTATATTGTGTAAATCAGATAACTACATAGGAAAACCTCTACGGGATTAGTCTGTTAGAGCCGCAAATGATTATAAGCAAACAAGAAGAGAAAATCATGGAATTCCCTGCATGCTTCAGATCCACCGATCCCTGTAATTCATCAAGCGCTATGTAAATATTTATAGCAAAATTCACCAGTGTATAATTGCATGATAAGGGGATGCAAGAGATGGCAATGTGAATAGACCCTGGGCAGGTATTACTTTAGACTATCCCCTGACTCCCTTCTTACATTCCTCACATTGCTGTCATTTTTCAGACACAGAAATGATGTCTAGGTAACTTTGTGTTTGGAGTGTCTATCTATTCTTGATATCTTATCAGCAGCCCAGGAGCTGTCCATGGTAGACTTCCCTGCTCCTACATGTTCTGCTTGAGAACTTCTAGACAAGCTATTAGAGTTTCTAGCAGACACACAAGCACTTGGAAATGCTTCTTAGGAACACTTGTCATTAATAGCTTCTAGAAATATAGGTTTGAACATTATGATAAACATTCAAGACAAGTCCTCAGACAAGAACGCAACCTAAATAATTACCCTGAAATATTCCCTGTCGTAGAGATTTCACAACAAAATAGCATCTTTGAAGAGAACAGCCTGCCAGCCTATCGATTTATTCTGTCTTTAGTATATTTAAAGTAACAGTCAGTTTGGATAACATATTAGGGCTAATTTGCTATATTAAGCCCTGGCAACCTTCCTCATTTAGGTTTGGACTATCACCATGCAAACCCAATGATACTAATGACGATCCTGTATGACTTTGGACTACCAGGATCCTATACTCTGCAGTGGTTATGTGTGGGAAGTAGGAGTTTGAAACTGTGCTTACATCTTTAATAACTAAAGCAAAGAAGAAGGCGGACACTCCTAGTAATGACACTGACCCTCACCAACATCTATTGTAAGGTGTTGGGCTGCAGGATTTTCCATGAATGTGGGCAGAATGGCTGTTCAGGCCATCACCTTGAGGCTGTCTTTATACATACACATTTCTAGTCACTTTCTAACCAAACATATCAACCCTAGGAATTCATTTTTCCTGTTGAAACTGGTTGTATGTTTGCAAGACTCTGTTCACACTGGTTGATTTCTGTGAGATTTTTGTCCAGTCAGCTGGCTTTAGTTACATTCTGTTCCATTAAGATTATGTTGTCAAAGGCAAAATAATATTGTCTGCTATACTGTTCTACCGCACTATAAATATGATCTAGAAACATAAAAGTCTGACAGCAGGAAACGATCACATGGTCCATCTAGCCTGCACTTGTATTATTTCCTTTGCATTATTTATCTCAGACTTGTTGAAATTCACTTACGGTAAATTGTCTACCCACATTTGCTGGAAGTTTGTTCCAAGTATCTACAACTCTTTCAGCAAAAATTATATTGTTCTAAACCTTCCCCAACTAAAAGACGTCAAATTGTGCCCCTCTGTTCTCAACGGTAGTTTCATATTAAAAATACCTCTCTCCAGAATGGGATTCATTAGCTTCTGTTTTGCTTTCAATTCGATCCAGATAAACGGATCCATCAAAAAAGGAAGCTTGTTGCTGATGTAAACTCCAAACTAGACTAAGTGGGACATGTCTGAAAACTGTCTTGGTCTAAGACTTTTCTTGTTGCCCATAGCAACCAATCAGCGTTCCCCTTTCATTTCATTTAGTGCTCTGAAGAAATGAATGGGTAACCCTGATTGGTTGCTATGGGCAACAAGAAAATTCTTAGACCAAGACAGTTTTCAGACATGTCCCCCTAAGCATTTAGTTACTGACTTGTTGTAGCGCCCATTTGTACATCTTTATGGGTCCATAGCTATATCTATGTGATCACCAATTTTGGTGACACTTTTATCAGTATATCTGGTGTTAACCATTTTCTTGTATATACTGTATATAGACATCGGTCCTATATTTTCTTCCCCTGAAGAACTATATACGGGGAAACGTGTCAGGTTTAACTTTTGGACCATACAGTTTTTTGCGGTTTACGTATATTTTATGATAGTTTGTACTAGGGGTTAGCCACCGTAGGGTGGAGTCGTCCCTTTAGGGACGGTTGCTCCTCCAGTTAGGCAGGGCTAAATAGGGATTGTTAGGATACATTAATCCATCTATACCTATAAGATGATCCCCTTTTCTTTTGATTAGAAGATCTACTTGCTTTCGCCACCAACAGACCAATGGTGATCTGGATTTAAACTGGTCACGTGAGTATACTATCTATGGTTACCTATCGTATTATTGTTATTCTATTGGCTCACCCTTCCGGCTGACATACATACTTTATCATATATGTGATTTTTGATGTACCTATGGAAATGGCTTGTTCTTTTTATAGTGTTCAGCAATTCAAATTTTATATGTTTAAGGATTTGTATTAAAAGTTACAATTTAGCAGCTTAATAACTGCGATTTGTTTAAATATGGCTAATTTGGCCCTTTTCTTTCTTGGGACCAAACTTTTTGGTAATTTAGGAGTGACTTGTTGTATTGGTCTAAAATGGAAGTGTTAACTCAGCCTAAGTCAAGTAATCAAATCAACTATGCTAAATGAACGAGTCTCCAGTTGTTGCTGTTCCACATAAACTGGTTACTAAAAGTGACCTGTCTGAAGCAGAGATAGAAAGAAGACATTCAAACCTGTTGACAGCTCATGACATAGTAGAAAGAGACATCAGATGATGCGTTAGTGAAATGAAATAATATATGGTCATGTAAGGTTACCTGTAGCCCAGATGATAAATGTATCTGCTGCTCAAAACTTCTCTCAAGTATCTTCTCACATCTGGACTTAAACTCTTTGCAGCCGAGTCTCCAACTGCTGCAGCCACCACTTTACCAGGACTCTGTTTGGACAAAAAGTCTTCCAGTCTCTTTCCTTCTTCCAGAAACATGTGGGTATCAAACCTATCAGCAGCTTCAACCTGACCAGTCTCTGGATCAATAATCCTCACATTGATCCCCCGGCTTCCCCAGTGTTTCTCCCATTTGTATGATCCATAAGGGAGGCCACCAGGATGCAGAGTTGCATCTAACTGTGTCCATGATAAAGGTCTTCTTCCATGTAGTTCCAATGTTCCTCCTTATCTACACCAATAAATTTCTTCCCAAAGTCACCTACGTCATCCCCCTCCGTGGACTTTCCATACAGAGATATGGTTGCGTCAGAGTTATAGGGACATTTTCCTGACCCAATGTGCAAGGACCCACCATTTCTAATTAAGATATACTGAGTTCTTAGAGTTATTGGTATCTGGTCATCTGCAAAGACTAAAGACCCTGAAACACAAAAAACCAGCACTATAAAACCTGGATAATTAATAAACTGCAGTCATCAAGATACTGAATAATTTACATCATATAAGCTGCTAGTTGAAAACTTCTTATACTGGTTTAACAGAACACTGCTCATTTGATATGAACATACAACTTGTATTTAATTTAACATTTGACAAGAGATTAAAGATAGTCAACAGTTATTTTGGCAAAAGTTCATCTCAAGCCTTGCCAAGAATAGACAGTTGAGAAAAGTGTAATCCAACAGACATCAACCATAAATGCACAAAGAGCAAACATTACTTTACATTGATGAGTCATTGATTGCCACAGAGCTGAAGGTCAGAAACCTCGCAGGGCAAGTATATTTTTCTATGGTTATAGTGCCCAATGGACTGAATTAAATCTACATTCTTGAGAACCCTCTTGACCCTATATACATCCATCTTCCCGAAGCAGAGATCATGACCCCCACATCATTATTTACCTCCATCCTGAATTAACAAGGAGTGAAAAGTGGCTGAGGATTCAAGCCTTAGGGTGACACCACGTCCTATAACAGCTGACCTTCGTCCATCATGGCCAGGGTGCCAAGGAATGAGATAAGGCTTCTTATCAGGACACCTTTCTGCAATACATTCTTATATCACACTTAAACACTGTCACAGTGAGGTCAGATTAGAGATGAATATGATAAGACATGATAATAGAGATAACATATGACAAGGGGTTTTAATTTAAAGGGGTTGTCTCACTACAAGGATTGCTATTTATGTCAAAGATCTTGCAAAAACAAGTCACTTTGCAATATGTGTCCACTAACAGCGTCTTCCCTATTCCTAGATATCCCCTTTTGTATTGCCTGCATCAGCATCTCAGGTTGCTATAGCTACAGACCTGTTTGATCTCTCCTGATAGGCTTCCAGCACTGGTTGCTATAGCTACAGACCTGGCTTCTACTGCAGCCTAGTAGAAGCCAGTAAACACGTCCCTGAATTCAAAATGAAACCAAGAAAACAGGACTGAGGTAAGATGAATCAATGCAGTGAGACAACCCCTTTAAGATTCACAAAGTCGTGTGGAACAAACATACAGACAGTTTAGCCATGAGGCACAAGAGCTGAATGCAGATAAAGATAAAGGGGTTGTCTCACTACAAGGATTGCTATTTATGTTAAACATCTTGCAAAAACAAGTCCCTTTGCAATGTGTCCATTAACAGTGTCATACCTATTCCTAGATATCTCCTCTTGTATGGGCTGCATCAGCATCTCAGGTTGCTATAGCTACAGACCTGTTTGATTCCTCATTATAGGCTGCCAGCACTGGTTGCTATAGCTACAGACCTGGCTTCTACTGCAGCCTAGTAGAAGCCAGTAAGCACGGCCCTGAATTCAAAATGAAACCAAGAAAACAGGACTGAGGTAAGATGAATCAATGTAGTGAGACAACCCCTTTAAGATTCACAAAGTCGTGTGGAACAAACATACAGACAGTTTAGCCATGAGGCACAAGAGCTGAATGCAGATAAAGCAGCTTGCACAGAGCAAAAGGAGATCAGCCAAGAGAAAGCAGCTCACAGTCCACCCACCTGTTGCCTTCTGTTTTGTTCCCTGTGTATTAGACTATCCTCCTGGGCAGCTCCAAAGTCACCCAGGAAACTGAGACTTGAAATAAACGGAACAGGTAAGTGATGGGTGCAGATAACCAAAAAGTGAGGAAGCCAAGAAACCATAACTAATCTCCACTGCCTAAAAGTCCTGCACCTGCCTCTAGGAGCATCTGCCACAAGTGTGCACCTGCCTGCACTGCCATTTGTTTGAAAGTAAATCTGACAAATCCCAAACAGCAAAGTGTTACATTCAGCTTCAGTCCCTGGAGACAGAGCAGAGTCTCACCTGTCTGCTACTTTGGAGATGCCAGGGACTGGGATGGAGGGAGCTCTGGTAGTCGTGGTCCTCAGCGCTGCTGTGTGTGCTGCTGTGCATGGTAAACTCTTTCTTATATATAGTGTGTGCTGCTGAGGGCTCCCTCCCTCTGTCTCTTATGTTACCACCTTTCCTCTATCTCCATCCCTCCTCTTCTGTTTCCCTCTATCCCTCCGTTTCATGTCCCCCCCTTTCTCTGCTGCCTCTTTCCCTCCCTCTCTTTTCTGTCCACTTTGCAGTGTCTCCGGTGAAGCCTCAAGCTGTAACCTCAGCAGTGGAGTCTGAGTGCGCACTCCTCCTCCCCTCCTGTGACGCCAGCGCATGCTGCACATACCAGCATTAAAGCACTCGGCCCTGCACTTGTTGCTGCATACACTACAAACAAGGGGACCTGCCTTAGGGACTCAGCCTGCTGTAGGACTACAAGTGACAGCAGTGTTGGGCCAATGCCAGCATCTGCTGATTGCCTTCTGGCCATAATCTTTCTGTATAAAGAGAAATGTCATATAAGATTAGTACATTCCCAGCAGAGTCCATGACACTGGGGTGTAGTGATTACAGGAACATGATGCTGAAGTTAACCACATATGATCTAATCAAGGGCATAACTATAGCCATAGTGACTGCTACGTAGCACATAGGTTAAGGGACCCAACCAGGTGCAATAACATTCTACCTTTTCATAGGGAATAACAAGTTAGGGGGACGTGTATGATCGGAGTTTTCGCTTGTTTTCTGGCATATAATGCGCATCTCTGTGCCGGCTCCGCTGTCGGACGCACCTCCCCTATGTGTTAGGCGCATTAGGCGAAAGGTTCGCCACTTTCTAATACGCCTTACATGAAGGGGCGTTCTGGGGCGGGACGCACCATATTCGAAAACACCGACGCATGTATGAATGCGGGTCGGCAAAGTGAGGCGCATTACAGCTCCGACAGGCGGACCTATTTCAATATGGTCTGTCTGTCGGAGGTGTCAAAGTTTGCCCCTCATGTATGAGCACACTTCGGCACCGACATACATCAGCCACAGTTTTCACAGAAAAAAACGTGAAAACAGGCTCTTTGACGCGCCGATCTTTATACATGGCCCCCTTAGTGCGTTTGCTATTTAGCACTACTATACATTTTCTCCGGTATATGGCGGTATTATTGATACCTTTAATTATTGCTAGTTATACTGTGGTTACAGTTTCTTGTCAGAAGATGTTGGGGGCTGATCTTATTTTGCTACGGGGACCTATGAACTCTAGTTACACCCCTGAATATAATCGTTGAGGAATATGGGGCAAATAGCTGAAAACTATGAAACAAGGGAATGTATATAGTCCTTATTTAATAATCTAATTTTGTAGTGTCTGTTGTTCCCTGTTATCAGCCATTTCAAGTTAGGGATAGGCTGAATGTATGGTCATTCGATAGAATTAGGGCATGTCCCTATGGCAGAGGACATATACCGGTCGGTGTATCCGACCGGTATTTGTCCGGTTTGTGTACCGCACGAGGGGGGCGGGGGGTGGGGGCGGCTTTTCTCCGTGATGAGCCCTCCCTCTTCACATTGACATGCACATATTCTGTCCGAAAAGCGGACGGAAGAATGTGCATGTTCAATCTTTTTCGGGCGGCCCGCGGGCGGAAAGACCGCCGGGCGGAAAACCCGGTCAGTGGGGACTGCTGCACGGGTTTTCCATAGAGCCCCGTTGTGCTCATTTGCGGCTGGTTTTTCAGACGGTCTGAAAAATCGCAAACCGTCTGAAAAAACGGCCGAAAACCCGTGCCGTGGGGACATGCCTTTAGTGAGAAGGAGTCCATAAAGTATCTGACTCTACAATCAGTAGTTCATCTTACATAAGTGCAGGCCATATACCCTCCAGAAACAAACATTAGGAAAGCTGAGTTAGTCACATGTAGCAGAGTTGCATGTATCATTTGCCACCACACATTTTAATATCATAATGAGATACTATGGCTTTATATACGCCTGTGGGTAAACATCCTCCAATATTTAATATAGTTGTCCCTGTATGAATAGATGATGGCTGCTAGTTCCATCTCCTATGCAACCACCAATGGCTGTCTGAGTTTACCTGCATCCTGTGTGGTTATTGGTGGTGGTATAGAAGGCAATGGGTCAAATAGGAGGGAGGGGAAAGGGAACTGAGATGTCAGTATTACTACCCTAAACTGCATAGTACAGAATAAAGAGATCTGCACACATATGCAGCCACCTATTCTGTACCTGAATGCATCAGTATGTGGCCATCTCACAAGTCAGATCTGGGTTATTGATGTAGATGTGGGACATAGAATTGGGACCTGCATGTATTCCAGTTATGGTAAATTCTGTGGATGTGCTTTAAATGTCTGAGATGGGACTCGCCTTTTAACACAATTAATTGAGAGGCACAAATAAAAGAGTCTGAGGCTCCTTTCACTTAGTATTTTATAGTGTCTGTTGGAAGTAGCCCCTGGCATATACTGTACCTCTGATGGATGACACTTTATAGTTATACGATGGCAATCATTGTCCATAGGGGCCCATGTTATAAAAGTGTTTACTGTGCAATATAAATTTTCTACTGTTAGATGCCTTTGTATGGAATAGCACAGCAGAAAAAAAGGTATACTGATGTATATTGACCTGTAAAGGACACTCAGGTGTGAATAAGAAAATAAGGATACATCTGATGGATTCACTAGGACCTTTCCTTGAGCATGCAGCAAAGGGACACTGCATACACAGCGTGAACAAAACCTTCAAGCGTTCAATTATGATATAAATTTCGTACATCTGCACATACACCTATATGATAAACTGGGGTTCTCATAATAAACTGCACTTTTGCAAGCCGTAAATTTTTTGCTTACTTCTCCTTTAATGATCATGACACAATGCCCCTGCTAGTCACATTTCTGAACGTATGGGATGCCTTCTCTTTCCCCACAAGTTCTTACATTCCCAACCCCTTATGATTATAATTGTGTCATGATGCTGTTTACTACAAGCACGTTTTATTGTGAAACCGTTACATAAACCTTGAAGCAGGATGCTCCTCTGCCCACAAATACACATAGTTAAAAGAGCAGCTCATAAGTAACAAATCAGACATTGCAAAAGAAGAATAAAACATGTATCTGCAACACTCCAGAAATTCCAGCATGAATCACATCAGAGTTATCAATATCCACTGTCACAAAAGATTTCTGGTTCAAGGTAACAATTAGGGCCCATCCCCACGGCACTGGTTTTCAGTCGGATTTACAGACGGTTTTCGGATTTGAAAGTCGTTTGCAAACCGACTGTCAACCTTATACATAGACTTCTGCCGGACATTTTTTTTACACACGAAAAACTTAGAACATGTTCATTCTTCCGTAGAACATGAACAGTTCTATGTGAAGGGAGACGGCTTGAATCAACAAACCGCAGACAAAAGCCTTCGCCCTACGTGCAAAAAAATTACAAAATGCCGGTCGGATAATCCAACTGGCATTTTGTCATTCCCATGTCAACGCACCCTTAAACTGCGCAAATGTGGAGGAAAAGGGGTTAATACCTAGATTCCCTCTATTAGTTTCCTTAAAGGGGTTGTCTCATCTCAAAGTTTCATAGGATGCATGAATGAAATAATGCTGCTTTGCTCTGTCACTTCCTGGTCAAGCTGTCTGTAATTAGCATATGAGATCTATGTATTCAGACTTCTGCTAATTAGATAAATCTCATGCTGCCAGGACTAGGGAAGCTTCTGAGGTAAAGTAAACAGTAATAATTACTGGCTTTTGTCTGAAAGATCAGATAACAAACAAGCGCTCACTGTTCGGATTTCTGGGCTGCGCGACCTGTGTGATGATGTCACTCCCTGCTATCAGAACAAACAGCCGGGGAGAAGAAGTACACAGGTCGGTCACTTGGGAAACTAGAAAGCCCTCAGAAGGTGATAAAATCACTTGTAGTTTCTGAACAAAAATAAACGAACAAAGCAATATATTTGGAAAACATCTTCATTTAGTGTTCCCTACATGTTGAAAGCTAATCTTCGTAGTGAGACAACCCCTTTAATATGACTTTATTTTAAATGTAAAACCCTGGCCCATTCTGTTTTGTCAGGTTCTTAACATTTCTATTTAGCTTTTTCTTATTAATACTTCTGGGACAGCTGGCTGATGTGACCGACCTGGCCACTATTACACCTCCCAGTGGGGTAGTCATCCAGCTTTCCTAGAGGCCTGAACACTACATCTGCCTATTTCAACCTATATGTGGCAGCAGGGAATGGATCCCCAAGTACTTAACTATTAAGGTACTGGGAAAGAGGGGAACCATGTCTTTGGGTCAGCTAAAGGCATATTCACACATGACAGACAGTAATTTTTGAAAATAAAAATCTATTCATTTAAATAGAGTTGTTTTGGTGGGAAGAGTATGGATTTCTTCAAGCTTTATTCAGAGGAATTGGACAGATGAATCTGCCAGGTGTAACTATACCCTTATAAAATATGATGAAAGGATGAAAGGAGTTATCGTATGACAGACAACCCCTTTAACATGAGACTCGTGTGTTGATTAGCTGATTGCTAATGTCCAGCTCCCAAGTAGTCAATGGCTGCTCATTTCATCTGCAGTGAAAATGTAGTACTAAAGAGGAATTCCCACTGCACAAATTGATAGCATAACAAAAGGAAATGTCATCATGTGTAACAGGTGCATATCCCACCTCTGCGACCCGCATCTATCTCGAAAACAAGCCCCAAAACGGTTTGAATGGAGAGATGATCGGAACACTTGGTTTCAATAGAAGTTCCAAGTACATCCGAGCCCTTTCTTAAGAGGTGGGTCCCGCACCTATCATACATTGATGACCTATCCTAGTAATGTGCTATCAATGTGTGTGGTGTGAATACCCCTTCAGCGATATGCCATCAATGTGTGTGGTGGGAATACCCCTTTAGTGCTATAACATCAATGTGTGTGGTGGGAATACCCCTTCAGCGATATGCCATCAATGTGTGTGGTGGGAATATCCCTTTAGTGATATAACATCAATGTGTGTGGTGGGAATACCCCTTCAGCGATATGGCATCAGTGTGTGTGGTGGGAATACCCCTTTAGTGATATGCCATCAATGTGTGTGGTGGGAATACCCCTTCAGCAATATGCCATCAATTTTGTTGTGGTGGGAATACCCCTTTAGTGATATGCCATCAATGTGTGTGGTGGGAATACCCCTTTAGTGATATGCCATCAATGTGTGTGGTGGGAATACCCCTTCAGCAATATGCCATCAATGTGTGTGATGTGAATACCCCTTTAGTGATATGCCCTCAATGTGTGTGGTGGGAATACCCCTTTAGCGATCTGCCATCAGTGGTTGTGTTGAGAATACCCCTTTAGCAATACGCCATCAATGTGTGTGGTGGGAATACCCCTTTATTCAGATTAATAGCCATTCATATAATACATAGATAGAACTTGCTATATATTTTTGACAATTTTACTTATTTTTGAGCAAATGGAGTTGTTCCATTTTACCAGTGGCTGCTGAAACACACCGGTCCTTATTTATCAAATTTGTCTAACAGTAAGACAATCTTTGTTGCCCATAGCAACCAATCAAAGCAATTTAAAAATTAAAGCTAAGCTCTGATTGGTTGCTATGGGTAACAGAGACAGTTTTCTAATTCAATAGTTTTGATAAATGAGGCCCAGTCTCTGTTACTATGACAGAGGGGGTATTGGTTGCTGAATGAAACAAGTATAATGAAATAACAGATGACTTCTACTACTTGTCCTGATGCCCTAATAGAGCAAACAGACTTCAAAAAGTTATTGGCCAAAGCAGAGGGTGCTGCAGTGAGTGCGGGCAAGTGTGTGGCTCCCCATGGTAATAACAGCTAAACACAAGAATCTCTTGCCAAATCATCCATGGCAGCAGATGATTGCCTGGGTGGCTTGCTTTAGAAAAGGAATCATTCAGTTGCTACAACCCAAAAGCAACTGGACTTAAAGGGACCATATCAGCTACTTTATGCTGTCCGAATGATGGGAAATAGCTACAGGTTACCCAGTCCCACATGGGTTTTACCCTAAAACTGTGCGGCATGTCAGGATAAAACACCTGGTGAGGTTGGGTCTATAGCCTAACATTGGAGAGAGCTGTTAGTTATGCTGAGGAGATGGGGGGAAGCCACACAACGGACTCATCTCTCCTGGCCGCAGCAGCTTGGCTCAACTTCACCAGATAGGATATTTTACCTGAAACCCTGCAGAGTTTCTGGATAAAACTCAGGTGGTTGGACAGAATAAAGTAACTGACAGGTTCCCTTGAAGAGAACAACTCACAGGCTATAGTATATTGTAGTAATGCTCTTTAGATGC
The DNA here is from genome assembly GCA_025379985.1 of Phyllomedusa bahiana. Classification (NCBI taxonomy): domain Eukaryota; kingdom Metazoa; phylum Chordata; class Amphibia; order Anura; family Hylidae; genus Phyllomedusa; species Phyllomedusa bahiana. Next base: position 11,679 of record JAODAL010002397.1, on the reverse strand, counting down.
TTTTTTACTGTAGCTTTTTATTTTATATATATCCTCTAATAGCTTGGAACCACATGAGCATAGTAATAGCCATGTGATGTGCATTAACATAACATCTAAATACAGCATGCTTTAATATTACACCAGCAAGTCTCATATCTACCCTTACACATCCATTCCCAGTTCAGTAAGCACCTGATTAAACCATGGGGCATTCTCCAGATTAGGTGTCACATATCTGACACAACTACATTGTTTTAAGTTCAGCCTCATTCTCTTTCTTCCTTCACTATTGGGAAAGCAGCCGTGAAGCATTAGCCTCTGGTATAGTATGAGCTCCATTTGATTTGTCCTTGGATGCCCTCGTCTCTCTGTACATGGAGTTCACAGGATGAGTGGACAATGAACATAAAGCACAAACTCTAGAGGGCACATGTATGAACCTGGCGCCAACTTGCCAGTTCTATCTCTGTTTTTAATAGTGTATGATCTGACAGTATGTATGAAAGTGTCTAACAGCACTTTATAAATGTATCCCGTTCTACGCCAAAAGTAGTTTCAATCTTTGAAACTGGTATGGATTTGTACGACAGTTACGGGCCAAGTTTTGGTACGTTTTTGGCGCATTGAATGGCTGGTGCAACACGCCCCCACATCTTTGGTACATTTAAAAGTGTCATGTTTGGCGCAGATTGCGCCAAGTTTTGGCATACAACAGTTCATACTTCTATAGAACAAGGCTATGACTGTTTGGCTCTATACACACCAAAAAAATGGCGCAGCCCCGTTCATATATGTCACCCTAGCAGTCCGTGGATTTTCTCGTGTTTGCATGTTCTCTGCACGGTAGACATGGAAGCTGTTTAGAAGGAGAACACAAATGGTAGAATTAAAGGACAACATGTATGAACGCACCTGTGCCATTTTTTGGCATATCTTGCACAAAAAATGTTGTAGTACTGTTCTATAGATGTATGAATAGTCGTACACCCAAACTTGGCACAGCCTGCCCTCGACTTCTGAATGCGCCAAAAATGTGCCAAAGTTATGTACGAAACTGCTATACAAAGTTTAGCACCTAACACTCTATGCGCCAAAATGTTTGTCACATAACACTTTCATACATACTGCCAAATTCTACACTCTTCTATATCAATTTAGAACTAGCGAGTCAGTGCCAGTTTCCATACGTGTTGCCCTAAGTAACTTAATAGCTAATACTTGAAAGTAGATCAGATCCTGAAGAACTACAAGTCTCAGCTATAATGTTGTGGATGGGAACAAAGGTTATATATGTGTGATCCTTTGTGTGTCTTTTTTAATGTATTTGTCAGTATAATACTTCACGTCTTTATATTATTGCACGTAAAAGTTGCCTGTATAACCATACACTCTTTAATGTGTTAACAAATGGCTGCATATAAATCTGTTTGTAGAGATAACTGTTTTATATGAAATGTCTATTCCACCCACAAGATGGTGTCAGTGTTCAGACACACCCTGATATGCCAAAATGGCTACTGGCCTTAACTGTTTGATTTCCTTAAACAAAAGGTTGGATGTGTCATTTAAAATGTAGATAAGAAGAGCCAATTAAGAGGGTGGATGTAATGTCACATGTTGCTTAAGGAATTGTTACATACCCAGTCTTTTAAAACTTGTCTCTTTGCAATAAACTTGAGAGAACTCATGAGAATGAGATATTGTCAGGCTGTGATTTCTTTTTCTCTGGCACGTGTCAACCAATATACTGATTTGACCCCCCCCCCACTGGGACGTGGAACCCCTTTGTGGTTCCGTCTACAACAATACCAGTTGGCTAGAAGAGGATATCTCTAATGTAGTCAACTGATATTTTTATGCCATGATGAATCCAAAAGGCAAAAACAAATCCTATTTTCTATTTACAAGGGGAAAGAACTTGGGGCCTTAAGAATAGGAGTACACGGTGTTACGCCTCTGATGCATACACCAATAGCCACATCAGTTTGCTGACATCTCATGCAGCTATTGGTGTACACATCGGAGGGAGGACTATCGGCTGCACCATGTATTTCTACCCTCAGGGTTTGTTCACATATGATTCGTTACAGAAATCCTTTCCATTCACATGTTTCTGCAATATGTTCATACATTTTTACAAACCATGTTTCAATATTTGGGACAGATCTCAGTTTGTCCTGTCACCTCCAGGTTCTACTGAAACTGCAATTCACTGACTGGGAATGTTTGCTTTGTCTAAAACCATGGACCACAACACAGGTCATGGAAAAAACTCTTTGGCTAAGGTATTATATCCTGTCAGAACTTTACCCAGTCATAACAAGCACAACCAGCTTCAAATGTACGATCCCACAAGCAATGCAAAATACACAGTTGGCAAATTAGGCTACACAGACCTCCAACATTTTCAGTTTATGTCTGACCTTGCGGAAATAGGACATGGTAGTGAGAAATCATTTCTGCGGGATTGTAGATTTGGATAATTTGATTGTGCTGACATGGTGTGACGTTAACAAATTTGATCTGGCTGAGTAACATTCACTTCAGCATTCACTTAAAGGGAACCTCTTGGAAATAGGAGCTTTCCATTTTAAATACATACCTCCTAACATTTTGGGTGGTCATAGAGGGACACTTGTGGTTCACTGTGAGAAATACATTTCTTTTTGTATAAAATTATATACTTCAATAGTTTTCTATTTACAAATGAGCACATCATCTGAATATAGACAGTTTGATGGTCTAAATTGCAGGAAATTAGTAAATAGTATATAAAGTGCAGCGTAATATGCAATTAGCTAGATGATACTTTTTGGGGCAAAATAAAAAGTTTATTAATGCAAGTTTATTTATCAAGTCAAAAAGAGGGACTTTTAAGGAGTAAAGAGGTACAGGGGGACTTGGGTCAAAAATAAGGACTGTCCCTCCAAAAGAGGAACACTCGTAAGGTATGTAAATATTCTTTGTGGAGTCTGTCAGACAAATCTCTATTAAAGGGGTTGTCTCACTACATTGATTCATCTTACCTCAGTCCTTTTTTCTTGGTTTCATTATGAATTCAGGGGCGTGTTTAATGGCTTCTACTAGGCTGCAGTAGAAGACAGGTATGTAGCTATAGCAACCAGTACTGGCAGCCTATCATGAGAGATTGAACAGGTCTGTAGCTATAGTGACCTGAAGAGCTGATGCAGCCCATACAAGAGGGGATATCTAGGAATAGGTAGGACACTGTTATTGCATACACAGGGCCACATTTTTGAAAACCTTCTTGGTCTAAAACTCACTTTGTTGCCCATAGCAACCAATCACAGCACCCCTTTCATTTCATATAGTGCTCTGGAAAAATGAGAGGGGCACTGTGATTGGTTGCTATGAGCAACAAAGTGAGTTTTAGACCTAGACAGTTTCACATACATGTGGCCCATAAATGTAAAGTGACTTTTTTTTGCAAGATCTTTAACATAAAAAGCGATACTTGTAGTGAGACAACCCCTTTAATGAAGAAAAGGTATGGAGGATGAAAGTGACCTACGGTTACAATGCTGGATATCAATGCTTTTGTGGAGATCACTCATGTTCAGTAGAAGGTCTGTCCTAGGTAGAAGAATACACTAATCTGGACTGCAGAGGATTTATAGTCTGTTGTACAAAATCTTGTAGCATTATGTAGTGTTTTAATGTATATACAACTACACAAAGAGGTCAGTATGTAGCAAGGTGTCAAGAAATTAAACACTACATGGCATTACTGTTGTATACTAGGCCCAGGAGCTTCAGCTAATTTTCTTTCTCATCTCTTTTTAATAAAAATGCATTGAATACAGTATATGTGCTTAGGATCATATTTGCCAACCTGGTCTTTGTAACCGTTCCCTAGAGATAATAAAGTATATGTCAATACTTCAGTGATCACACCAGGGCCCACATGTATGAAAACGGTCTAGGTCTAATACTTTTTTGTTGCCTATAGCAGCCAATCAGATCACCCCTTTAACTTCATATAGAGCTCAGAAAAATGAAAGGAGAGCTCTGATTGCTTGCTATGGGCATCAAAGAAAGTCTTAGACAGTTTTCATACATGTCCCCCTAAGTGGTCATGCATAGCAATATACTCTGTACAACAGATCTCAGAGGCTATGGATTACTCTTAATAAAGCTGGTAACTTAAAGGGGTAGTCGACCTTTTAACAATATCAAACCAGCAGCTTTTTAAAATTTTTTTACTGGGGCCCCAGAATCTGGTGGTTTGATGTTGTTATGAGGTGGAAACCCCTTTAATAAGTTTTAAAAGGAAAAATATTGCGGTGGCTTATGCCAAAGGGGGCATGCAGTGTCGTACTGAAGTTCTTCGGGCCCACAAGAGGAAGTTATCCTGATGGCCCACTCTCTGTCTATACAGGATATGTTCACAGGCAGTTTTAAGTCATCTATGCACATGCCGGGTTTAATAGCATATCTGAGGTTTGGTCAGCTCCAGGTGGAGTTGTCTTCTACCCTCAAATATCAGCTGTACCTTAGTGCAACGAAGCACACTGGAGGATCCTCTAGTGCTCTACTGAGCCAGTCTCACCCTGGATGCACAACTCTTAATAAATTTGGCAAATTCATTTATTGGTTGCAGCATCATGTGACCCATTAATGTGATGTGATGAGGGGCTGAGGGTAACACAGGGACTTTAAGGCCATGTTCACACGGCTTAATCCTGGACGTATTTCAGTCCGTAATTACGCGCGGGAGTGTGCAAATTACGGGCTGAATACGTCCTAGTAACTACGGTAATCCACAGTTCTCATAGAGAACTATGGACTACGTCTCCTCTCCCTGCTCGGCGAATACGCTGAGGGGGGAGATAATTGACGTGAATTACCAGCAGCGTATACACGCCGCTGTTAATGAATGTCTATGGGCCGGCAAGGTGCCAGCCCCCCGCTCCCGCCCCCGGCCACACGGCGTAATTGCGGGGCGCAATTACGTCCCGCAGTTAAGCCGTGTGAACCTAGCCTAACAGCGCTGGAACGGTGGTGATGGGAGAGGTAAGTATGGGTTAATTTTCTACTTTGCCACAGTGGGAGGTTTTTAGAAGTCTTGGAAAACCCCTTTAATTTATTCCAGAAACTATTGTGAAAACATCAATAACTACCAGCCTATGTCTACAGGCAATTGTATTTGTCTGCATGTTGTATATCCATGATGAATCCTATGTATTGTCTCAGCATATGTAAACCTGTTCCATGTTCAAAGACAAAACAATGTCTATAGTCCCAGCCCCTGAAATCTGAATACATAACAAACAATATAATCCAATTAAGTCCAGAGAACCATCAAAAGTTGTAAAATCTTTTAAAGACAGTCTTTATATAGTTCTACAGCAATCGCTCTCAATATTACTATTGTAGCATTGATTTTTATGATATATTTTTACATTTATCTCATGTTGACAATATCAAATTTGGAATTTGACTCATTTGCAAATTTTCAAAGTAGATTCCTAATAATGGCTAAGGGTATAGATCATGGGCCTTTTGTGGATCTGCTTGTGCCAGACTGTTGTAAAGAGGTGACTATGCTATGATGAAAGGTGGTGCCCTGTCTCAGACACATATTTGGCAGAATAAAGCAGCTTTGCCTCTCTGGAGAATTAGGATATTTCCTGCATGGTACCGCCCATAGCTGCATCTGTATCCTTGTGGATGCACAAGCAATGGGCAGTTATCAGTCTCTCAGCACCTCTGCCCAATCAATGGGTGTGAGCCCAGAAACTTTCCGCTAGGTACAATGCATTTGTCATTTCTCCATTTCAGTAATATAAACCAGATACTAGCTTAACCTGTTCTTTGCCACATTCCACTTCTATCTCCCATTTCCTGCGTTTCTTTGAGCTGATGATAAGTGCACAGCCAAGATAACACACTTTTCAATGAGAATGTATTCCTTCACTGCAAGGCCTTGCACTGTAAATGCTTATGGTATGTGTAGAAACAGTATGCGGTGATTTATCTGTGATCCCTGACTCTACCACAGGGGGCAGCAAAGTATCTCACTTACAATGGCCAGAGCACTAAACTAGGTGGTCATGCACAGTACATCGTATAGAACTTTCCAGCTAAGCCAGACCCGATCACAGAAAAATTGTTAACTTTATAAAAATATCTGTAAGATAATTCCCTGAATGCTTAATCTGATTAACAAAGCTTCCCTCTTGGATAACTAGCGCAAAAAGTTTATTGTGTGGTCTGTTAACCAGAGGGAAAGAATATAAGTTAATGCAGTTGTAAAACGTGTTCAAAGTTATAATTAGAGCCTCTGTTCAATCACATGTGTATTACAGGATATACTTACTAAAATCTTTTCAAAGGAAAAATGTTTAGTATTTCTTTTCACACTATTATATTGCTACATAGAGAATAAAAAAAAAGTCTTTTACATTTAACAATATAATATATAGTAAATGAAAATATACACTGCTCAAAAAAAGTTAGGGATATTTGGCTTTTGGTTGAAATTGAAGGATGAACATAACATTTCTTGAAAAAAATTTTAAATGAACTAAAATGAGAAGATGTTAACTTCAGAATGCACATGTCCAGTTGTTCAATGTTTCAGTACTTTTTGCACAACTTTCTGATCTCTAACAAAGATCTTAATGGCAAAATTCACAACAGGTGCTTGATCCCTGAATCGCCCAATAAATTTAGGAGATCAATTTGAATTGGGATTTAAACAGTCCTCCTCATCATGCTGTTCCCATTTTGAGATCACAAGACCAAGACAACACCTTACAATTGATAAACATGACCATGCCATTACGAGGCTTCAAGCAGGATGCTCTCAGACGGAAGTGGCCACTGAGCTTAGAGTGTCACAGAGTGTCATCAGCAGGTCGTAACAGATACAGAGAGACTGGACGAGTCACAGAAAGGCAAAAAAGTGGATGTCCTTTGACTTCATCACACATTGATGACTGCTTCATTGTAAACAATGCCCTGCAAAACTGGATAATGAATGCCACACTATTCCAAGCACGATTAAGGAAGGTGAGAGGCAACCAAGTGTCATGTCTACTACTACATATATCTACACCTGTATTGACTGGAACGGGGTCCTTCGGGTCTCTGTCACATTTTGTTGTTTCAACAGAAAAAATAGCACAGCATGATATATGCGACAGAGACACGAAGGACCTAGTTCCAGTCAATGGGGTCCTTCGGGCAAAGGTTATGTGGGATCTGTGCACCCTGCAAAGGAATAAAACCATTGAACCGGGCCTTGGGCATTTCCAAGTTGTAGATGCCACATGCACACAAAATATGGCCATATAGTTGCCAAAGGGCGCTCAGTGATACTGCAATTTTATAGCCAAAATCATGCTGCCATTTGCATCTGTCTGCCCCCTAAATAAATGAAAAAGGTTTTTTATTTTGTTTCCAAACCTCCCTTTTTGCCCTTTTACTTCAGAAGCTCCCGGGACCCGTGAAGGGTTTTAAGCTGGTAATTTTCCCAAACACCCCTTGTGCAATGGGGGGAAATTTTAGGTTTTCTTGCATGCAGTACTCTTTACGCTACTGCAACTGTGAAAGCAAGTGTTTAGTAGCTTACAGAATACAAAATTTAGGGAACCCAGCAGTGGCCTAGGTGCTTGAAAGGGTGATGTTTTTTTAAGCAGTGGCAGTCAGAGTACGTATTTTGGGTTGCAAACACGGGATTTATGTATAAAACTGCTAGCTTAAGACGTCTTTGATGCCCCATAAAAACCACTCAGAGCTAAGCTTAATTTTATATAGTGATCTGGAAAATAAAAGTAGATTTTCTAGGGGTTGCTATGCCTGCTAGACAGTTTTCACACATAAGGTTGCACAAGTTGCACACAAGTTGCAAAAACCAACAGAGCAGGGCAGAAAATTTACCTTTCAAGTCTATGTAAAGCACCGGCTGTATTTGACGCTTTTTTTGGCACGTTTTAACCTCTTAACGCACCATGATCTACCTATACGCAGGGGGGATCCTAATTGTAGAAGCGGCCTCCTATGTGAAAAGTTCGCCTTTTAATTATAACTGACACTCTGACTGCTAGGGCCGGGAATTAGAGACAACACTGATACTGACCATTTAAGGCTATGTTCACACGGCTTAAATTGGACGTAGTTTCGGCCCTTTTCGCCCGTACTTTTGCTAAATACGGCGAGATACTCCTATCTTTACAGTAATCCAAAATTTCTCATGAGAATTTGGGTTCGTCCCTCCCCCCGCCGCCAATACGCCGGGGGGGAGATAAGTGACTGTCAATTACTGGCGGGAAATACGCCGCTATTAATAAAATGTCTTGGGGCCGACACTGGGGCCCCCCCCTGCCACTTTGGGACTCCCCCCGCGTTTTAATGCCGTGAGAACAACCCAAGCCCGTGTTCAAGGCTTTTTAAAAGCCGTAATTTGCAAGCCGGATTGCGCCGAATTAGGGCTTGAAAAAGTCGGGAGGGGGGCAGGGGCGGGGCCCCCGGGCCCCATAGACTTGCTTATCCACGCGCGTATTGCGCCTGAAATGTGCAGGTGACTTTCTCCCCCCCGGGGGTTCGCCAGCGGATGGGAGCGACGGAATCCACTGTTTATAAAACTGTGATACTGAAATTACTGCGACGGGTCGGAGCCTTACTGCCGCGCAAATCCGGCGCGCTTTTTGGGGTCCCAAACCGTGGGGAAATAACCTGTGAACGGCCCCCAACAGCTTTGGGTTCTCTGCCCCGTGGACCACACTTAAAAGGGGTTTCAACGCCCCTTCTTGGTCAATCCCCCATCCCTGCCCCGGCGATGTAATGAAGAACTCCTGGACTGCCATGTATGTATTCCTTTTATACCCCAATCTACAACCTCAATTCCAAAAAAGTTTTGGGGCACAAAAAAAATTGTAATAAAAACTGAATGCAATGATGTGGAGGTGCCAAAATCTAATATTTTTTTCAGAAAGAAAAAAAATCACGATCAAAAGTTGAAACGAAGAAAGTATCATGTTAAGGAAAATATTTTTTCAACATTTCAGGCTCACCAAAACCCCAAAAAAAAGTTGGGGGCAATGCCCGTTTTTTACCATGTGGACACCCCCCCTTCTTAAACAGGAACAGAAAACGGGGACAGAGGGCCAGTTTTCAAATTTTTAGAAATGGGAATGCTCTCCCATTCATAAAATAAGGCCTTAAATGTTCAAACGTCTTGGGGCCCTTTTTTGCGCACTTCCCTTTTGATGCCAAATGTTTTTCCCATAGGTGAAAGATCTGGATGCAGGCGGGATTTCAGTCCCCGGATCCTTCTCTCGTAGCCAAGATTTGTGATTTTTTGGAAAAGTGGTCTGGCATTACTTGTTGAAAAATCAGGGGTCTTCCCTGAAAGAGATGGAGCATAGTTTTTCTAAACTGAAAATAGCCTCTGCTTAATGGTGATTTTCCCAAAATCAAGCTGCCATCCACAAGCACCATGCCACCCCATACCTCAGGGTGCAGGCCTAACGGGGCTTGATAACAACTTGGTTGCCTTGTCCTCTCTGGCCGGATGACATGGGGTCCACTGTTCCATAAGAAAATTCAAAACGTGCCCCTTGCCACAGAAAGTTTTCCATTTGCCACACTCCATTTTAAAGACCCTGGCCCCGTGCAAAAAGGCTGAGCTTTTGGAGCTTGTTAAAATGGTTCCTTTTGCCCTGTAGAAATTCAGCTGGCAGTGGGGATGGCCCGTGGGTTGTGTCACGACAAGCTTCGGGAAATATTCCCAGCCCCTTATTTTTTTCCCTTTACATGGCATTCCCGTTTGAGGTGCGTGACTTTAAGGGCCCGGAGATCACGACAACCAAAGTTTTACGCCCCCTTTACCCTTACCACAGTATTTTCCCGATTTTCCCCGAATCTTTTTGATGATGTTATTATGGTTTATATGATAACTTTAAAGTTTTTGCTTTTTACCTGGGTAAAAACCACCCGGGGTATTGTTTGCAATATCTTTCTGCGCAACAATGGGGGGTTTGGGTATCCTCTTACCATTTTTGGCTTCAAGAGCCCCTGAAAACCTCCTATACCTTTTTATCCCCAAATCTTGTTTTCAATTAAACCTTAAATTAGTTTTTTAAATTGGTTTCCAGCTTTTCGTTATTTTCCAAGGGCCTTTTTTTCCACCAATTATTCTACTTGCCCCCAATTTTTGGGGGAAATTTTGTAGAAAACCTTGGGGAAATTTGAATAAACATTTTTTTTTCCTTTTAAAATTTAAATTTTCCTCAATTAAATTTTTTGTCTGTCATAAATTTTCTATCGGGAAATAAAATATTAAAAATGTTGGCACCTCCACACCCTTTTCAATCTTTTTTTATTCTTTAAATTTGTTTAGTGTCCCTTTTTTTTTGGAGTTGGGGTTTAAATAAAAAGGGGCAAAAAAAACATTACAAAACACAGTCCCGAAAAGTAAAAAAGTACAGGAAATTTTGAAATTTTTAAAGTCCCCTAAAATACTAAAGGCCTCATGTATAAAAACTGCTAGGTAAAAATACTTTTTTTCTTCCCCTAAAAAACCAATCAGACCCCCCCCTTACATTTTTCCAGAAAACAAACAAAAATATGAAATTTAAAGGCCATTTTCACACCCCAAACTGGGGACAAATTCAGCCCCGGTAATTACGCCCGAATTTCCCCCAAATTGGGGGCGAATCCGCCCCTTTACTTTAAAATGCACATTCCCAATAAGAACTAGGAAATTAAAATCTCCTCTCCCTCTTTTCAAAAGATGCCGGGGGGGAGAAAATTTTCACATTCATTTTCCTAGCCGTAAAGGCACCGTACAGTGTTTTCTCAAAAGGGCCGGAAGTCCCCCCCCCCGCTCCCCCCCCCCCCGGGGCCCAAAACAGGGCGTAACGGGCGGGGCTAATTACGCCCCGTTAAGCCAGGGGAAAACATACCCTGAGGGGGGACTCTGTTTGTTTCGTGGAGCAACAAAGAAAGTTTTAAAACCTAACATTTTTCATACATGACATCCAAAGGGTTTTTGGGGTTTTTAGTAAAAAAGGGGGAAAAAAAAAAAACTAAAATTTCCCCCGGCACTTTATCCGCTTTGTTTGCCGGGGTCTAAAAACTCCTGTGACTCGAGGGACGGGGGGAACATCTTTCATTTTTAACCCGGGGGAACCTAGTAAACCTCAAGACTTCTGAATAGCAACCTTCAGTCAGGCACATACTGCCCCAGAGTGAATGTATTAGCAAACAGGAGTATGCAAAAAATATTACGAAGTGTAAAAAAAAATTTGTTAAATAGTTATCCCTTAATGGGTATTTAAAAACAAAAAGTAAAAAAAAAAAAAAGAAAAATAAAAAAATGAAATAAAAAAAATTTTTTTAAAAAAAAAAATTAAATTGTGCAAAACATTACCCAAAAAAAACCAACCATATTGGGTATTTTACTTTAACTGTAAAAAACCTGTACAATGAATCTAAAAGTTATATAGGGGTGAAATGTAATGTTTTAAAAAAACAAATGCAGAAAAACACACTCAAAGAAAAATTTAAAAAAAATCCCTTTTAATTTTTATTTGTAAACTTAAACTTTTAACCCCCAAAAATACAACTTATATCTTATAAAAAAATTTCCTCAACCAATTTCCCTCTTTTAAAAAAAATAAAAAAGTTATGCCCTGTTGACCCCAAAAGGAGACAAAAGCTAAAAAATAA
>JAODAL010002396.1:0-197464 GCA_025379985.1 Phyllomedusa bahiana | reverse complement strand
TAAAAAAAAAACACACTTTAAAGAAAACTCTCACAAGACTCGTTCCACTGCTTAAAAAATGCTCAGCTTTAAACCTTAACCCACACTGCTGTTTGGCTGTGCTGCAAACTCTCCTTCAAAAAGCAAAAGGCCTTAGCAGCCCCACCAGTTGCAATTTATGCTCTGCTGATTAGGTAACCACACCCCTGACTATTCACCGACCAGTCACGAGACTCAACAAGGCCTCAGCAACTGTGTATGTTTCTAACTATAGAACTACTAACTACTCTTTAATACTATAATACTATAAATGTAATCTATACACAAAACAAGTGTAGAAACAGTATATACTATTTGTCTGCTATAGATTTTAAATGTACTGCAATAATAAATAAACACAGGTATAAATAAACACAAGTATTTGCTGGAGGATTAACAAGGACTTCTCCCTCTCAATCTCAAGTCTCCACACTTAAAAGAAAAAACACACTTTAAAGAAAACACTCGCAAGACTCGTTCACTCGCTCAAAATGCTTAGCTTTAAACTTTTCCCACACTGCTGTTTGGCTGTGCTGCAAACTCTCCTTCAGAGTCCTTCAGAGTGTTAGTTTTTTTTCAAACCCCGCCCACCTGAGGCTAGCCCCGCCCACCTCAACTGACAAACCTATTACTTTGAATAGGTAGAAACATGTGAATAACTGTCAGTGGGCGGAGCTAGCCTTTGGTGGGTGGAGCTAACACCTGCTCATGAATAAGATTTAAGGGGTAAATGCTCTAAAACTCCAGCATCTTACAGAATAATGGACACAGCGCTGGAAACAGCAGGTCTGACACTAGCTTGTGCTGTCCTCAGCAAGGGGGGCACAACCTATGTGACAGGTTCCCTTTAAGCTGTGAACAAAGCTTAGATGAATATTTACATTCCAGTCCAGCATTCATGGCCTGTAGGTCTCCAAACCTCCTGGTGATTCCTTATGGAAAGAATTTTACCCTTCAGAACTACATCTAAAGCCTCTTATCGAACAAGCCCAAACCTTGCTCTGCACCTGAAAGGGGTAAACACTCTAAATCAGCAGAGTGTGAAGCCGTGCCCTAATTGTATGGCTGCAGGAGTGGAGTGCCGGCTGGCAGAGCTAACCGCGCTCTCCACTGAGAAGGCCGGGGATGGATCATTACCTGCCCTCTCTTCACCATCACTGTATATACACATTAGCAGGGAGTCTCCTGGGCTTCCTGGTGCTGGCAGTCACTTTACCACCATGGCCCAGGAGCTATAGATGCTGCTGGTTCTTAACAGACGTAGATCAGCTCTGCAGTTAGTAAAGGGGACTATATTTCTCCTGAAACTGGTGCGAGTCTATGCGCTAAAAGGGTCAAAGGGGTTTGCCAGGTGTTCTAGTGGGTTAGCAGTGTTAGCTTTGATATACGATATACTTATTGCACTTTATCTGCCTACAGTCCCCTGGGTGTGTTTGTACAATCCACAACCCATGTTTGTTCCCTGTCTTTCTTAAATATCTAATGTTTTCATAACCAGTCCAAGCCATTGCACTATGAAGCTTTTCAGCAGAAGACCATTTTGATTGCCGTACTGCTAGAAACCTGTGGCTGCTTAATAATATGGAACGTCCTTCTTCAATAAGTTTCCTGTATTTGGGCACTAGATGTAACGGTCATGGTAGTGGATCCTCTGGACCACCACAAGCAATGGTGGAAGCCCACACCAGGGAGCGGAATCTAAGTAGGTCCCGGTATTCACCAGAGCCCGCCGCAAAGCGGGATGGACTTGCTGCGGCGGGAATCTACCAGGTCGCTACCCCTGACGTGACTCGCTTGCAGTGGCGACCAAGGGTAGGCGAGGTACAGATTAGTCAGACAGGCTCGTAGTCGGGGACAGGCAGGAAGGTCAGGGCAGGCGGCAGAGATTCGTAGTCAGTAGACATAGGCAAGAGGGTTCGGTACACGGCAATCAAGACAAGGCTTCTGGAACGCTTTCTCAGTAGGCAAAGGGCACTAAAGATCCGTCAGGGTTACCAGGAAGAGGCCGGCTTATATAGGAGCAGCGTCCGGTAATGGCCAATTACCGGTGCACTGTCCCTTTAAACTTAACACTGCCGGCGTGCGCGCGCCCTAAGGAGCGGGGCCGTGCGATCCACGGGACAGAGACAGACGGAGCAGGAGCGTGGCCGGGTAAGTGAACCTGGGCACCGGCAGGGGAGCGAGCGGACCCACGACCCGACGTGCCGGACGGGGCGCCACTCGGCATCGGGTCACGGATGCGCCTGCGACCCGGGACAAAGGTCGCAGGGGCATCCGTGACACTAGGCAAACTATGGATCACAGAGAATTCAGTGATCCAAAAAAGCCCTGAGAAACAATTAAGGGCGACATAGATGAGACTTGTTCTAAATCGATATAGAGGAGTGTAGAATGCGACAGTACGTATGATCCTGTCGTATGTGGGTTCATAAATCTGGCGCGTGGTATGCTTTGCCTAGCATAGAATATCTTCGGCACATTTTTGACCCATTCAAAAGTGTCATGCCTGGCGCAGACTGCACCATATTTTGTTGTACGACTGTTTATACATCTATAGAACAGGGCTAAAACTGTTTTTTGGCTAAAAGTACACCCAAAAAATGGTGCAGCCACATTCACATAGGTCACCCTAAATCTTTATGACACTTAAATGATAAATTTGCATAATAATTTGAAACATGGTGTATATTGGCCAATACAGTCCATATATAAGTAACACAAAACCATTAAACAGGAAGAACCTTTATTGATTTTTTTATTAGAAGCATATGAAAGCAGAATATGAAAATGTAAATTCTAAATCATTTATCTGATACAGCCACGGTCCTCCAGCTCATCTGCAAACTGATGGAATTCTTTACATAGCTCAATATGCTCAGGGTCCTTGCATTCCTGCTCATTCGGCCACATCTCAATCCACGTGTCCCTGGTTATCATGTAGGAAAATCTGGAAGCAAATGGGTAAAGCTATGAAAGTGGGGCAAGTACATATTTAGGTGAGGGCATTTTTTTCTACTATACACTATTATTTAGTCCAGTACAATGACCAGTAGAAAGCCAAGTGATCAAATTGTGATGAAAATTGTCTCTATCATTCCCAAAAGACTTTCCAATGGGCACTGCTTTATTATTTTAATTTTTCTTTTTTTTTTTTTTTACAAATGATAAATTGTTTTGAATGATTATAAATGTATTGTAGGGTTGTTATGGATGTAAGGATATCAAATACTATTCTGAAATATTCTAAATTATCATCAAATAGTATTAGGTTATGTTCTAGGATGTATTCTCAATACATTTTCTTTATGGTGAAATAAATGTTTTGTTGCTGTTCTTTTGCTCTCATTTTTAACATGAACTTTTAGGCTACGTCAACACAGCAAAGGATTACAGTCGGAATTTTAAGTGGACTCAGCATTTAGAATCTGCAAAAATCTGTCTGTAACCCAATGTCCATAGACCTTAAAGGGGTTGTCAAATCTCAAAGTTTCATAGGATGCATGAATTAAATAATGCTGCTTTGCTCTGTCACTTCCTGGTCAAGCTGTCTGTAATTAGCATATGAGCTCCATGTATTCAGACTTCTCTGTTTATTATGTTTATTAGTCTAGATTAGATAAATTACCTTCTCTGAGGTCCAGAGAAGCTTCTGAGCTAATGTAAACAGTAGAGTAATTACTGTCTTTTGTCTGAAAGATCAGATAACACACAAGCTCTCACACTGCATGACCTGTGTGATGACGTCACTCCCTGCTATCAGATAGAACAAACAGCAGAGGAGATGGAGTACACAGGTCGGGGAACCAGAGAGAGCACAGAAAAAAAAAATAAAAAATGAACAACGTAATATATTTGGAAAACATCTTAATTTAGTGTTCCCAACATGTTGAAAGCTAATCTTTGTAGAGAGACATCCCCTTTAATAGAAAATCAAAGCTGTTGTCTACATAGCTTGGATTTTTCTAAGGTCGGATTTCATATCCGAAATCTAACAAAAATCACTTTTTTTAAAAAAATCTGCTGGCGCCCGATACCAAGAAGCCTAGGCAAAAAGCCGCTGCAAGTAGCGGGACAAAAAACAAAATCCGACTGTAAAATACTGTTTGAATTCTAAATAGAATCTGAAAAGTATTTTACAGTCTGCCTTATAGACCCAGCCTTACATTTATTGTACTTTTAAATTCCACGAATTAAAATCTTATATCCTTTTTCCTTTTACTATGATTTGATGTCATGCAGATACAAGTTAGTGTAGAAGTCTGAGAGCTGATACACACAGTTGGTTAGGGCATGCCAATTTTTAGTTATATTGTTGGTCCCTATCATTTGTCACTTGTTATGTCCAATAATTCCCATGTCCCCAATTTACTATTTTTCCATTCACTTACCCAGAAGAACCGGTGTGCCACAGATCTTTGCTAACTCCCCACATCACATAGTCTCGACCGATCTCCAGGTTCAAGGCTCTGCGACACTTCGTGTTACTGATAAATGTGCGTTTCTCATTAGCAGCAATCATATCCGTACCTGGAAATTAAAAAAAATTGGAATGTAGTAGCGTATTAAATTTGTATATAGTGTAATCAAGCTGGCCTTAATAAGCATCAAAGGAGCATAATACCAATATCGTTAACAAAAATGCAGTTTGGATTTCTCATGCATGAAATAATTTTTCCACAGTTTTCCAGAGTTTTTGCCCCAGGACGAATGCAATATTTCCAAAGGGATACTTTGAAAAAGTCAGGAAGCATTATGTAAATGGAGTCTTAGCAGAAAAATGTGGATTTTTGTACTTACCGTAAAATCCTTTACTCGTCCGATTCATAGGGGGGGCACAACACCTTGAGTATAGGCCCTTGCCCTAGGAGGTTGACTCAAGGCGTACCAAACATATTGGGCCCACCCTGATGGATTATATCCACCCTGCTGACACCAGGCTGATCAGTTGGTACAAAACTCATGGCCGATAGGATAACCCATTGTCCAATTCCATGGAGAAAAAACGAGGAAGAAACTTGTGTCCCCCAATGAATCGCATAAGAAAAGGATTTTACACTAAGTACACAAATCTGAATATCTCGCCAGCATCATTGGGGATGCAGAACTTTGGGATGTCCAAGACCAGTCCAAGACAGTGGGAGACAAAAAAAAATGCTACAACTAAAAAATTCTTCAGCAGTGGCAGCCCTAACACACTGCTGCCTGAAGTACCTTATGGCCGAGGCTTGCGTCAACTAAGGCCAAGGTACTTAGGAAAAGTATGGACCGAAGCCCAGGTGGCAGCTTTGAAAACCTGTAAAGCTGAAGCTTGATGCCAAACCACTCAGGAGACACCAACCACTTGGGTGGAATGGGCAGTGACCCAAAATGGAAGGGGCTCTCCCCTAGACCGGATCCAGCTGGCAGTGTTGGCCTAAGACCTGGATCATCTGGAATGAGCGCCTAAATGACTCAGTAGCTGAGAGGTAAACCCGACCGGCCCTGACACTGTCTGAACAATGTAACAACTGCTCTCGAGGATGAGGGGGCGAGGGGCAAAAAGAAGGCAGAACTATGTCCTCATTGATATGAAATTATGAAACCAACTTAGGGAGAAACAAAGGAATGGGGGGTAGGAAAACCTTGTCCTTATGTAGAACCATGAAAGGGTGGATGGAAGTAATGGCCACAAGAAAGGCCACTTTCCATGAAAGCAAATCTAGGGAAACTTCCTGCAATGGCTCAAATGGTGACGACCGCATGGCCTTCAAAACAAGATTTAAATGCCATGGTTCAATAGGCTTATGAACCGGTGGGACAGAACATGCGACCCCCTGCAAAAAGTTTTAACCTGCCAGCGGGAGGCCAACATAGAGCGCAGGGGAGACCACCCATCAGCCAAAGTCGGCTCGGACCTGGAAGGTGAATCACCCTGTCCAGGGACATTGGAGAACTGTCCTAACGAGACAGGATTGCCCGCTGCAGGAGGTGAGAGTAAAACTGCACGAAGGGCACGGCCTTGAAGGCACCTGCCATCATGTCGAGAACTCTCATGCAAGTGTAAGAGTATATGGGGTGCGTTTCTGCAATAGCACAACTCTTGACCGCAAACACTGGGTCTTTCCTGGTGGAAGAAACACTCTGGCCACCCGAGTGCTGAGAATCCTTCCCAGAAAATCCATCTTCTGAGAAAAGATCAGGCAGGATTTGTTGAAGTTTACTACCCAACCGAAGCATGCTAGGATGGTCCTGATGCTGTACAGGCAGGCAGGAGAGTCTTCACTAGAAAGTCGTCCAGGTAAGGAATAATGGTCATGCCCCTTAGGCGAAGGATCGCTATCAGGGGTGCTATAACCTTTGTGAAAACCCTTGGTGCTGTGAACCTATGAAGTGCAGGAACCACTGAAGGGCCTGGGAAATCAGGACATACAGATAAGCATCCTTGATATCTATAGCATAGAGAAACTCGCTCTGCTCCAGGGAAGCCACCACAAACCGGAGCGACTCCAAGCGGAAACCGGAAACTTGCACATACCGATTGAGCTTCTGAAGTCCAACACCGGCCTTACTGAACTGTCTTTCATGATGACCGTAAAGAGGTTTGAAGGAAAACCCGTGAAAACATATGGCGTTGGGGAGTGACATGATTACCCCTCCTAGTAGGAGGGCGTGGACTGCCTGAAAAAAAAGCTGCACCCGAGCCAAAGCGGTGGGTGGGGAAGAAAGAAAAAAATGAGTAGGGGGAACTGATCTGAAGTAAATCCTGTATCATGATGTGATGACTTCGCGAAGACGGCCTTTGGGCATTCTGCGAGACAGCCAGGAAGCTGCTGGCCTGGCTAAGGGCCACTTAGCTCCCGAGAAATGGACTGAAACTGGGCATGTTTTTTCAGTAAACAATGCCCTGCTGGCTGATACTGTGGGAAGATTGTACTACAACCCCCTGTGGCCTCTGAGATTATCTCATCCAAACGCTTCCTAAAGAGCTTGCCGCCTGAGAATAGAAGCGCGATCAACAATTTCTTGGGGGCTGAATCAGTTGACCAAGATTTTAACCACAAAGAGCAGCAAGTGGCCACTGCATTGGCCGATGCTCTAGCTGCTAAGCGAGCTGACTCACGTGAGGCACAAGAACTTCACCGCACCTGTGAGCTGGGTAGCAAGATCCAACAGCTCTTCTGTAGAGGATCCAGCCAACAGTCCTTGCAGAAATTGTTTTGACCAAACCGTTCAGACCTTGCTGACCGAAAAAGAAGCAAATGCAGGCTGCAGGGCCGTCCCAGCGGCCTCAGAAGCGGTTTTACAAAAAACGTCAAAACGCTTGTCTGTGCTGTAACTAGGGACTGCAGCATCCGAGATGGGAATTACCGTGGACTTCATGAGCCGGGTGACTGGGGCATCCACCGATGGGACACCTGACTACTTTGTCACTGATTCTGTAGAAAAAGGACAAAGAGTTATTATCCGTCTGTTATGAAACAGATGCCTGTCCAGATGTTTCCACTCTGTGAAAACCAGTTCCTCTGGGTGCATAGGGAACACCAAAAGCTGCTGCCTACTGCGTTTAAATGAAACTTCCTTTTGGGAGGCTGAGAAATCCTCATCCATACCTGCCAACTTTTAGAGATTGCAAAGAGAGACATATCAGGCCATGCCAGGGCCACCGACTCCTGACAGATGGGGTCGGGGTCCATGGCGGTTGGCTGCGGAGCTACGCAAAGGCCACAAAGGGCACTGGTCTGTCTGCAAGGAAATTTCTTGTGGCAACAGGTGAAGGCAAAATAAGTCACCACTACTTTGGACGTGGGTGGCTTAGGCCCCTTATCCTTGGAAAGCGACATGGCTGCAAGAAGTTTGAATTAGGGTCAAATGGCCCACAGAAGGCAAACTCACCACTCCAAGATCTGTGTCCTCTACAGCAGGCCTGAGAACGCTGGAAAATGGTGATTAAGCTCCACTCCAACACAAACCCCGACTACCGATGGTCCTGCCCCATTCTGGAAGTGTCTCAAGACGATTTGGGAGGCCTCAGGGACGGAACAAGCTAGGAAAGGGCGGGGCCTAGATGAGGTCTAGGTGCACATAGGTGCGGCCTAGGTCTTCAGAAACCAGGGACTAAATTTGGAATTGCGTCTGGAGCGTTGAAACGGTCCCGGAGTACTGCAAGGTGGGTAAGCAGTGCCTGCAGTCCCTGGGGGGAATCATCCAACCCCCCAGCAGACAATGCCATGCCCAGACGTGCGGTCCTGCGGCGGATACGCAGCAGTACCACAATGGCTATCCAAACATGCCCTGCTGCTTGTGCCAGCCAGGGATGAAAGGAGGAACATGCTCCCACCCTAACAAGAGTCCTTGAGGCTGGGACAACCACCGCTGCGGGGGCCACAGGAAAGCGGCACCCATATCGAAATGCAGTACAGGAGTGTACAATATGATGCGGTTAGCAGTGGGAAGAGAGAAAGGAAGTTGTCTGGTCCAAACTCACTCCACTGTGCACAGCAGAATTTCTGTTACAAACTGACCCAAAGCACATTAAGGCACTTATGTATATACAATTTTTTTTTAATCCTTCTACATTTCTGAATTCACTTTGCAGGAAACTCCTGAAAGGAACAATCTGTGGATTTCTTGTTGCTTGGTCTCCATTCCATTAGTGTTGCTCTTTGGATTTGGGTCAGAGTCAAATTCAACTCGAGTTCCAGTGGCCAGAATCTAATTTCCAAAATTTGATCTTAACTCCAACCCTAGCCCTAGTCCACAGATAAGATTAAGGATTTCTATGCCATGGTCTTTTTTTATATCATTCACTGCATATATGAATTAAAGGGGATGTATCGCTTCTTCTGTTGGGCTGTTCTCTTAAAGCTTGATGCTCTCACTTCCTGAAATCCAGGGGCGTTTCTTCCCCTCCCAGCTGGGTGTTTCTTAACTGAAGGGGGATGACATCATCCCCTCTTCACTGTTCACGCTGGCTCCATTGTGTCCACCCCCCCCCTCCACATATCACTGTCCTCTCCCTATGCAGTCTTATTTTGTAAGAGCTGTTTACATACCACAGGCCTGCATTCAGTCTAAACAGTCTTCTATGAACTCAGCACTGATCTCTCACAGCTGGAGGTTTGCTACAGTTGAATCCATCCAGAGCACAGATCCAACTCCCTTCATGTTTACATAAGGCACTGATGCACAGTTCTGCTGTTTTCTGATTGTAGCAGTAGCTGCAGTGTCAATGAGGAGCAGTTAGCTGTATAGAGTGAAATTTTTGTCGGCCCCTTACACACAGGAGCATTAAGGCACCGTGGCACAATTCTGCTGTTTTCTTATTATAGAGACAGCTGCAGTGTCAATGAGGAGGCAGTTAGCTGTATATAGTGAAATTGTTGTCGGCCCTTAATTCTGAGTGAGAGGCCAAAATGCAAGCTCCGTGAATACGGCCATCCGGTGGGTGTGGGGGGAGCGAACAGAATGTAAATTATTAGAGCCCTCAGCTAATGAAATGCAAGGAGGTGGAATCCGACCAACACTGGAGAAGTTTGTTTACAGAAAATGAAGATAAGGAATACTATGAAAACAAGACAGCTTTGCTAATGACATTGTCACAAGCAGCGGTAGTGGATCCTCTGGACCACCGCAAGCGATGGCGTAAGCTACGCCAGGGAGCCGGCTCTAAGTCGGTCCCGGTATTCACCAGAGCCCGCCGCACAACGGGATGGACTTGCTGCGGCGGGAGTCTACCAGGTCGCTTCCACTGAATTGACTTGCTTGCGGAGGCAGCCGGGGTGTAGCGAGGTACAAAATCGTCAGGCAGGCTCGTAGTCGGGGACAGGCAGGAAGGTCAGGACAGGCGGCAATGTTCGTGGTCATGGACAGGCAGGAAGGTGAGGGCAGGCGGCAAGGTTTGTGGTCGAGAGACGGAGGCAAATGGTACAGTACACAGTAATCAGACAAGACTTCAGGAATGCTTTCTCAATAGGCTAATGGCACTAAAGATCCGGCAGGGCAACCAGGAAGAGGCAGGCTTAAATAGGGGCAGCGACCGGCAATAGCCAATTACCAGTGCGCTGACCCTTTAAATTTAACACTGCTGGTGCGCGCGCGCCCTAGGGAGCGAGGCCGTGTGCGCTACGGGACATAGGCTGCAGCAGGAGCGTAGCCGGGTAAGTATACAGGAGGACAGGCAGGGGACTGAGCGCGCCCGCGACCCGACATGAGGGTTGCAGCGCCGCTCGGCAGCGGGGCACGGATGCGCCCGCTGCCCGGGATGAGGGTCGCAGAGGCATCCGTGACAGACATCCAATTGCAAAGTTGCTTGTTTTCACTGTCCCCTTATTCTGAAGGCCATTTAATGAAATGATACAACCCCTTTAAATGCACAATGAGTGCCTTACCTTCCTTTATGACTTTTTGAACGGTCATCATATAGCTGTCATAGAGATCACCCTTCTCAACGGCCGTCAGCTTTGTCTTAAAGACTGAAAAAGAAGTACATGTAATTAATTCATACGATTTTATGAACTTCTTATGACTTACTTTTGGAAGGCGGGGGTAACGGGTGGCTAGGTACATGTGGATCCTTTGGGTCTCTGCGAGAGAGAGGGAGATGCTGACCATGCCACGGAGAAGAGTCTAAGAGGCCCCTGGTCTTCACCAGCCAATAAAAGGATGTGAATTACTTGTACCTATTTGGGGGTAGGCAGCGAAAAAGTAGCCAACAAGGCTCAAGAGAGTGGGGAATAGTCCACTGAATAACTGTATCAACTGTGACTTTATTCCAGTATTTTTAGGAATACTGGCAGATCCAACTACCATGTGTTAAATGTGTTCTGTTAGTAAGACATGTAGGACAGGCAGTTGGATAACTGGGGGCAGAAGGGTGAGGAGATTTGTTGAATCCAAAATTTGTAAAAAAAAATTAAAATTATTAAAAAAGTGGGTCTTGCCACCTCCCACTTACAGTATGATAAAGGTTTGGATATATGTACGTAAACCTAAGTGTTTCCTTGGTAAATTAATATTTGGATAAACTTTTTCCCAGTAAAATTCTAGAATCATTCAATGAGTCCTCTTGTCTGAGACAATTGGCAACCGCTTCTTAGGGTTTTTTTTGCCTTCCTCTGGATCAACATATGTATGAAAACTGTCTAGCAGTAAGAGCTCCCTTTTCCTCAGATAGGGCACTGAAAAAAATGAATGGGGAGCTCTGATTGGTTGCTATAAACAACAAGGGAAGTTTTGGACTTAGACAGTTTTCATACATGTTCCCCTATAGGTTTATAGGTTGGACTCTATGGAACTGTATCTTTTTCTAAGCTATTATGTTACTATGAGTTAAAATCCTTCCTTAGTTTTGCCTAGAGGGAGGATATTTTGGATATCTGGCATCTTTTCAGCCAGACATCAGGCGCAGCCCCGTTCACTAAATTTTTAAATGTGCCGCACGACATTATCATGCGCCTGCGTCACTTTGTAATGCGTCTGATTTCAGAAGGTGGGTGGGAGGCAGGGTGCACTAGAATCATACAAGCTATAGATTTATAGCTTTGCTATGGCAGTTCTAAGCGCATTACAGCTGGAACAGGTAGAGCACTTTTAAAGTGGTTTACCTGAGCCAGAACTGTCGTACAAGAGCTAGAATGCGCCTGATTTATGACCCGCTGTAGAGGCTATTATTATTAACATACCAAATCAAAAGAGTTAGGAATAAACTCACTAGCTGAATTTCAGGCTCTCGATTTCCGAAAATTTGGAATTTGATGATAGACCAAAAAGTGGCCAAAAGGTGCAGAGAAAATACCCTTCATATAGCTCCATAACAGTGAGATATTGCTGTTCTTGAGTATGTTTAAGCTAATGTTAACATACCTCTCTACTGCTCTATCCAAAAGTGGTTATGGGTTATATTTTGAGGAAAGTCTGGGTAATGCCAGTATATACAGCATATAATCTCCTTTTTTAATAAGGTAAATTATAGGAATTTGGAACTGCTTTTCAGGTTGCTATAATATCACAGCAGAGTGAGATTTGGTGAATATTCCCCACAAGAGCAAAGAATTTTGTGTGTTACAAGGGTACGGACACTCGTTTGGTTAGATTCTGTTTCAAGAATCCGGACAGTATTTTATCATCTTTTCAATGGTTATAGGGGATGCTTCTGTCAGTGGTTGTGCATTCTCCCATCCCCCTTAACCATTGAATAGGACACATTCTGGCTGAAAACCGAGTGGAAGATTGTGTATATTCCAAGTTTTTCGGAACACCAACAGTGTGAAAATCCACCCAATAGAAAAACTGTGCATTGCAGACTACTGGGCAGATTTTCTAATGCCATCTATGGGGATGATTGACAGTGGTCTTCAAATCCGAAAACCCATGCCGTGTGGACGTACCCTAAGGCTGCTAACGACCATGGGTAAACCAGCCTAGATTCCAAAGCAAAGTTGTTATAAAAATGAGATCCCTTCAGCCAATCAGAACAGTGTATGAATAGACTACCAAGATTATATTTGGGGATGTCATGAAAATATATTCTTTCCCTGGATTTTGGTAACAGTTTTTGTCTACTGTCTGAGGATGAGTAGCCACCCAAACGAGAGATGTGAAGGCTTCTTGTAGCTTACGAATATCAGAGTGTTTAAGAAGTGAAGGCATATTTAAAGGAGTAACTGAGACCAAAATCTGATCTCTATCTCTCTCTCTCTTCCTCCCTCTCATGAAAAAACTACAGCTTTGGTCCTAATGTGGATGGTGAGTTAAAGGATAGCAGGACATCTCCCACTTAATCAGCGCTGTCCACACATATAGGGCCACATGTATAAACCAGTTTAGGTCTAAAACTCACTTTTTTGCCCATAGGTTACTGAGCGAGTTTTAGACCTAAACAGTTTCATACATGTGGCCCATAATCTCTAAGCTGGGTCATATGTAAACTGCTGCACAGTAGTGGGAAGAGCAGCAGGGTATTACTGGCCGAACAGTATTATTGAAGATAGCTGCCTATTGACGCTACTGCAGTGAAAGGCGAGACATTCTCGCCGGGGTGAAAAATCTCTCTGCACTGCCGTGCTGCGCAAAAAGAGTCCCCGCTAATAGAAGGAGCAAATCCCAGGCGATAGTGCTGTGTTGTGTGTTTATATGTGAGATATAGGGATTTATATTGCAGGGAAAGCAGGGTCCATTTTCAGTGCGTGCTCACATGGCGGCACTGGAAACAGAGGACCCGATTGTGTTGCTATTATAAATTTTGAACTAGGGCCAAAGATGTTCAATGTACCTACCCTTTCAATAGAGGCAATGTAGAAGCAAGATCCCACAAGAGAGGGTTTGGCCTTCCTGCCGTTATCAATATACAATTGTGTTACGTTCGGTTCTTTTACATATGGATTCTTTATAACAGGCCACTGACATATTTATTGCCTACTACATGATACTTGGACAGCTGCCATAAAAACCCTATGACTGATCAGATCCCCTTTAAATCTTTGCACGGAAGAGGGGATTTGTAGGAAAATACGGGTGTAGAGATAGCAAAAAAATTTATGGAATACAGCTGAAATTTCAGTCTAAATAGGTAACAAAAAATTATAATAATCTCACCATAATCCACACCGCCTCTACAAACCATTTCTAACCGAACACGAGGACCCATCTCCTCCAGCTGTTGCTGCATAAAACAATTATCTGAAAAAATAAAAGAGAAAGGAACTTAACTCTCTGCATGTCTGAAGGAAACCTATGTCAAACTCAGTTTTTGTTTTTTAAATTTAATCAGAAAATTGTAATTTCAGCTCCTAAACAAATGGGCACAGGAATACTGGTGAAAATACTTGACAGTATATGATATTTGTTATACAGTTTGTTCACACTTCCAAGCTTTGTCTCATGAAAGAAGGGGTGTGTGTGGTTTGATATAAAAGAGGCGTGGCTTGGCTTGCCGTGTGCTTAAAAATGCACCAAAACATTGCATTAAGTAAACCAACTAATAGAAGGTGTAAAGTTAGATGAGACCGTTTAAATTTGCACCATATTTATCAACACTATGAGACATGTGGCGCATTGTAAGAAAATCTAGTCTAAGTTTACAATGTCTACGAGTTAGACAGTTTTGAGAAATCTGCCCTGTTATCTATGTTTAGGATAGAAATGAACAAAAAGTTTTGGATGTATACATTGCGACAGCTGATTACTCATTCACCAGAAATATTCACCACTTGGTAAAACCATTGGATCTGTAAAGTCAGTGTAAGTTATTGTAATGGCCTGAGTTACCTTCCGCACAGCGACACACTTCTCCTTTACAGATTTTGCCCAGAAGTTTGCTGCCTTCATCCACATGGTAGAATTTAGTGCAACGTTTTTCTGAAAAAAAATAGAAAATAAAATTAAAACTACTACTTCCAGTGATTAGAGGTTGGTTGCTCTCTATAAGAGGTTATAATATGTTGTTAAAATGTCAAAAAGTAATAAAGGGGTTGTCTTACCACAAAGATCAGCTTTCAACATGTAGAGAATAGTAATTGAACATGTTTTCCAGATAGATTGTTTTGTTTATTTCTCTTTGTTGAGGAGATAAACGTGATTTTATCAGCTCTGAGTGCACTCAGGTTTCTCTAGGTTACCAACCTGCTCTTCCCTGCTGTCTTATTTGATAGCAGGGATGACATCATCACACAGGTGGGCACACAGAACTACCAGCAGCTTGAGAGCTTGAGTGTTATCTGATCTAACAAACAAAGAAGACTAAATACTTTTGTTATCTTTGTTTACTCCCTAGACTTTAGATAAACATATCTTGCTCTAATGTCAAAGTAATTAGCAGATATGCTAACCGCTGACATAGAACCATGGCCTGGCAGGGAAGAGTCAGGATGCATGAATGAAAGCTGGTTTTGACTCTAATACAGTGTGTTGAGACAACCCCTGTAAAAGGAGTGATATCTTTACAGACTAGCTAGAAAACTAGTTTTTGAAAATGTATTTTTGAAGCACATTTAAGATTACAAACAATAGCACTATGCTGACGGATTTTTCTCACTATACCAAGTCATGTCCTCAAATTGAGCTAGACCATCAATCAGCTAATCACCAATGTTCTTGGAAGTCGAGGATGACCACAAAATGTTAAGCTCTCATATATAGGATTACACAATGACCTTTTGAATTAATACTCGCCCATGTACATGGATGGGCCAACTATTTGTAATAATATTTTATTATTATTCTATTACTGTTTCTAATAATCTAGAAAAAAGCCTTAAGGGGAACCTGTCAACTTGTTCATGTAGGCCATACCATGGGCAACATAAAAAGTGGCATGTTTCCTTGTCACAGCAAGGTATGGCTTATGTTCCCTGGAACACTATAATGTTTCAATGCAAAATATCCAGATCCTTCATTATAAAAAATAAAAAGTCTTCTTTATTTCCAAACAAGCATATTAAAAGTGTGGAACACCATCTGCTATGCACATTAAACGCTTACGCATTTCGGAACACACCGTTAATCATATCCCACTGGATATTTATGCTCGATACGACTAGCTTCCCATTATGAGCCAACGCTTTTGAGGGCCAATTCTCGAGACAGGTGTGGGTTCCACCTCTGGGACTAACACCTATTACACTTTGACAGCATATCCTATTTCTATGCCATCAAAGTCTCAAAGTCTTTGAGCTAAATTTTGATCAAACTGCATAACATTTGCTAATTCACTGTGACCTCTTTGTAGAGTCCATTGTTGCTTTGAAGGTTTGCCTGTGGGTGGTGTAACCCAGAGCCGTAGGCTAAGCCAGGTAGAAGAGCTTTTGCAGAGCTGCTATGTCGCTCCCCTTGCAGAAGTTGCCAGACAGCATTATGTCAGTAAATAAAGGACCTATTTAAAAGAGGTTGTCTATGAAAAGGCAGGTGGGCTTATGCAGTATGATCAAAATGTGAATTAAGAACCTTCAGTTCATATTTGTAATTTTGCTTATCAGCAGAAGTTTGTTCTAGGGCATGTAGATATGTGGTCCATGTCTTTCTTCTAGGAGATACATTTTATTAATAATGTAAGGAAAAATATCATTTTTTATTAGGTTAGTTGTCATTACAGAGGAGATTGTGATTAAGATATTACCTGGAGAGTAATAGTCGTACACTGTGACCGATCCCGGCTGAATATGTCCTACTTTAAAGTACTGATGAAGGTTGAATTTCAGACATTCTTTTTCCTTATGGGAAATCTAAAATAAAGTAATAAAAAAAACTAATTTAATTTACTGGTTAGGGAAATCTGAACACTTACTTCCAGAAGGCCCTACAGATCACAACTAGAGATGGGCGAATTGATTCTAACGAAGTGGAATTCATTTAGAATTTCAGGAAAACTTCGATTCTGAACGAAGTCGAAGTTTGCGGTGATTCACGGGAACGAAGCGTGTTTTTAATTGATAAAATGGCCGCAAGCATGGGGCAAAGAACTCTGGGAGGAAGAAAGGCGTAGCCTAAATGACATGTGCAGAGATGAAGCCAATCAGAGACCGGCGGGATTCTGTGACGTCACCGCACTATATAAGTCGGGGCGTTACGCTGGGAGCTCATACCGCTCTCACTGTACTGATTAGGGAAGCTGCTGCTGCTCATGATATCTCATACTAAAGAACTAACTTTTATACAGCGAGTTTTGGGGGGTGTCTCAGTTTGTCTCAGAGACTGCTTCTCTTACGTTCTAATTCTGATTTTGTGGGGTATTGGAACTGAAGTCCAGTGTGCGTCCAATTCAGCTGCATATACATTTTAATGCTATCTGCTCAGTTCTGGAGCACATTGAATATCCAAGGGTTATCTAAGCCTGTTGCTGTTGTATTCAGTTAAAGAAACAGCGTTTTTTCAATCCAAATACCACTTCATTTTTGGCAGCTCATTTCTTTTGCGCAATTAATATCCAAGGGTTAATTAAGCGTGGTTCTGCTGTTGTGGTCAGTAAAATAAAGGGTTTTTTTAAATGCCAAAGAAGAAATTTTGCCTGTAGCATAATTCATATCCAAAGGTTAATTAAGCATTTTTCTGCTGTTGTAGTCAGTAAAATACACGCCACATAGCTGTTAATTTTTGCCAACTCATTTCATTTGCGTAGTTTATATCCAAGGCTTACCCAAGCCTATTAGTGGGTTCATTTGGCGTCAAATACAGGGTGTGTATTTATCATCTACAGATATCTTCATCAAACAGTGCCTGTACATTTTTGATCAAACAGTATGTCATTCAGATAGGTGGCAGGCTCTTCACCTGCGAGCGGCAGTGGCACAAATATTCCTATAGGAGGCACAGGTCGCAGCACAGTAAGGGGACGTCGCAGCAGGGGTCACTCAGTGAGGCCAGAACTGCTGGTGTCATCTAGCGGCCGCGTGTTGACAAGCAACCCAAGGGTTCTTGATTGGTTGACTAGGTCATCCTCTTCCTCCCAGATGACATCTGACAACCCCAGCAAAGAGTCGGTGGGAATGTCAGACACAACCCGTAGTTGGCATGGCCCGGGAGCAGGTCAGAGGCCCTCACCTGTCCTCAACCCGCCTCTGTCCCATCCGGTTCCCTCAGCCAGAGATCTACTATGTGGTCTGGGCTCAGCGCCACTATACAGCGAGGATGAACAATTTGTGGAGGACAGTCAGCAGCTTCTTGGCAGCAAAGAAATGGGGCCAATATCCCCTGCTTCTTGCAGTAGGCGGCAAAGTATAGATGTGGAGAGTGGCACGGGAGGTCATGTTGTGAGGGGTCAGCCTCTGCATACCAAGACCGTTGAGGAGGACAGCAGTGAAGATCAAACAATCGATGATGATGTAGACGACCACATTTGGGAGCCGAGTGAAGCAAGGGCTTCATCATCGTTAGGAAAAGAGGGCGTCAGCTTGCGCGTCAGGCAGCAGCGCAGCCAGCAAGTGGGTTGTGTGGCCGTGAGTCAGCAGGATAGCAGCAGTGTGAGGTCGGAAGCCAAGCGGTAGAAAACCCCCTTCACAGGTCCAAGAAAGTAGCGGCACAGGGGCTCAGCAAGGCAGCGGCGGCAGTAGTCACTCAGTGCGGAGCATTGGCGGTAAAATCAGCTACTCGGCGGTGTGGCAGTTCTTTGCTAAGACACCGGAGGAGCCGAATATGGGTATATGTAGAATCTGTGGGCAGAAAGTGAAGCGTGGCCAGGGAGCTAACGTTGGCACCACGGCTCTGCGTCAACACATGCAGCGTCACCATCCGGTGGCCTGGGAGAAACGTGGCTCAGATGTGGTGGTCTATCCTGCCGCCGCAGCAACAGCAGCAGCAGCAGCAGCGCCCAGTGGCACGCATGCCATTGCAGCCAGTCAAGGCTTCAACACCTCTGCAGAAGGGAGCTGTTTCTCTTTGACATCATCTGCCGGTCCAGACGCTCCTGCTCCTCGCTACTCATGGCGCCAGCAGTCGTTCAACGAGGCGATTGCAAAGAGACAACAGTATGCGTCCAACCATCCTAAGGTGCATAAGCCGACTGTGCTCCTGTCCAAGTTGTTGGTACTGCAGTCCCTCCCTTTCCAAATAGTGGACTCTGAACCGTTCAGAGAATTAATGGCCTCTGCCAAGCCGGGGTGGAGAGTTCCAAGCCATAACTTCTTTCCAAAAAGGCAGTACCAGCACTTCATAAATATGTAGAACAGAAGGTGGGTCAGCCCTTGAGCTTATCGGTTTGTTCCAAGGTGCACGGCAGTGCGGACGTGTGGAGCTGTAACTATGGTCAGGGCCAGTACATGTCCTTTACGGCCCACTGGGTGAATGTGTTTCCTGCCCAGCCACACCAACAACTTGGACAGGAGACGCCGCTTTCTCCTCCATGTTGTCAAACTGCTGCTCCTGCACCATTGTCCGCCTCCTCCTCCACCACCACCACCACCATCTCAGCCTCCACAAGTACTGCTCCATCATACCACATGTGTAGGGCACAGTGGTGTCACGCAGTTCTACACCTGGCTTGCCTCGGCGAACGAAGTCACACAGGGGAGGAACTGCTCCGCGTCATGCAGCAAGAAATCGATGTGTGGCTTTCTCCGCGCCAACTGCAAATCGGAACCATGGTGACGGACAATGGGAGGAACATGGTGTCCGCGCTGCACCGAGGAGGGATGGTCCATGAGCCCTGCATGGCGCACATGTTCAATCTGGTTGTGAAAAGGTTCCTGAAGTCTTCCACCGATCTTCAGAAGATTCTGAAAATGGCCAGGAAACTGTGCATGCACTTCATCCATTCCTACAAAGCCAGGCACACCCTCGGGTTGCAGTGGCAGGACGGCCTCCCCCAACACGCTGATATGCGATTTTTCCACCTGTTGGAATTCCAGCCTGCACATGTTGGACCGACTGTCTGAACAGAGAAAAGGCCATTAATGATTTTTTGATGATCCAGGCAGACAGAAGTACTCCCCTGTGTAACTTGGATATCAGTCAGTGGCAGCTCATGTGTGACACCTGCCGTTTGTTGAGGAGGTGCTGCTGTCCATTCGAGGAGGCAACGTTATTTGTTAGTCGCCAGGACTACGGGATGAATAACGTCATTCCACTGCTTCATGTCCTGGAACAGATGCTGAAAAATCTGTCTGGGCAGGGGACTGGAGACGTGGCGACTACATCTCACGGCCACATTAGTCCAGTGGGGACTGAACTAGAGGAGGAGGAGGAGGACATTGGAGCACAAGCATTGTCTGGTGAAATAAGTGGTTTTTCTACCCAGGTGACAGGAGAGGAGGAGCAGGAGCAGCTGGAGGAGGTAGATGGAGATGAGGAAGACGAGGCAGATGACCCACAAGTACCGTGGCAGTATACAGTGGAGATGGAGGATGGGAGTCCCTCAGAGTCACTTGTGCAGATAGCCCACAGCATGCTGATTTGCCTGGCTAGTGACAGCCGAATAGTCACCATCCAGCAGAGGGATGACTTCTGGCTCTCCACGCTATTGGATCCTCGCTACCGGTCTAAAATGGGAGCCTTTTTCCCAGCTGCTGAGAGGGAGGACAAACTCAAATACTAGAGAGAAATCCTCCATAGTCAGTTGGCCACTGCCTATGTGTGGCATCATCCCTCCTCTGACAGGTCTGACCGGGGGGTTCCTCAGTGCTCACTTACCACAGCTCACGTGCTATGGGAAGGTGGGGGGGGGGGGGGTAGGAGCAGTACCAGCTCTATCAGCAGCAACCTAAGTCTGGAGTCGCTGATGAGAAGCTTGCTTCACCCGCCTAGTGAGGAGGGCACTTGCCAGCATCAGCAGCAGCAGCACCTGGAGCAGACCCTGAACCAACAGGTGGTGGCCTACTTGTACAGCACTCTGCCCCCCCAGTTAGAAGATCCGCTGGACTACTGGGCAGCCAAACTGGATGTGTGGCCGCAACTTGCCGTGTTTGCAGTGGAGAAGCTGTCCTGCCCGGCCAGTAGTGTGGCATCAGAGGGGTGTTCTGTGTGGCGGGGGCCATCGTTACCCCAAGGAGAACCCGCTTGTCCACGGGAAATGTGGAACGACTGACCTTTGTCAAGATGAATCAGGCGTGGATCGGCCAGGATTTCCACACACCAATGCCTTAGGCGTCAGACTACATCAGCCATGACACCTCACCCAAACTTTGAGAAATGAGTCTGGGTTCAAACTACCTGCCTCAGCCACTATTCTGATGCCGCCACCCGCCTGATACCACACATCTGCTGCCAGTTGCTTCATCTGCCACCCACCATCTTTACCAGGGACTGGTATTGCCACCCACCTCCACACTGTGTCATTGTGCCACTGTCTGACCTCATGCTGCTGCTGTGGCTGCTGCCGTGACCTACAAACTGTGTCATTGTCCCACTCTATGACCTCATGCTGCTGCTGCTGTTGCTGGTGCCATGACATCAACACTGTGTCATTGTGCCACTCTCTGACCTCATGCTGCTGCCGTCGTCACCTCCACTCTCTGTCATTGTGCCACTCTGTCGCCTACTCCTGTTTTTGCCACCTCCAGAATTTGTCATTGTGCCACTGTCTGACCTCATGCTGCTGCTGTTGCTCCTGCCATGACCTACACACTCTGTCATTGTGCCACTGTCTGACCTCATGCTGCTGCTGCTGTTGATGCCGTGACCTCCACTGTGTCATTGTGCTACTGTCTGACCTCATGCTGCTGCTGTGGCTGCTGCCATGACCTACACACTCGGTCATGGTGCCACTGTCTGACCTCATGCTGCTGCTGTTGATGAAGTCATCTCCACACTGTGTCATTGTGCCACTCTATGACTTCATGCTGCTGCTGTTGATGAAGTCATCTCCACACTGTGTCATTGTGCCACTCTATGACTTCATGCTGCTGCTGTTGATGAAGTCATCTCCACACTCTGTCATTGTGCCACTTTGTGGGCTCCTGATGTTGCAGCCACCTCCAGAATTTGTCATTGTGCCACTCTGTGGCCTACTCATGCTGCTGCCAAGAGACCGCTGTCTCACTGGAACACCCCGTGGTTTCCTAATGCTGTTTCCACACTCCACCACTCTATGACGTTACCACTATGTTTAGTTTTCCCCTTCTTTTCACCTGTCAAAAGGAATGGGAAAGATCAGGATTGTCTAGCCAAAAGCAGGAGTGGATACAGAACACAGAAGACATGCAAATATCCCATTTACTGGTCATCTCTGTTTTGGATCAACTCCTTTTTGTTTTTGGCCTCAGCAATACTGATGGATTATTGACCGATTGAAAGCGGACACTGACGGATGAAAGGAAGGGCAAAATGATCTGAGACGTCAACGCAAAATTACTGCCGACACCCTCTCCACTCATACGTGGGGCCTCTACATGTATCAGCGTTTAACAGAACAGGTTCTGTCATATTTTGTGACGGTTTAAAGCTCTGGCCTCATGGAGTGACCCCTGCTGTGATGTCCCCTTACTGTGCTGAGACCTGTGCCGGCTCCAGTAACCTACTACTGTATTCTTTGACACTATGGTAGGATCTTAGCCCTCAGTTTGTTTTTTTCCAGCTTTCGCTGGCATGACTTTATCAGGCTACATTCCCGCTTCAGTTTTTTGGTCAGTTTTGCCCTCTTAAGTGCCCAGGTAATTTTATAGTGAAGCGATTCTAAGAGCGGCGGCAGTCATATGCGTGTCATACTAAAACACAACATTGTATGAAGACCAAACCAAGCCCCCCTCTGCATATTTAAGTATGGCACAACGTTCTACAGCACCCTGTAGGCTCTGTGCAGCCTGGAAATAGCTGTTTTTTAACGCGATTCGTCCCGAAGTAATTTGGACTGAAACCGAATTTTTGAGATATTCGCCCATCTCTAATCACAACTGATTTTTAGGGTCTCAATCGGAAAATACTCTCTGATCTTATCATTGGGGAACTCTTTTAATAAAAAGGGATTGTTCAAATGTTCGATGACAATTGATGGTGGAAACTCATCTTTATTTGAATGTCATCAACTACTCTCGGCTTTAAATGTGTTGCTCAAATGTCCTGTTGGGGCATAAAGAGGTTTGGTGGTGTGGACCACCTCCTAATGGCCCGTCTATAAGCCAGAACAGAGGTTAATCATTATAGAGAGGTTCCCTTTCTGTCAAACCCAAACCATCCATGCAAAAACAAACAACTTCTTACCTTGTCAATGTACAGAGTCAATGTGACTTTGTTGTCTTTGTTGATTTCAAATCTGGAAATGTATTTGTCCACTCCGCTTTTAAGCTGTGAATAAAAAACATTCACTTTTGATAGAAAAGGTCCATGAAAAGCAACAGAGGTAGAAATGCAACATTTATGACATTTTCCAAGTCAAAAGCAGAGACCTAAAGCAATAGTTGTCAGAAGTATCAAATTCATATTTCTGAACAAATGGTCAATAATTAAACCAAAATAGGGTGTATATTCCACTCAGGTTTCTCACCTATACATGGTAAGGGGCTCCATTCCCAGGATCAGGTTTTTATGCAATGGTCTATTTAGAAGGTGCAGCTGAGTGAAGGGGTTATTAACCCAAGCTGTGCTATGATCCCTCTTCTCCGAACAGAACAAGAGTTATTGCTCACACAAAGCTTGAAGGTACAGGTTGTTGCCATATTGTTTGCATGTTTGATAGAGGTAGAAAGAGGTAATTTAGCTCACCGGTCAGAGTGAAGTCTGACAGGCTTCAATGTTCCAAACTCCTTTGTCCAAACTATAGGACATTCACATGATGTTTGTACTTGCGTATAATTGTTTGTATGACGCACCTTCAGGTATCTGGAAAATGCACCCAAGCAAGTACCAGACTTGTGCAAATCCATAATCCTCTTCCTCATATCTTGGCTGATTTCTTGAGACTTTCCCATGATGTTACACACATAAGCAGTGTGTTTCTGGCGTGCGTTAACATACATCCACAGATGTGTCTCTAACTCAGATGTTGTCAATAAACCTATCAGAGGCTTCCAAAGACCTGACATCATCATATGCACCGTCCCAAATTGTTTAAAGGCAGAGTAATCCTAGTGTATGGAAACTTTTGACTTTGCAGAAGGTAATAAAATTGCCTTAAAAAATTCTAATTATTCTGCATTTGGCAAATATAAACAATTTTGGTTCCTAATTGACCTAAAACAGGGAAGGTTTGTTATGAAAACACATTTTTTTAGGGAATTAGGGCTCTATGTTTTGTTTTTGTTTTTTAATTTTTTGCTTTTGATTTTATTTCGTTTTTTTAGTCCCAATATGGGACAAAGCTTTCACTTTTATCATTCCTGTTTTGCTATGTATTATAATGTATGTGACAGTAGTCTGTAAGACTATCTATAGCAAGGCCTAATTGGCTTCTGTATATGGCAGCCCTGAAAGCCATTGCCATTGGCTGCTATGGCAAACATGGACTCCCTGTGATCGCATTGCAGGGGTGCCCATGGGTGACAAAAAGATCCCACTCCCACTGTCAACCACCTAGATACTTCAACTGCTATTGACTGTGGCATCTAGGAAGTTAAATGCGCAGCTACAACTGTAACTTGGTGGCACATTACAGCCGGCTTACGCTGTGGATGATATCAGCACAAACTCAGAGCCTGCACCATCCCAGCAACATACACGGCATCCGGGTGACTTGAAAGCTCTTCTGGTTGGCAAGTGCGCAATGCTGGTGGAAATACAGTGCTGCCTGGGATGAACCCAAACCCTGACCCCCCAACCACTAGCTACGTTAGTACAACTATAGCTTCTATTTATTTTTTCCTAGGTACTGTGTAGGGATGTTAAGTGTTACTGCGTGAGACCACTTGAGGTTAGTAAGCTGGGAGTCCCAGTAACAAAGACCAGATCCCTATGTAGGGGTTACAGGGTGAAAATCAACAGGCTCTTTAGACTCCACTCTTCAGCCCTATGGCAAATTCTGTGTTCAACCTGGAGGATCCACTATTCATCACAGGTGAGCCACTTACCTTATTAAGGTCATTTATGTCTGGTGAAAAAACGGTCATCATAGAAATATCAAGGATGGTCATGGTGGAATCATAGCTCTTAAGGAATCTGTAAAATAGATGAACAGATTTTGGACAATGTCAACTGCTAAAGAACTATAAATACATGAATTTAATGTATACGCTTGACAGTCTGTACAGATCTTTTTTGTCACAGCAGAGATGGTGATTAGGGTTGGTTGCTAATCATCACTCTTATCCTGAACATGTGCAGAAGTGATTGGGAACCACGGCCTGGATGATGGGTAGGCGAAGGTAGGCGACCGCTTAGGGTGCAACATCATCCCTGACAGAAAAGGGGTTCAAGGAGGTATAAAATGGGCTGAATTTTTCAGAGGTTGGAGATATATGCCTTATTTGCCTAGGACACCAGAATACCGTGTCCAAGTCCTATTGGGACTGCTGCATATCTGTGTGAATTCTTCAATATTTTTAATGCCCAGGTGGGCGTTCCATTGCTATTATGTTCCTGCCACCTTTGCTAATTAATCATGATATGCACTTTAATCACACAGGACTCACTTTTCACTTCTTTGGTTATTATATTAATTGGTATGCGGGTTTATTGATCACTTTGCATCTTTGTATTTTATATTTATTTCATCTGTTTATGGATTTTCATATATAATAAATGATGATTTGTGATGATGACACATTTCACTGCTTGACAAAGGCTCTGTGTGAGAGCCGGCATTGCATTTTTTGACATGAAGGAATAATAAACTTTTTTCATTGGAATTATGCTGTGACCTGTCGGGATCATCTCTGTTTTTCTTTGGCATAATATATAGTTGCCTAAGGACTAAGCTGGTAAAAAATACAAAGTATTAAGGGATTACTTGAAATCAAATTTGTCTTCCAGAATATGAAACTTGACTTAGACCATTGGTAACAATGTTGAGTTACGTTAGGGTCCTTACGGGGCTTAAAAGAGTGTAAGCTCTTATGGGCAGGGTCTTTTCTTCTGTAGTGTGTAAGCTCTTATGGGAAGGATCTTTTCTTCTGTAGTGTGTAAGCTCTTATGGGCAGGGTCTTTTCTTCTGTAGTGTGTAAGCTCTTATGGGCAGGTTCTTTTCTTCTGTAGTGTGTAAGCTCTTATGGGAAGGATCTTTTTTTCTGTAGTGTGTAAGCTCTTATGGACAGGGTCTTTTCTTCTATAGTGTGTAAGCTCTTATGGGCAGGGTCTTTTCTTCTGTAGTGTGTAAGCTCTTATGGGCAGGGACGTTTCTTCTGTAGAGTGTAAGCTCTTATGGGCAGGTTCTTTTCTTCTGTAGTGTGTAAGCTCTTATGGGAAGGATCTTTTTTTCTGTAGTGTGTAAGCTCTTATGGACAGGGTCTTTTCTTCTATAGTGTGTAAGCTCTTATGGGCAGGGTGTTTTCTTCTATAGTGTGTAAGCTCTTATGGGCAGGGTCTTTTCTTCTGTAGACTGTAAGCTCTTATGGGCTGGGACCTCTCTCCTGTAGAGTGTAAGCTCTTATGGGCACGGATTTCTCTCCTGTAGAGTGTCAGCTCTCATGGGCAGGGACCTCTCTTCTGTAGACTGTAGGCTCTCATGGGCAGGGAACTCTCTTCTGTAGACTGTAAGCTCCTATATGCAGGGACCTCTCTCCTATAGAGTATTAGCTCCTTTATGCAGGGACTTCTCTCCTGTAGAGTGTAAGCTCTTATGGGCAGTGACCTCTCTCCTGTAGAGTGTAAGCTCTCATGGGCAGGACCTCTCTCCTATAGAGTGTAAGCTCTTATGTGTAGGGATCTCTCTTCTGTAGAGTGTAAGCTCTTATGAACCTCTGTCCTGTAAAATGTCAGCACTTATGGACAGTGACCTCCTTTATTAGTGCAATATATCGTTGCCCGAGGACTAAACTGGTAAAAATACAGAATTTTAGGGAATTATCTGAATGCAAATTTGTGAGTCTTTCAAAACATGGAAGTGGACTTAGACCACTGGTAACAACATGGAGAACAGAAATCAAAAGAAAAGTCCTGTCACCACATACTCATGTCTCAACATCACTGAACTATCTAGCTAAGGGGAAAATCCTAGTTCTGGCCCCACAAAGTAAAACTTTTTGTCTCTCTTGCAATGTTCTTTTTAAAGTGGTTTACCCACAAGGATGCTTCACTGAGTCACAAGCAGTTTTACCCTCACTCTGTCTCCTTATGCTGTGGATGGTTCTGTAGTAGACTAGCGTATCTAGCATCTCTATAAGTATCTGAGCATTTACACTGACAAGTGCAAGAGATGTAATCTCTACAGTAAACAAAAGGTACATGTGCTGTGAGAACTAAAAACAATGTCTTATCTGTAAACAGAAGCTAATCTTGTTAAAGATAATTAGAATGAGGGAGTGAGCTCAGTCTGACCATGGTGACATCACTCCTTGCTCTCTGCTTGAATTAGATAGCATCATTCTGGTCAGATAACCATAGAAACCTATGTGCACTCGGAGCACATGAAATCCCTCTGACTTAAAATCAATCAGTAAAACCAACAGACTAATGTATTTAGAATAAGTCTTCAATTACCCGTCCATTCATGTGGAAAGTTAATCTTTGTAGTGAGAAAACAGCATTAAGTATCACTACCAACCTTCTTTTTTACATTTCTATAGACAACAAGCATGGGTATATACACTATATTGACGCTCAACTTAACAGTGGCTACAAATTGTGAATCTTACCTGGTACAAATAGTCATGGAAACAGTGGATATTGCCCCTTCCTGACTTTTATCTGTGTGGGAAAGTGTATAGATAATTCTCATTTCATATGAAGAGTGCCGATCCGTAGAGGTACAATAACTCATAATCACCATATCAGGTAGAATGTCCCTAGTAACCAATCTGTCCCTTACTTGAAGGGGTCGTTCAGGATTAGAAATAAAGGTCCGACTATGGATTGTGAATAACGGACACATTTTATCCAAATTCCAAACAACTTCTACACAGCGGTGTTAAAATGCCGTCCACAATGCAGCTGGGTGGTGTTTTTTGGTGCAAATTTGTGCTCAAAACCGTGGCTGGTTTTCAGATTTTCCACATCACCATTGCATTGGGGCCATGGGAATCTGACGGGAATCTAGCTGAAGATAGAACATTTTGCATATTGCATGACCATAAGTATTTCCCTACTTTGTCCTCTAGAACTCATATAACCTAAAAGGTCTACCATGTAAAATGATCTTCTAGATAATCTCTGCTACTGTTAAACACTTTTGTAATGTATTTTCATTAACATTTCTGTGCTCTTCTTGCAGATCTAAATCAGCTATTGAAAGACAGAAAGGTCAGTAGTTTTGTGTGTCTGGACTTACAAGAGACACCTTGTGAGGAGCCCAGAAGATCAAGTGACCAAAGAGTGCAGCATTTAAAGCCACACTCCTTGGATCCCTTCTCTTACGACTTTTAACAAGCTACATACAACACAGGACAATTACAAATTAAACAGGGAAAACATCCCTGGGAGATAAATGAAGACTCTGGTCAGACATTTTATTTATTTATTTTATGTTCAAAACTTAATACTTGTTAAGAACAAATATTAAGGTGAGGCTATACTCTGTGGCTAGCAGCATACAGCTGAAACTACACCCCATGTGACTATCTATAACCACATGAGAGCAAATTGAGGATTTGTTACATCCAATAGAGGACGTTTGAGCTTACAGTGCTCTTCCCATAATGCCTTGTGATATACAGATGCTTAGTGGGATGCCAAAATGTAATTTTCAAATCACCACACACCTATAGAGTGCTCTCCCAAAGGAGAGACATTTCCCTTTCTCAGCCACTCGTTGCCTCTCATCCAGCCAGCAAGTTCTGCTCTGTACTGACGAGGGGCAAAACCCCGAAAAAGCTGTATGCAGATGAGTTATGCTGGCTTTGCTAACATCCCTTTTGCTATCCAAAGACTCAGTGAGTAAGAAGCAAATTAAGGATTTGTTACATCCAATAGAGGGTGCTTGAGCTTTCAGCTAAAGTCCCATAACGCCTTGTGATATAACCACACGAGATACACTGGCCCACTCGTGTGGCCATTTGCAGGTGCGGGAGGGTTGGATTCATGTCAGTTAAAAACTGCACTGTGTGTTCCCACCATTAGCATAAAACCTCAGGAAAAAAAGCAAAAAAGTCAGCTCACCCACTCCTTAATGATCCTCAGAAAGTCCACCCCCAGAGTGGCTGCTCACCCACTCTCAGGAATAAAAGTATTGGTGAACTCCAGCATTTCACTCCATAATGAAGAATTTTACTTGAATTTTAATATGGTCACAATAAAAATGGTACATAACTCCAGTATCTTATGCCCACGCTGACGCGTTTCAGACAAAGTACAAAAATGAATATGAATAAAGACTTCATTCGAAATGCATTAGTGTAGACACTAGATATTGGGATCATGTACCATTTTAATGCAAAGGATTATAAACAGTCTTAATCAGTTCACCTGAATAAGATGCAATTGTCACAGCAAACTCCTGCTAGTTAGTAATAACTCCAAAGAGAAGAAAATGCTTTAAAAGCGGTTTAAACTACAACCACACTCAACAAGGTGTCACAAGACCTATAATAATAAATAATCAATCATTTAAAATCCTGGATATTCCTTTAAGACAAGAATGAAAATAAAAATTTGCTCCTTCAACTTCTACATGGATGGATTTGGTGTTGGCCAATTTACATTTTTTTTCTTTGGAACCATTGTAAATGTGTTAATAAATAAAGTCAAGTTTTTTTTCCTTATCTTGGAGTCAAACGCTGGAGTTCACCTTTTTTATTTCTGATCATCAAGTCTACAAAATAGCATCGAGAGAGGTCCCTGCCCATAAGAGCTTACACTCTACAGGAGAGAGGTCCCTGCCCAGAAGGGATTAGACTCTACAGGAGAGAGGTCCCTGCCCATAGGAGCTTAAACTCTACAGGAGAGAAGTCCCTGCATAAAGGAGCTTACACTCTACAGGAGAGAGGACCCTGCCCATAAGAGCTTACACTCTACATGAGAGAGATCCATATCCATAAAAGCTTACACTCTACAGGAGAGAGGTCCCTGCCCATAGGAGCTTACACTCTACAGAAGAGAGTTATCTGTCCATAAGAGCTTACACTCTACAGGAGAGAAGTCCCTGTCCATAAGAGTTTACACTCTACAGGAGAGAAGTCCATGCTCATGAGAGCTTACACTGTACAGAAGAGAGTTCCCTGCCCATAAGAGCTTAAACTCTACAGGAGAGAGGTCCCTGCCCATAAGAGCTTACAGTCTACAGAAGAGAGGTCCCTGCATTAAGGAGCTTACACTGTACAGGAGAGAGGTACCTGCATAAAAGAGCTTATACTCTACAGAAGAGAGGTCCATGCTCATGAGACCTTACACTCTACAGAAGAGAGTTCCCTGCCCATAAGAGTTTACACTCTACAGGAGAGATGTCCCTGCTCATGAGAGCTTACACTCTACAGAAGAGAGTTCCCTGCCCATAAGAGCTTACACTCTACATTGAAGAGGTCACTGCCCATAAGGGCTTACAATCTACAGTAAGAGGTCCTTGCCCATAAGAGCTTATACTCTACAGAAGAGAGGTCCTTGCTTATGAGAGCTTACAGTCTTCAGGAGAGAGTTCCCTGCTTATAAGAGCTTACAGTCTACAGCAGTGAGGTCCCTGCCCATAAGAGCTTACAGTCTACAGCAGTGAGGTCCTTAGCATCAAGCATCAAAACGGGGAAGGGATTTTTAATTTTGTTATCGGAGAACAGTGAGACCTCTCTGAACGGTGGCCGTCTCAAAGAGCTGCCATTGTGCTTGTTCAGTCTACTATGTTGCCTCTCTGACCACCACTATATGGAGTGGTTGCTGGTCTGTGATACTCACGCATGGACTTTGCATTGGGCATTACCTTCCTAATACTGATAATATTCAGTCCATCTCCATGACATGTAGCTTATAAATATAATATCAGAAAAGAACTACAAGATGAACGAGAGATAATGGGAGAAAACCAAGGTGCACAGATCTTACCATCAGGTTCCTCCTTAATTGTCACTGACAGATCGAAGTTGTGGCATTTTTTCTTCGTTCTTTCAATCACATGATAAACAGAAAATACCTGGTGGTCGAATGGAATTAAAGCTGTTAGAGTTCAGGGTTAGGGTTAGGGTTGAGTGGTGGGTCTCGATTTGGCACCATTGCTTTCTTGCTTTCATAGGGAAATAGGTTGGAAAAAATGCCCTCTGTTAAACATTTTATATTATTTCCTTACTCTCAAAATTCCTTGACCCTTTCCTTCTGCAGTGACTATAAATTCTCCAACTTCATATGTCTTCAAAAAAAAAAAAAAAAAAAATAGGCAAAGAAGTCTCCTTTCTACGCAATATTGTTGAATCTTTGGTTACTACCATCACCATAACATCCTCAGGTCCTTACCTGTTCTGATCGGACAATCAATGCATTTTGTGGATTTAATCGATATATTGTATTGTGGCGACTCCCCGGAAGCTTGTAGGACACATCCATTTCCAAATCTTTGAAATGTGGTACATCTATCTGATACTGAGCAAGAGCTTCAAACTGCATCATAGTAGCCTAAAACCAAAAGTTAGAGAAGAATATAGTACAACACCGATAGTATGATCCTATAGGACCATGAAAAATTACATGGAAAAAAATGGACAGACTTCTCTGCTGTAGAGTGTTAGCTTTTATTTGCAGAGACCTCTTTCTTGTAGAGTGTAAGCTCTTATGAGCAAGTACCTCTCTCCTGTAGAGTGTAAGGTCTTATGGGCAGGGACCTCTCTACTGTAGAGTGTAAGCTCTTATGGGCACCGGGAACTCTATCCCTGTAGATTAAGCCTTATGGGTAGGGAACTCTCTCCTGTAGAGTGTAAGGTCTTATGGGCAGGGACCTCTTCCTGTAGAGTGTAAAGCTTCCTGACTGAGGCAGGGACCTCTCTCCTCTAGAGTGTAAGGTCCTATGGGCAGGGACCTCTCTCCTGTAGAGTGTAAGGTATTATGGGCAGTGACCTCTCTCCTGTAGAGTGTAAGGTTTTATGTATATTGTCCTGTCTCCTGTAGAGTGTAGGATTTTATGGGCAGGGACCTCTCTCCTGTAGAGTGTAAGGTCTTATGGGCAGAGGACCTCTCCCTGTAGAGTGTAAGGTCTTATGTAT
This sequence comes from Phyllomedusa bahiana, assembly GCA_025379985.1. Lineage (NCBI taxonomy): Eukaryota > Metazoa > Chordata > Amphibia > Anura > Hylidae > Phyllomedusa > Phyllomedusa bahiana. The sequence goes on along the minus strand of JAODAL010002396.1, from coordinate 165,848 downwards.
TGACCTGTCTCCTGTAGAGTTAGGTTTTATGGCAGGGACCTCTCTGCTGTAGAGTGTAAGGTCATTTGGGCAGGGACCTCTCTCTGTTAGAGTGTAAGGCTTATGGGCAGGGACCTCTCTCCTGTAGAGTGTAAGCTCTTATGGTCAGGGACCTCTCTCCTGTAGAGTGTAAGCTCTTATGGGCAGGGACCTCTCTCCTGTAGAGTGTAAGCTCTTATGGGCAGGGACCTCTCTCCTGTAGAGTGTAAGCTCTTATGGGCAGGGACCTCTCTCCTGTAGAGTGTAAGGTCTTATGGGCAGGGAACTCTCTCCTGTAGAGTGTAAGTCATTATGGGCTAGGGACCTCTCTTCTGTATGTAGTGTAAGCTCTTATGGGAGGGACCTCTCTCCTGTAGAGTGTAAGTCTTATGGGCAGGGACGTCTCTCTGTAGAGTGTAAGGTCTTATGGGCAGGGACCTCTCTCCTGTAGAGTGTAAGCTCTTATGAGCAGGGACCTCTCTCCTCTAGAGTGTAAGGTCCTTTGGGCAGGGACCTCTCTCCTGTAGAGTGTAAGGACTTATGGGCAGAGACCTCTCTCCTGTAGAGTGTAAGGTCTTATGTACATTGTCCTGTCTCCTGTAGAGTGTAGACCTTATGGCAGGGACCTCTCTGCTGTAGAGTGTAAGGTCTTATGGGCAGGGACCTCTCTCCTGTAGAGTGTAAGGTCTTATGGACAGGGACCTCTCTCCTGTAGAGTGTAAGGTCTTATGGGTAGGGAACTCTCTCCTGTAGAGTGTAAGGTCTTATGGGCAGGGATCTATCTGTACAGTGTAAGGTCTTATGGGCAGGTCCTCTCTCCTGTAGAGTGTAAGCTCTTATGGGCAGGGACCTCTCTCCTGTAGAGTGTAAGATCTTATGGGCAGGGACTTCTCTCCTGTAAGTGTAAGGTCTTATGGGCAGGACCATCTCCTCCTGTAGAGTGTAGACATCTTATGGGCAGAGACCTCTCTCCTGTAGAGTGTAAGTCTTATGGGCAGGGACTCTCTCCTGAGAGGTGTAAGGTCTTATGGGCAGGGACCTCTCTCTGAGAGTGTAAGGTCTTATGGCAGGGACCTCTTCTCCTGTAGAGTGTAAGTCTTATGGGCAAGGGCCTCTATTCTTGTAGAGTGTAAGCTCTTATGGGCAGGGACCTCTCTCCTGTAGAGTGTAAGGTCTTATGGACAGTGACCTCTTTTCTGTAGAGTGTAAGGTCCTATGGGCATGGACCTCTCTCCTGTAGAGTGTAAGGTCTTATGGGCAGGGACCTCAGGTCTTATGGACAGTGACCTCTCTCCTGTAGAGTGTAAGCTCTTATGGGCAGGATCCTCTCTCCTGTAGAGTGTAAGCTCTTATAGGCAGGGATCCCTCTCCTGTAGAGTGTAAGCTCTTATGAGCAGGGTCCTCTCTCCTGTGGAGTGTAAGCTCTTTTGGACAGGGACCTCGCTCCTGTTGAGTGTTAGCTCACATGGACAATGTCATCTCTCCCAGTGTTAGACTGGGGTGCCTAAGTCCCACAGGTGTTGTTGATTCTAGCAGACCATCAGTTGAGCTTTTTCTGGGCCTACCGGTAGAGTTTATTTTTGGGGCCCACCCTACTATAAATGACTGTATATGCCTTCTAAACACCGCCTCTTGCTTTTCACCTCTGTTTCTCTGTCTCTTTCAAGGATGTATATGCAGTTAAAAAACAACTACAGGCTAACCATGCTCAGTGGCCACCGGGGGTGTCCCCTATTTTCCTGTGGACCATTCCAAGCCTGATCTCTCCTGTAGATTGTCCGCTCTTATGAACAGATGTCATTCTGCTTTTGACTCATTGTCTGTTTCTTTTTTTTGATTGCATGCAATTTTTTTCTTCTTACATCTCCAATTCTGAGGCTCTGTGGAATATGGTAGCTATATAAAGATGATTCTTACACCCACAAACAGTGAAGGAAATAATTATTTGATCCCTTGCTGATTGTGTAAGTTTTTCCACTTACAAAGTCATGAACAGTCTATAATTTTAAGGGTAGATTAATTTTAACATTGAGAGATAGAATATCCAAAATAAAATACAGAAAATCACATTGTATAATTTATTTCAATTTATTTGCATTTTGCAGTGAGAAATAAGTATTTGATCCCTCTGGCAAACAAGACTTAATACTTGGTGGCCCAGCTGCTTTGAGATCATTAACAAGTTCCCCCCGTGTAGTTTTACGCTGATCTCTCACCTTCCTCATGATCAAGGACTCCCCACGAGGTGAGATTTTGCAGGGTGCCCAGATCGATATCGATTGACAGTCATTTTGTATTTCTTCCTGTCACTGTCCGCGTTGCGGCCTCTGCTGTCACCATGTGCGTTCCTGTCGCCGCTGCTTACCAGCCTGCGGTCGCTGTGTGGCTTTTCCTATGCTGGCCATGCTGCTCCTCCATCTTGGCTGCTGCCCTGACTACTTGTTGCTCTATACATCTTCCACTCATTTATTCCCACAGTGTGCAGCGGGGTTGGGCTTCCCGTACCAATCCCCTTCCACCTGTGGGGTTATAAACCTGCTTCTCCCTACATTCCCTGCCTGATCCTTGTTGTTGCATGTTGTGTTGTTAGTGTCTCATGTTGTGCAGTTGTTGCTGTGTGTTCTCTTATCTTGTTTGTTAGCAGTCTGGTGTGCACACGCTGTCTTGTTTTTGTCCTTATGGTATTCTCTATATTTGGTTAGTCTCTATGTTGTTCTCCTTGTGTCTGTGTCTGAGTTTCCTTGCCTTGTTTTTGCCCTGGTCATGCCTTGGTTCCTTGCCTGTGTTTAGCTTTAGTCTCTGCTCATGTTCTTGGTGTTGTTTCCAGTCTGTCTCTGTATTGTTCCTTTGCCTTACGTTTAACCCTCCTGGTTGGCATCCGTTTTGTCCTGTCTTTGTTTGTACCTGCACATATCTTTATCTAGTCTACTTTATCTGTGTTCATTTTCTGTTTGGTGCCCAGCTTTGGCACTTCTGGCCTGTTTGGTCAGCTGCCACTGCTGGGGACTGCTCTGAGGTCGCACCTGGCGGCTGTTGGGGTAAGCCATCCTTACCATCAAAGGCTCTGTGAAGATGCCCAACAGCCACTTAGTTACGCCCTCTTGGAGCAAGCCCGGCATTGGTCCAGTGGGTCCACTACCCGCTTTACTGCTCATTCGTTACACTTTCATTTTCTTACTATTGCACCAACAGTTGTCTCCTTCTCGCCCAGCGTCTTACTTATGGTTTTGTAGCCCATTCCAGCTTTGCGCAGGTCTATGATCCTGTCCCTGACATCCTTAGAAAGCTCTTTGGTCTTGCCTATGTTGTAGAGCAGGGCTCCCCAACTCCAGTCCTCAAGGCCCACCAACAGGTCATGTTTTCAGGATCTCCCACAGAATGCACTGACAATAATTACATCACCTGAGCAATGCTAAGGAAAGCCAGAAAACATGACCTGTTGGTGGGCCTTCATGACTGGAGTTGGGGACCCCTGTTGTAGAGGTTAGAGTCTGATTGATTGAGTCTGTGGACAGGAGTCTTTTATAAATGTGACTATTTAAGCCAGCTGTCTGTAATGCAGGTAACGAGTTGATTAGGAGCATCTAACTGGTCTGTAGGAGAGGATCAAATACTTATTTCTCTCAGCAAAATGCAAATTTATATAATTTATACAATGTGTTTTTCTGGATTTTATTTTGGATATTCTATCTCTCAATGTTAAAATTATCCTCCCCTTAACATTATAGACTCTTTGAGCGACATGTATGGGATATCTGGCGTCTTTACAGCCTCGTTCATACATTTTTAAATCTCCCACGCCACTCTGGGACGCATTACATAGGGCTTGCAGTGCTTGGGAGGCTGGTGCACTAGAACCGTAGCGAAGCCACATATTTATAGCTTTGCAATGGCATTTCTGGGTGCATTACAGTAGGAACAGGTAGAGCACTTTCAACTGACGCCCTAGCGCTAGTATGTGCCTGAATTAGGACCCGCTGTGTAGCAGGTTCATATATCAGGCACATTCCAGACTTATGTTAGGCGCATGAATTTTGGCGTGTTAATGCCAAATTTCATACATGTTGCCCTTCATGTGTTTGTCAGTGGGCAAACTTACAAAATCAGTAAGGGATCAAAAAATTATTTCCTTCACTCATTGTAGGTCCACGCACTAATATTCTTAGTGGTCTTAGTCATGGCTCAGATAGGTTATTGTCTCTTTTCATTTTCTATGACAAATGACTTTGAAAGGCATACAGTTAAGTTGTAAAATTGTCTGCTCAACCAAAAGACATACCTGTGTTGATCCCCAAACATCTCCGAAGTATTTCTGTTCGGTTAGCCAATGCACCAGTGGTGCAGCTTTGTCAAAAGCCTTCATCCTCAAAAGGGTGAGAAGAGCATAGGAGGTAGCCTCAAGGGATAACAAGCGGGAGCTCGATTCATCCCAGTGGGTGTCCTCTGAAGGGAAATTTGGACACAAAGGGCCACATGTATGAAAACTATCTAGGTCTAAAAATCACTTTGTTTCCCATAGGAACCAATCAGAGCTCACAGCAACCAATCAGAGCGCCCCTCTCATTTCATATAGTGCTCTGGTTAAATGAGAAGGGTGCTCTGATTGGTTGCTATGAGCCCTGATTGGTTGATATGGGCAATAACGTGAGTTTTAGACCTAGACAGTTTTCATACATGTGGCCCAAAAAATCCATAAGCACAAAAAACAAGACAATGCATTATATAAAAATTCTTGATGCTATGTCCAAAAGTTCCTGATGCTTTACCTGTAGATGCAGACATTAGTTTCCTGGTGTCCTTGAGCTTGCCAGCCTTAGCCAGTGCATAGGAAGTGATGGCGATGGAGTAAGGGGTCTTCAGGGTTTCATAACGATCATTTAAATATTGCACAGCTTTATTGATGCCTCCTGGTAGACTCTGTGTGTACGGTACAAAAAATAAAAAAACAGGGTGCTGCAATTTTTTTTTAAGTCTCTCTTTCTTTCTCATTACAATGCATTAGGCTGTATAAACGATTGCACACCATAGTGATGAAGTACCCTACGGGGACTCAAAGTATGAGTACGTCCTAGGATCACTAAGGGACTCCGATCCCGCTATATAGCCGGCGGATGTTATCTGCGCGGTCACAGCGTGGAATGGTGCCGGTGCCATCCCGGGCTGTTTAACCTGTTAGATGCCACGGCTAACATGCTCTGGCGTCTAAAAGGGATGAGAACTCAATGAGAAAAAGTGCTGCTGTCACGTTTTCTAACCAGGATGGCTAGAAATGTCCGGTTATGGTGGATCCTCTGGGCCCACCGCAGGCACAGATGGTAACACCCGCAGTGGGTAGCCGAAGTACAGGACAGGACAGCCGGTGCAGGAACGGAGAACAGGGCACCGCAGGTGTAGCCGGTAAACGTATGCACAGTCCCAGGGTGATAGCAGATTAGGCAGGACACCAGGTATCAGCAGGTAGTAGCAGACTGGTGCAGCGACAGGAGTTCAGCAGGTAAAGAAGACTGGTAATATGGCAGAAAACAGCAGGGAAACAGGTGCGCTGGACAGCGCAGGATTAAGCACAGAAGTTCAGCAGAAGCTTTAGCAAACGGAGGTCTAGCTCACTGGAGAAACACCAACGAACTGACCCAGAGCAGAGGGAGAAGTTCCTTCTGAAGACAGGGCAGGGAACAGGAGCACTGTCTCGTGAAATGCCATGCAGTGCAGTGCCGCGCGTGTGCCCCTAGAGGAAGCACATGTGCGCACAGGACACCAGGGAGCTGGAGGAAGCAATGGAGACTCGAACCTGCCAGCAGAAACTGCTGCAGGACAGACAGGAGCCAGGACAGGTGAATGATAAGAGCCAGGGACACTAGAGGATGCCACTACAGCGGCCGGGTCACGGGAGACACGGGCACGCCGACGATCCATAACAGGGACCACGGCGCGAACCGTGAAGGCAGCGCACCATTGCTCACTGTGATCGGAGCACCCGTGGCTAAATCGTGGGGATCCGATCGTTTAACATGACAGCTGGAAGTCTTGTGAAGGCTTTCATTGCCGCCATGTTTTTGGTTTGACTACTTCCTGCCCCAGACAGGAAGTAGTAAAACTGCCATATTGGGACACCCTAATGCATTGCCTACACAATGCACTAGGTTGTAGAAACGATCACTCCCTAGTAGTGAAGCGCCCTAGGGGGACTCAAAGTTACAGTGAAAAAAAAGTGTTTTAATGTGTAAAAAAAAAATAAAAAGTTCAAATCACCCCCCTTTTGCCATTTTACAAATAAAAAAATAAAATAATAAAAAAGTGACACATATTTGGTATCGTCATGTCCAAAAAAAGTCCGATCTATTAAAATATAACATCACTTATCCCATACACTAGACAACTTAGGTGATGTTCACACGGCTTATTTCAGAACGTATTTACGTCGGATTTCCGATCGTAAATCCGTTCCGAAATCAGTTGAAAATCAGTTGTAAATAAGTATCACTAAGTGTGGCACGTATTATGCGACGGATTTACAATCCCCATTCATTATATGGGGTGAATCCGTCACGAAATCCGGCCCAATAATTGACATGCTAATTGTTTTTAGGGCCGTATTGCGGCCGCAAATCCGCAGCGGCAATACAGCACGGAAATACTTTTCGTCTGAACGACGACACGTATTTCCCATTAAATCCAATATTAAATGGCCTGCCACTTATTTCAAACTGATTTCGGAACGTATTTACGATCGGAAATCCGACCATAAATACGTTCTGTAATAAGCCGTGTGAATGAGCCCTTAGAAGAAAAAATTCCACACGCCAAAATTGTGGGGTTTTTGGTAATTTTACCTTCTCTAAAAATTGGAATAAAATTGATCAAAAAGTCGCATGCATTCCAAACTGGTAGCAATAAAAAGTACACTTTAGCCCGCAACATATGCCGCCTCACTCAAGTCCTTAGGTGTTAGTGCAAAAAAGTTTAAAAAATGGAGCCGCGGCACAAATTTCAAAAATCAAAAATTGTTTGTTTTTTTATGGTACCAAAACATAATGAAAACTACATGTTTGGCATTACCGGAATCATATCAACCTGCAGAATACAGAGAACACATCATTAATACAGAAGATTGAACGCCGTAAAAGAAAAACACCTGCAAACATGGCACAAGCACATTTTTTTCACATTTTGCCCCACTTGAAATTTTTTTACGGTTTCCCAGTATATTCTGTGGTTCGGTGAATGACACCATTAGAAAGTCCGTCTTGTCCCAAAAAATAAAAGCCCTGATATGTCTAGGTAGGTGAAACAATAAAAAAAGTTATGGCTCTGGGATGGCGGGTGTGAAGATCTCCAACCGGGATGGCTGGAAAACGCCTGGGCATGGCGGATCCTCAGGGCCCACCGCGGGCAGAGATGATAACACACGCGGTGGGTAGACAAAGGGTAGCCGTACAGATGAGACAGCAGCAATACAGCACCCAGGGGGTCAAGCTCTATGTATGAGCAAACACAACAACGAACTGACACAGGGAAGAGGTAGGAAGTTCCTTAAGTAACCAGAGGTCACAGGTCACTGTGCCGGACAAAGGAACACAGACTCCTTAACTACAGTGCAGTGCCGCGCGTGCGAGCCTAGAGGGTGCACGTGTACGCACAGGACGCCAGGGAGCTGGAGGAAGCAAAGATGGCGATTCATACCTGCCAGAAGGAATGGCTGCAGGACTGGCAGGAGCCGGGACAGGTGTGTGCAAAGAACCAGGAACACTAGAGGCTGCCGTAGCAGCGGCTGGTAGTCAGGAGACGTGGGCACGCAGTTGGTCCATAGCAGGGACCGTGGTGTGAACTGTGACAGTGGGATGGGAAAAACGAACGTGTCAACCAAAAAATAAAAATGCAAGGTCCTTAAGGGGTTAACCCCCGGAGTTTTGTAGGACCATCTTTATCTGCAATGACAGCTTCAGTCTGTTGGGGTGGCATCAACAGCTTTTCACATCTAGAGGCTGGGATAAATTTTTGCCCATTCTTCTTTGCAGTATCACTCTAGCTCACTCAGATTTTCAAATCCTTCTCCACATCTTCAGTGGGATTTAGGTCAGGACTGTTACTGGGACATTGTAACACAGGAATCTGCTCTGATGTAAACCCTTCCATTGTAGCTTTGGCTGTATGTTTAGGGTCATTGTCCTCCTGGAAGGTGAACCTATACCCCAGTCTGAAATCTTTTGCTGTCCACACGTTTTCCCCTTCAGGATTGCACTATATTAAATTCCATCCATCTTCCCATCAACTCTTAACAGCTTCCCAGGCCCTGGAGAAGCAAAACCTCCCACCAGCATGATGTTGTCTCCTACCAAGCTTCACAGTGGAATGGTGTGTTCAGGGGGATCTGCAGCGTTGGCTTTCCCACAAATATAGAATTTGACATTTAAGTCTCATCTGATCAGAGCCCCTTCTTCCACTTCCTGCTGTGTCCCCTACAGAGCTTTCTGTACAAGAGACTGTTTATGGCTTTCATTAAGGGCTTTCTCCTTGCAACTCTTTTAAGTGTGGAGTACACAACTTACAATTGACCTGTGGATAGATTCTTCAATCTGAGCTGTGGATCTCTGCAGCTCCTCTACAGTGACCCTGGGCCTCTTGGCTGCTTCTCTAATTAGTGGTCTCCTTGTCTGGGCTATCAGTTTAGGGGGACGACCATGTGTTGGTATGGTAGCAGTTGTGCCACACTCCTTCTGTTTACTGATGATGGATTGAACAGTGCTCTGTGAGATGTTCAGAACTTATTATTTCTTTTAAAACCTGCAATACACTTTTCTAGAACTTTATCCCTGAGCTGTCTAGTGTGTTCCTTGGCTTTCATGATGCCGTTTGTTCACTAATGTTCTCTAACAACCCTCTCTGGCCTTCACGAAACAGCTGCAGTTGTACTAAGAATTAATTACACCCAGTACTCTATTTACTAATTAAGTGACTTCTAAAGGCAATTGTTCACACTGGATTTTTTTAGGGGTATCAGAGTACATGGGGGGCTTGCTGCATATGCACGCCACACTTGTCAGTTTTTTTAATTTGCAAAAACTTAGAAAAATGTAGTATAATTTTCTTTACATTTTACAAATACTTGCTAATTTATGTTGCTTTATCAGATAAAATACCAGTTTATGTCTGTAATATTTAAAAATGAGGAACAAGGGGTAGGAAGACTCTTGCAACCCACTGTTGTGGTATTATTGATAATTTTGTTTCTTATTATTCGGGAATTTGTGCAGTAACAGTGTGATCGAAATATATATAGGGAGATACTTGCTCCTTGTCAAGTGGTATTAGATGGTAACTGTATGACTATTATTTAGAGGTATCCATTCAAAAGTTTGCAGTGGGGTCCGGTCTTGGACAAAATTATTGGTACTCCTCCATTAAAGAAAGAAAAAACAACAATGGTCTCTAAAATAACTTGGAACTGACAAGAACAATATTAAAATCAAATTTACTAAAAAAAATAAACTAATGAAAAAAGTCAATGTTTTTGAATTGTGGTTTAATGGAAAAGTAAAAAAAAACAAAACATTAAAACCGGCTGGAATTTTTTATTAAGGATTCTCAATGTATTGCCTCAAATGTCCCCGGATAGAGGTCAAAACAGTCCTGTGCTTATGTATTTATCCGCCTGCCCTTCCTACGTTGGAGAGAGCGTGAATTGCAATAACTCTTGGCCTGATTTCCATTTTGCTTATTGGCAAAGCTTGTGGAGAGGGATCGTAATATTTATGAAGGATGGAGTCAGGAAAGAGTTAACTCTGAAATTCTGCTGAATTGGACAATCTGTGTATTTAACATCTTCAAGGAAACCTGAACAATGTGTGTGTTTGCAGTCTAAAAGACACCAATTCGGACAACAAGACACGGGATGTAACTTGCTCTGACCAAAGAGAGATAAGACAATAGTTACACATTATCTCACCTTTATGCTGAAGTGATCAACTCCCAAAAATATATAAAAGCTTGGTATTGGCAAATAAAGCTCAGTTCTGTTGTGCTCTGAGCTCCAGACCGCTTATATAGTTGAGCATGATTGTTTCACTTGTGTTTGATCATTATATGAGCGATAGCAGTCTGTAGCTGCTTCTAAATTACATCCACTGCCGTACTGGTTCAGATAGAGTGTGTGATCACTCTAATTGGTTTAATTATCAGCGGGCCTCGAACGGGCCCGGGGGAGATTCCAGGGGTACAAAATGAGGGGGACATTTGGAACATCACCCGGAAAACGCTCAAATTTACTGGCAAGGAAAGAAAACGCTTTGTTTTTCTTCGATTGTTTCTGTGCTTTCCGTTGTGTGATCCGCCCCCGTCCCAAAAAAAATATAGGGGTTGGTAATGCCCGGGGCCTATTTTAGACAAAAAAACCCTGATTTGGAGTGGATAGTATCGGTGCTGAGAGTGTTCATTTATTTGCGATTAGGGAAGGGTTTTACCTAACTGAGACTTTTTGGGGCTCTAAAAGGGGGGCTAATCCCATTTTTAAACCCTGGAAATGGGAAAAACTAAGTGACAGTGTATGTTGGGAAGTTTTGAAGCGTATGTTTATAAATCCGTGACTGATTTATTGAACTACACCTTCATCCCAAAGGTGGGTGTTGGTTGGAGGGGGGAATAACGGGCAAAGGAAAAGAAAGCGATAGGAAAAAGGGGCCAAAACTTTTGACACTGAGTTGTTCGAAAAAACTTCTAATCCTGATCCCGTTTAGCCTTTGCTGTATAGATATCAGGAGAAAAGAAAAGGGGGGGTACAGAACCTGGAAAACCTTGTGCTTAAAAAGGAAGCAAGGGAAGGAATGGGATAAGAATATTGCTGCTTTAAAAGGGGAAACCCCAAGGGGAAGGAATAGGGTAAGAAAAGTTGCCTTGCATAAGTCCCTCACAGGAGAAGATACATTCCCCATAAGGCACTTAAGACAAACGGGATGCATGAATGGGTCAGGGGAAGTCAAGAAGCGTCAAGGGATAGATAAACCTGTACCACTTAGGAAGATACTTGAGAGTAAACATGGGTCTAAAGCAACCAAATAACTGAATCCGATTTTGAGGACCTTAGGCATGGAAGCAGAGAGAGTATTGGATCTAGATAGATGGCAGGAAACAATGGTGAATCTGAGTAGTGCTATTTATGATCATCGTTGGGAAACACAGACTTTTTGTCTAGTATTTACAGCTAAGGAAGCTAAGCGGTTTAGATGGAAGTATGATCTGCTTACCGGTGGAGGTATTGTAAATAGGCAACCACCCCCATCTATAGCTGCAGTGGGACCCTCAGCCCCTAGCAAAGTGCAGTGCCCGGAAGGGTGGACTTGTATATGTGGACAACAGAATCCTGATTGGAGGGACACTTGTTGTGCGTGTGGATGCCCTCGTCCATACTTAAATGATAAAGATACTGACTTGTTGGCCCCCGTCTTCACTAGAGTGTCCAGACAAACAGTACCAGGGCCACCAGCAGCAGATGGTCAGCCAGCAAACCCAGACCAAGTAGTCCACATAAGACACAATGACTGGAGACCATGGACACCAACAGAGCAGATGTCCCTCATGCAGAACTGTCCTGACCCACTGACAAAGCCCCTCCCCTTTGGATGTTATTTAGGACAGATCCAACCTAATTATAGGGCAACATGGCTTGACTTAGATGGACTCTGCAGAACTAAAATGACTTTAGGGATGTACCGTATTATGACAAGTGCGCTACAGCCTTATATGCCAGCAGGGGGAGATGGCCCCAGATCTGAGGAATCAGGGGTCACCTTTATGCAACACCTCATGACCTGGTGTCAGGGACAACAGGACGAACGTGGGAGTACAGGAGTAACCCACCAGGGACCCACAGAGAGTGTACAAGCTTTCTTCCTTCAAATGGAAGACCATTGGGCTGATGAAAATTTTGACCTGACCCAAAGGGGACCCCAGAGAATGATTTGTAGGGCAACCATGGACGGTCTAAGGGCCGACATACAAACTAGACTGAAGACAGTGGTCCCTGATTGGCGTACTTGGCATGACCATACCCGACTTATACAATTAGCGAAGGGTATTGAGGCTGACTTAAAGGAAGCCAAGGCACCCAAAAATTCAATGTCAGCCACTATTTTAGAAAACCCTAATCTAATTAGGTCTTCCTAATTATAAACTACCATTTACCCTTTACTTCATTTAAAGGTTAGGCCATGCTACAGGAGTTCTCACGCAGAAGCATGGACCCAGGAATAGGCCGGTAGCATACTATTCCGCCAAACTCGATCCAGTAGCGCAAGGAGCTCCGTCTTGTGTTTGTGCCGTAACGGCTGTTGCGGTATTGGTGGATAAATTCTCTGAAATAGTATTAGACAACCACTTGGACATATACACTCCACATGATATGTCTGGTATTTTGAACCAGGTCCAACCAACACACATTTCTATGGTCAGACAATTGCGATTACAGTGTGCCCTCCTGATGCCTCCCAATATTTGTTGCACTGGGTTGAACCAGCTACTCTTCTCCCAATTGAGGAGCAGGATTCAACAGGGGGGAATAAGGATGAGGTATTTGTCATCTCCACTGACCATGACTGCCTCCAACTAATGGAGCAGGAGACATCAGGTCTTGATTCAGCTGTGGATCATCCACTACAGAGTATGGGGGAGAATGGCAAATTCTGTACAGGGTATGCCATTGTGACCCAACATGAGACTGTCAAGGCAGGCTGATTGCCACCTCATGTCTCAGCCAGGAAGCTGAACTCACTGCGCTAACAGAGGCTTTTGCAATGGCAGAGGGTAAGGAAGGGAAAATATTTACACGACTTCGCCTATGTTTTTGGGAGTGGCACTTGTTTTTGGGTCATGGTAGGCCAGGAATTTCTCACAAACAGCAGGCACACCTGGGAATAAAGAGGGCAGATCGGGCAGCTAAAGAGGCAGCCAGACAGGGACAAGACACATAGCCCTTGCACAAGGGAAACAGTGCCCTGAACCAACCATAGAGGCTCTGAAGACATTCCAGAATCAGGCCTCAAGGGAAGAGAGGAACCTCTGGGTGAAGCAGGGTGCCAGCCTAAGCGACGGGCTACAGGGTGATGGGTCGAGGCTCTGCCTCCCCCGAGCTTAGTTTCCCATGATAGCCGCCCTTAGCCACCTGCCCACTCATTTGGGAAAGAATGCCATGATAGAATTAGTCAATAAAACAGTGGATAGTTCCTGTTTTTTCCACTAGGGGCCATAAGGGACTGCCTCTTGCCAGATGTGTCTTGAAAATAACCCTGGACAGGTGGTTAAGGGACCCTGTCAAGCTTCCCCCAAAACCATTGTATCCCTTTCAGTGATTGCAGAAAGACTACATACAGTTTCCCAAAAGGGTTTTGGGACCTATGAGCATGCTTTAGACTGCACAGACGTGTTCTCAATTGGCCCGAAGCTACCCCATTGCTTAGCCACAGCAAAGGCCACTGTAGCAAAAAAAAAAAAAACACTAATGACCGAAGTCTTTTATTGATATGGCCTTCCTGAAGTAATTGAAACAGAACGAGGTACCCATTTTATTCAAAAGTGCAATGTGATTCACTGACTTCATATGTGCAGGCCTTGTAAAAACATTTGAATAAGGTGCATAACTTTGTATTTCTTCCATTCCAGACCCGGATCCCAGAAAACGGGTACAATGATTGAAAACCAGGAGACTATGTAATACTAAAGAAAAATGTCCGAGGAACCTTGGAGTACATGGTTTGAAGGCCCCTTCCAAGGGGTTACAAACTACTAGTACTTTGGTAAAACTGGAAGGAAAACCCAACTGGATACACGCCAGTTATTGTAAGAAGGTTTTAAGACAAAAAGAGTAAAGGATGCCGTGGGTTGTCTTCTGGTTATTGATCCCCGTAGTGGAGGGATGGGAAAAAGGCTTAATAATGATGAACCATATGAAAATAAGCTAATTACACATCACAGAGCATTAGCAGATACCTTAAATGTTGCTGATTGCCGGATATGCACTCACTCTCCTCTCACTGCTGCCAGCATACCATATTAGCTATCCCAGTAACAATTGAAAGAATAATGGAGGGATAAGTGTTTTTTCTCTTTAGCCGGGTATGATTTCTAAGTATAGAGGTTTTGGAAAATGATTTTTTCTTTACTAGCAGTTATGTAGTGTTTAAAGTGTTTATGTTTGCAGTGTTAAATTACGCGGAAATTGTGAAAGACCCCTATGAAGGTTATGTGAGTTACTATGTGATCGGAATAAACCCGTTTATTTTTCTCACCTTCTTAGTGAAACTCCATCTGCGATCGATTGAACTCGTTATGCGGGGGTCTCTCTTTCTGAGGATGCTGGAGGAATATTATGGGATGATGATTTCTAATGAAATATTTTCAGGCAACCCGTCGGCCCTGGGCAACACCTAAGAAACTTCGCTATCCCCCCCTTGGATTTAGGACCCAGACTTTGGCCATGAAAGAGTTCAAAGGGGGGACTGTAAAGGATGGAGTCAGGAAAGAGTTAACTCTGAAATTCTGATGAATTGGACAATCTGTGTATTTAACATCTTCAAGGAAACCTGAACAATGTGTGTGTTTGCTGACTGCAGGACACCAATTCGGACAACAAGACACGGGATGTAACTTGCTCTGTTCAGAGAGAGATAAGACAATAGTTACACATTATCTCACCTTTATGCTGAAGTGAGCAACTCCCAAAAATGTATAAAAGCTTGGTATTGGCAAATAAAGCTCAGTTCTGTTGTGCTCTGGGCTCCAGACCGCTTATATTGTTGAGCACGATTGTTTCACTTGTGTTTGATCATTATATGAGCGACAGCAGTCTGTAGCTGCTTCTAAATGACATCCACTGCCGTACTGGTTCAGATAGAGTGTGTGATCACTCTCAATTGGCTAAACTTATCATATTCAATTCACATTTAGCCATGAGGAAGACCTGAGCTTTTGCCATGAAGCCACATAGCAGCTACACGAGAATTTTCTTTTGCCCTTGTCTAATGGATAGATAGGAATTTTTTTGGGGGGGATTCTACTGATAAAGTGCATTGCTAAAGGCTCACGGTCCTTGGTGCAAATGTTCAGCCAGTGCCCCTTTACCCCCAGAACAACAGGTTCCTTACTTGGTGATGCCGCAGAAAATTATACAAATATACCAAACCAAGAAAATTAATTACACGCCCATTTTACACAACACATTCTTTTTAAAGGCCACACCTCTTAAATGAATTAATCATAGTAACCCCTTTAAAATGCTTTGAAAAAAATAAAATCACATTCTGATTTCACAATTCAGCTTTAACTTGTATTTTTCTGATGATGGAGCTGTGTGATGGCATTTTTTTTTGTGGCAAAAAAATTAACCTTTTTTGTTTGGTACCATTGTAGGGTACATAACATTTTTTAATCCTTTTATTCAGTTTTTTGTGAGTCTGGATAAGCAAAAATGTTATGCATTTACCATATGGATTATATAACTTGACCATTAAAAAGATTTTTGTCTCACTATAGGACTAGACTATGGATCACTTTCATAATACATACCATACATTACTGTACATTGCTGTATTGTTATTTGCTAGGCACCTACTACACTTCAGCAGGCCCTAGTAGAATATATATATATATATATATATATATATATATATATATATATATATATATACACTCACCGGCCACTGTATTAGGTCCACCCTGCTATAAACGGGGTGGAGCCCCTTTTGACTTGAGAACTGACTCAATTGTTCAGGGCGTAGAGTCAACAAGGTGTTGCAACGATGCTCAATTGGTACCAAGGGGCCCAAAGAGTGCCAAGAAAATATTCCCCACACCATGACACCACCACCACCAGCCTGAACCGTTGATACAAGGCAGGATGGATCCATGCTTTCATGTTGTTGACGCCAAATTCTGACCCTACCATCCGAATGTCGCAGCAGAAATCGAGACTCATCAGACCAGGCAACGTTTTCCCAATCTTCTACTGTTCAATTTCGATGAGCCTTGGGCAAATTGGAGCCTCAGTTTCCTGTTCTTAGCTGAAAGGAGTGGCACCTGGTGTGGTCTTCTGCTTGCTGTAGCCCATCTGCCTCAAAGTTCGCCGTACTGTGCGTTCAGAGATGCTCTTCTGCCTACCTTGGTTGTAACGGGTGGCTATTTGAGTCACTGTTGCCTTTCTATCAGCTCGAACCAGTCTGCCCATTCTCCTTTGACCTCTGGCATCAACAAGGCATTTCCGCCCACAGGACTGCCGCTCACTGGATGTTTTTTCTTTTTCGGACCATTCTCTGTAAACCCTAGAGATGGTTGTGCGTGAAAATCCCAGGAGATCAGCAGTTTCTGAAATACTCATACCAGCCCTTCTGGCACCAACAACCATGCCACGTTCAAAGGCACTCAAATCACCTTCCCCATACTGATGCTCGGTTTGAACTGCAGGAGATTGTCTTGACCATGTCTACATGCCTAAATGCACTGAGTTGCCGCCATGTGATTGGCTGATTAGAAATTAAGTGTTAACGAGCAGTTGGACAGGTGTACCTAATAATGTGGCCTGTGAGTGTATTTATATTGCTAAGTTAGTGCTTATTATTTATCCTCCAGTTACTTTTAAACTAAATCACAGAAAATTTTGAACTGCTGTAGAAATCAACCAACATCTGTCACTAGGAGTGCATCTTCAGTCTCCTAAGTTGGGAACAGTATGGGTTTATCTCCACCACAATGCAATCTGATCTGTTTCCCCTGAAGAAACCTCTCTGAAATAGTGAGTGGGGGGGGGGGTGAAATGTGTCGGGAATTTAGTATTGGAAACTCAGCATTTTGCTATCAAAAAAATTTGTTCACTGCTCCCAAAATCCCATATATAGTATTGAGTGTAGTGGGGATAAAGGTGGCCTGGATAGGGAAATTGTAAGGTCTCGATAGGACCAAAGCTAGTGCTGGGTGGGGCCGACCTTGTTGGGACAATAACTCCATCATTTATTCAGGTCATAGGAGGTGGATAGCGCATCATTAGGGTTAGACTATGTGGTCCACTATTTTCTTGCTTTACTTACCTTGATCCTGTTTCAGGAGTGGATTTAATGGAGCAGAAAGGAGTTTGATTCAACTAACCGTAAGTGGGCATCTGTGGTTATAATAATTAAATTTTTGCTGTAATCGATAGGTATATTGATTTTTGTATAGTATTCTATCCTTCTTGTGCTATACCACCTTCATGTTATTATGATATGCTTTCCTGAAAAGAGTGATGTTCACTGTTTGTTTGCCTAAAAAACTAATTTTAAGTATATTTATTAAAAGTTATATTTTAGCTGATAGAATGTTTGATACTGTGATTCTCAAGTTACTATGGTAACAGTCAGGACTGGACAAGGTATTTTGGTGCCTTAGGCAAAAAAGGCACATAGTCCCCCCAATGAAAAATTCAGCCCACTCCATGACTCCTTTCGCCCCCTTCCTGGCTGGGATAAAGTGGTGTCCTAGGTGGTTGCCTACCTTTGCCTATCCATTGTCCCAGCCCTGGCAAACATTAGCACCCTGCAATCGCATTTCAAGAGGACCCAATGATGGACAGGGGGAGCCTCAAAAAGCCAATATAACAAAACTGAAAACATAGACAAAAAGAAATGGTAGGAGACTGCATGGACCCAGGGACTGGCATTTAGACAGCAGTGCCCCCCAACTAACTAACCTGACTATTAATTTGGAAATACAGATGTAGCAAAAATGAACTTGACAAATAGTGTGATATCATAGTATGATATCATGGCACAGACAGTTATTTCGGGTTTTTCACTGCTTTTCAATGGCCTTTGTTTAGTGATAAGCATGAATAACTCAGAAAGCCAGGATATCATGGACAACCTAAACTACAGTATGCTGCATTCGTAGTATCATTTTTGAGAGACCTGCTGCATCCATGGTTCGGTCTTCTGTAACCAGTCTCACAGGATTTAAATCAACAACTAGAGTACCCAAAAGTATAACAAATATGCAACCCATTATAAGGCATTAACCCCTTACCGACCTATGACGTATGAGTACGTCATAGCGCCGGTAAGCGGCGCGATCCCGTTTCACTGCCGCCGGGTGTTAGTGGCCTGCGCTGTTTAACCCATCAGACGCTGCGGCAAAGATGGCCGCGGCAAAGATGGCCGAAGCGTCTCAATGACTGAAAAGCGGGGCCACGCATCGATTTTTTCAGCCCGATCGGGACATCAGCGATAAGATCGCTGAGTCCCGAGGGGCTTACATGGCAGCGCAGAGCCTTGTGAAGGCTCTGATCGCTGCCATGTTCCTGTTTGCCCCACTTCTGTCTGCAGACAGGAAGTAGGGAAACTGCCATCTTTGTACACCCTAATGCACTCCCTATGCAATGCATTAGGCTGTATTAACTATCGCGCCCCCTAGTTGTAAAGCAACATAGGGGGACTAAATGCTAAAGTAAAAAAATAAGAATAAAGTTTTAAAGTACAAAAAAAAAAGTATTAAACGTTCAAATCACCCCCCTTTCCACATTTTACAAATAAAAACAATAAAATAATAAAAAAGTTACACATATTTGATATCAACTCATACGAAAAAGTCAGATCTATAAAATATATATAATAG
The DNA here is from genome assembly GCA_025379985.1 of Phyllomedusa bahiana. NCBI lineage: Eukaryota > Metazoa > Chordata > Amphibia > Anura > Hylidae > Phyllomedusa > Phyllomedusa bahiana. The sequence continues at coordinate 147,209 of JAODAL010002396.1, read as the reverse complement.
AATTTATCCCGTATGCTGAACACAGTAGAATAAAAAAAAATTCCAAACACCAAAATTTCGTTTTTTTGGTCATTTCACGTCACATAAAAATTGGAATAAAAGCGATCATAAAAGTCTCATCCATTTCAAACTGCTAGCATTAAAAAGTACACTTCAGCCCTCAAAAAAATGCCCCTCGCAGACATCCGTAGGTGTTAGTACAAAAAAGTTATTGGTCGCACAAAACGGCGCCACGGCGCAAATTTCAAAAATAGAAAGGCTTTGAATTTTTTTACGGTACCAAAACATAACGGAAACCGTACATATTTGGTATTGCCGGATGTGTATCAACCTGTAGAATACAGATAACACATAATTTTTACCAAAGAATAAACTCCGTAAAAACAAACCTCCCGTAAACATGGCTCAAGTACATTGTTTTTCACATTTTGCCCACTTAGACTTTTTTTGCCGTTCCCTAGTATACTCTATAGTAATATGAATAACACCACTAGAAAGTAAAACTTGTCCCGCAAAGTAAAAACTCTCATATGTCTATGTAGGTGGAAAAATAAAAAAGTTATGGTTTTCAGAAGACAAAGAGCAAAAAAATTTAGAGCCATATTATTATGAACGTCCGTCAGGAAGGGGTTAAAAAGGGTAGGAGAGGCGACTCCATGGTGACAATGGGTATAACAGGATGCAAGAACTTACGGCAAATTCATCAGTGCAGATTGGTTCGCTTATTAGCATGGCGATAAGGACGAAGGCTGTGAGGCGAGATTCCATCTCCGTAGAACTTTTTGTTATACCCCCCTATGGAAAAGCAGAATATATTTCCAAAATGTTAATATTTAAAAAAAATCACATTCGCTTCTTAGGCAGCTCTGCTTGTATAATAAACTATGTGCAGCCAGAAATGGTACATCCAACCTATACATTTGCAGCGTACATGTGGTCTTCCATATCTGGTAAATGGATGAGCACTTTCTATGGTCATGTCAGAAATGCACTGTGTAAGAATAAAAACTAATAATATTGGGCAGCACTATCCAAGAGCAGGGGTGCTAAAAGGGTGTCAAAAACCAATACAAGACAAAGTAGCACACTGTAAACCATTATGATCACACACTAATGTTAAACAATAATACATGTATGGAGGTAAAAGACAAACTTTCTATACATTTGTAAAGTCATTAACTGTCCTGATGCACAGGCCACCATGGAAATATCCCTAAAGTGACCCAATAAGTCACATTCATAAGAAGCCACCTCTGTGCACCAATAACAAGAAGCAAAAGATTTGATCTAAAATGTTATTATGTAGAAAAGTAATATACAGGTATAGCAAAGTCGAATTTTGCAATGATATTATGGATTTCGGTGTTATCTGTTTTGATGGACTTGTATCTTTTCCCAAACTTATCTACTGTGTTATTAAAAAGTAATGAAAAAGTTAAGAACATTTTTGTGAAATTCAGTATCTCACAATAGTAAGTGCTCACTAAAAGGGCATTCAGGAGAGCCGATCACTCTTTGAGTAGCTCAGTAAGGGAGACGCCTTTATTGTCACTTCTGCATTTCAGTCATAGAGGGATTGACTCCATATGCTGTGAGTGCTGTTATAGTGGGCATGGTAACCATACCGGTACTCACAACATATAGAGTTAATCACCCTATGAATGAAATGCAGAACCAACAATACAGGCTTCTCCCACTGGAGTAACTCTTTGATGATTTAAATTATAGGTGTCTCCTGATGATGTATAGGGGAAACTGAAACATGGTCATGTTGGGACCTTTTTCTCACAAGGCATTTTCTCTATTTGATAAGATCTTCATTTTGAAGCGCCATAGTGGTATTGATGCACACTGGGTTTAACAGGGTCTGTTATACTGGTCAGGGTCCTCCCTTACGGGGCGGGTGCTCCGTTTAGCTAGGTTTGAGGGTTTAATGTAGCTCCTATAGGACCTTGTAGGGATAGATTGTCCCTCCTTATTCCCTTCACCTATTGGTTGTGTCCTTGTTGGTCCTATTTACCTATAGTTTTCTGTATTCTTATCATTTGTTCCTATTATTTGAATAAATAGAAATAAAGGGTAATTTTTTAAATTTATTTTCCATAAGCCAAGAATTTCTTGGCAGAGTTGCTTATGGCAAATCCATGTAATGTTAAATGGCCGTGCTGTTGAGAAATCTTTCATTGGTACAATTCAAGTTATAACAATAAATATGAATGAAGTGTCTTATGAACCGAATAGTATTGTCTACTCCACATTTGTTCTCTCTCTTCCAATTCATTACCCGTTCTGGTTAACAAGGTCTCTGGGTAATTAGGTTTGTTATCTAAGAAAACCATGTTCCCATGTCCACTACTTGGAAAATCACATTATATGTTTGCAAGGTTTTTGTACCTACCACCATCTCCTGGTGATAGACGTGGGCATCCTCCCTGAAATTCCCATACGGAACTTGTTTATTCCGGATGAGCCACTTCACTGAATTACAAATCGCATTTTTCTCAAGTACAACAAGACTGGAAGCCATGGAAAATACTTTGACCACGTAAGCAGTGAGCCTGAAAGTAATAAGTAAGATTAGAACATAAGGCACCATAATGTCCAATATCTGTGTTAAAGTAAGTAGAGGTGGAACTTAGAATGAAATGGGAGGAGTTTTGACTAGAAGAGGGAGGATCCAATATTAAGAATAAATAAGAAAACAATATAGACAACTTGCAGTTACTTAAGGAGCCTTAATTATTAGCACTGTAGAGGTAACACATTAGGAACACATCCCAAGGATAAAGAGAATTTGCACTCTCTGGCACCCATTTGGCAAGTGAACCATATTTCAACCCCTCACCACCGCAGCCAGTTGTGACCTCCATTACAGAATCCTATTTTTCAAATCTGATATGTGTCATTTTATGTAGGAATAACTTTTTTGATATTTCTACCTACAAATGTGATTCAGAGACTATTTTCTCCTGACACATCGTCCTTCAAGTAAGTAATACATTTTGGTCCATACCTGCTTATTTGTGAAAAATATCAAAATGTCGTGAGAATTTAGAAAAATTTTTCATTTTCAAACTTCAAAAATGTCTATGTGTAAGGAAGATAGTTATAGCACACAAAATATTTTCTAACTAGCATCTACCATATGTCTACTATAGGTTGTCATCATTTATTTTTATTTTTTATGACATTAGCGGGCTTAGAAATTTATTAGTAATTTTTCACATTTTCAAGAAAATTTGCAACACAGTTTTTTAGGGACCGGTCCGGTTCTGACGTGGCTTTGAGATGACTACATGTTAGATACCCCCATAAATGACTCCATCTAAGAAACTACACCCCCTAAAATGTTTAAAACAGCATTTAAGAAGTTTGTTAATCCTTTGGGGATTTCACAAAAATGAAAGCAAAGTGGAGGTGAAATAGAAAAAAAAAAATCACTTTTTTTTGCAGATTTTCAATCTTAATCCATTGTTTACTGAAACACAGTAGATGTTACCAAGAAAATGCAATGCCATATGGATTCCTCTGATTCTGACGCTTTTAGAGATATCCCATATGTGTCCCTAGTGCACTATTTGACTCAACCACAAGCCTCAGAGTAGGAGGAGCACCTTCCGGACTCTGCAGTCTCATTTTCATTGGGATTTTTTTTAGGCACCATTTCAGGCTTATGGACACCCTAAGGGGCTAAAACTTAATAAACACCCCTAAAAAGACCCCATATTAGAAAATACACCCCTTAAGGAATATATCCTAGGGTGTAGTGAGTATATCAACCCCTCTGGTGTTTCATAGATTTTTTTAGTATTAGGCTGTAAAAATTGAAAAGTTTATTTTTTTCCAAAAATCTGGAGTTTTAGCTGAACGTGTTTAATTTTCAAAAGGAATTCTGGAATAAAGCCATCCAGAATGTGTTTTGCAATTTCTCACAAGTTTGGCAATACCCTATATGTGGGTGTAAACTGCTGTTTGGGTACCTGACAGGGAGAACAAGGGAGGGAGCACTATTTAGCTTTTGAAAAGCGGATTTCGGTGGGTGCCATATTGCATTTGCAAAGCCACCAAAGTACCAGAACAAGTGAAATTTCCCGAAAGTTACACCATTGTGGAGTCAACACCCCTCAGGGAACTCATCTAGGAGTGTATTATGCATTTCAGACCCACAAATATTTCTTAGATTTTTTTTTCATATTCAAACTCTTTATTGAAAGGATTATAAGAAGTACAAAAAAGCAAGTATAGACAGATCCAATGTAGAAACTGTAGGAAATACAAATTATTCAATACAATACTAGCATATCAATCTCTCCTCCGTCATGATACAGAATCAGATATAGGAAATGCTGAGAAAATCATACTATTTATTTGACAGAGAGACATGGGTATTCGGTCTCCAAATTGAATACTGTATCTGTTGAACCTATCCTCCAAAGGGGAAAAAGATTGGCTAAGTTTCTCTTAAATGCATTAATCATTTGAGTTTGTGGTCTCAATCGAGGTCCCAGTGAGGAGGGTTTGAACCGACCCAACAGATAGGGTATAAGTAAGTCTTGCACCAATTGTTTAGTTACCTTCTTATAAGCCACTCTTAGATAAACTTTACTAGAATCAATAAGGATACAAACTAAAAATTAAGAAACAAGAAAACAAAACAAAAACTCAGAAACCTATGGCCGGCACGGCTGTGACACTGATTCCTAAGTGAAAGAAGAATCGATCTGTACCACTCCAATACTAGTTCCCAGACCGTCGGATTTGTAAGATAATCCGTTAACAAGAACCAGAGAGATACTGGTCCGATTGGCAGAATGTAATCCAATCTTCCCACACATATAGATATTTGCTGTAACATAGCGGAGAATCAGTCCGAAACTCCTCCGTATTTCCCTAAACCAATCCGCTATAGACGGGCAGGTTGTGGAGAGCCAGAGTCTGGGGATAACTATTTTTGCAGCCAAAATCAGGAAAGTGAGGAGATGGGCCCTAAGGATATACCCAGGGAGGGGGATATCGAAGAGGAGAAGAGTAGCTGGATCGTTTTGAAGTTTTATTCCCGTTATTCTAAAGATAAAATCGATAACCTTGCACCAAAAGGGTTGTAGAACCGGGCAGCCCCACCAAATATGAGTCATGGTTCCCCTATTAGACTTGCACCGCCAACAGGTACTAGGATAGGTGGGGTATGCAAGGTTCAATAAGGCCGGGACTCGATACCACCTAGTAATAATTTTGTAATTAAGTTCATGTGCTCTTAGAGACACAGAGGCCCTATGAGTGATTTGGAACGTTTTGTGCCATTCCTCCTCAGAAAGGTTCCTATCTAGTTCTCGTTCCCAACCCCTCTGAAAAGCCAACCTCCCTGATGTGGAAGAACTAAGTAGAAGTCTATATAAGCCAGAAAGGGCACGTCTTTCAGAATGTCTGCCCAGACACCACAACTCAAAAGTGTTGGGGGGTCTGTGGAGGTTGAGCCATTGCTTCCAACTTGCATACACATTTCGCAGTTGGTAATAGTGGAATCTAGCAAAACGAGTCGAAGACCCATCGACCACCAATTCCTCATAACCCTTCAAAGAGCTCGGAGTAACAACACGATCAAAGGTGGTGTGGCTGGCCCTTGGTCCTAGTAGCTGAGAGAGGGGCTGGGAAAGAGATTCAGGGACAGCCGAATTTCCCACAAGTGGTGTACAGGGTCCCCCCGGGCGGGGAGGGTTTTCCCCCCCTTGGGAGGCATATGACCTACAGGCCCGAAACCCGGGGGTTTTGACAATGGGGGGGCACCGAACCGATTTTGGACTCCTCGGCACATTGGAAGGGAAGCCTGGAAGGGCCGCTCCCCGGGCGCCTTTTTGGTTGGGGACTCAAAAACGAACCCAAAGCTTTGCTTCTGTGTCTTTTAAAAAGAAACTATGATTCCGAAACCGAGACCCGCATATAATAGAAAGTTAGGAATTTCCGGGTAAGGAAAAAAACCTCCCTTGACTTTGGTCTGATCAAGTTTGTTTCCGCGACCCGGAACGACCCCCGTCCCCAAAACCGAAGCTGGGGGTTAGCTTGACGCGGGGCCCCCAAAAAAAAGACCTTTGGAACTTGATGGGAATTTTCCCGGAAAAGGTAAAAAAAGGGGGGGGAAAAAACCATTCTTTTTTTGGGGATGTTTAACCCCTACCTATCCGGGGGGGAGAAATCCCTCTTCCCCCCCAATTCAGGGGTCTTGTCTAAATTCAAAGTAAAAGAGGGGCAAATTAAGTCAAATACTTTGTCAAAAAGAAAAGGGCCTTTTGGCCCCCCAAATTTTTTGAACGACAGGCCCCTCCCAGGGTGAAAGGGGAAAGAGGATCGCGGGATCGGAGAGGAATCCAAGCCCATATGGGAAGCCGAAAACCGGGAGCTCTTAGTCTTTTTTTAAATTTTATGGTTGCAAAATACCCCCAAACCCCCTCCAGAACCCCCAAATGCTCCCCGGAAGAGAGCCCCATTTTGGCCCCGGGTGAAAAAAGTAGCAAGTGGGTCCGCAAAAGGTTTAAAGGAAAAAAATTAAAAAGGGGAGATCACCCACCCTCCCCCCTGAGCCCACCGCCAAATTCTCATCAGTTTGCCCCCATACCCAAAAAATATAAAGGATGGGGGAGAGCGGGCATCCCGGGCCTATGCCATTACCTATCATCAATAGGAGCATAGAAACCCCTTTGACCCGTATCTCCCCCTTGGGTTTGAGGAGGTAAAAAGGGCCATAAACTCTTCCACGCATCACCACCCCAAAGCCCGGGGAAATCCAGGACCCCCCAAAAAAAGGCCATCCCCAAACCCGGCCCGAAAGGGCCTTCTCCGCCCAATCTAAAGAAAGGAAAGGCACGGGGACCCGTTTCGAGTGAATATGAGGGATCGGGAAAAAGCCCTTCACGTTTTGTCCTCCCCCTTCCCTGGAGGGGAAAAAACCCGACCTGTAGGGTGTACGATAGTTTGAAAAAGCAAAGGCCCGGGAGGCGTTTAACCCCAAAATCTTGGCGTAAAATCTTCGCGTCAGTAATTAACCCAACGAAAGGGGCCGGTAACTTTTGGAAACTGCATCGGATCCTTACCCCCCTTTTCGGTATCACTACAAATGTGAGCTCCCCGGGAAAAAGGCGGGATAAAACGGGGAATCGGGAAGGGGACAGCATTAAACCCCCCTTCACCCTTTCTTTTTACGAAAAACCCCTGCCCTTCAGGGCCCCTAAAAAAAACATGGCTGTAAAACCTTTGGGGGGGCTGGGGGCTCTTCCCGAGGGCAGAGATTTTAAATTCCCGGGGAAGAAGTTCCTCCTCAGTAAAGGGGCCCTCCCCAAGGGGGCGAGAGACTCAGGAGCTAAAACGCGGCGGGGCCGGGTTTTTGGAAAGATAGGTTTTTGAGGAAGTGGGGCAGGGGCCCCCAAGGGGAAAATTGACAGTGTGGGCGTATATTTGTGAAAAAAAACCCTGAAGAAATTTCCCTTTCCGTGAGGTGGTGTTTTCGTCCATCAGGGCTCTTTTTTCTGGGGCACAAAAAGAGAAGCTCTTTTGGGTCTCTGAAGTTTCGCCTAAAATTTTTTTGCCTGGCTTGTTGCTCCAAACATAAAAGGGGAAAGCGGAACAAATTTGCGAAATTATTTTGGGGCCTTTTAAACCATAAAAGGGGGAAACCTCGTGGCGTGCCCTGGGTGAACCCCTTTAGGCCCAGACCTAAGGCCCTTTAGCCCTTGTGAGCGGCCCCCTGGGTAGGAAGACGTTTTCAAGAGAGTTTGGGAAGTTTTCGTGGAGGTTTTCCCGTTTGGGGCCCCACCCCTTTGTTTTTAATCAAATTCCACGTTAGTGTACACTTCAGTGTTTCCCCATTTGTTTGGGGGGGGGGTCGGGCCCAAGGGATATGGGCTAAAAGGGAAAGGGGGGCCCTATTAAAACCTTGGGGGTTTCTAAAAAGGCAAAAGGGAAATCTGAGACAATGTTCTTTAAAGTTTTCCATTTTAAAATCGGGTTTTCCGTTTGTATTGTGGAAAATAAAGGAATCCCCAAGACTGGGGAAAGATCTAGTGAAGGATTTTGTCTATTGAGGCATCCGCCACAAAAGCAAAGGAGGGGAGTGTTGGGGGAGGAAACATAATCTATTCGGGTTTTGGGAATTTGGGTGAGGAAAGGAAAAAAAAAAGGGTATAATCACGTTTCCCTTTGGGTGTAAGAGCCTCCAAACCCCCACAACTGCAAAACAGGGAAGGGCAATTTTTTTCACTCTGTTAGGTTTAAAGGGCAACCGTTGGCGCCAAAAGGGGAGGTTTCCCAAAGGGAAAGGGAAATTTAAATGTTAAATTGAAAACGGGCCACAAAGTACAATCGGGCCCCGGGTTGCAAAAAAAAACCCAAACTACTAGGGTCTTAGCAAAAAGGCCACTGTCCTGTTGTTGGGGAGCAAAAGGATTTTTCCCCGAAAATTGGGGAGAATATGACCTTGGGGTTTATTTTGACGAAGAGTGACCTAGCGCCCGCACACCTGCGTTCCCATCACCGAGCCGGGAGCGATTTAAAGGAAGAAGATGGCCATTTTCCCTTAACTTTAATTTTGCACTGCTATTTGGCACCAGACGGGGAAATATCTTTTAAACGATAGGACGGGATTTTTTGAAAGAAAGTAAATGATTTCTCCTGTAAAAAGACAACTATATGTGACTTCTGTTTTAAGGAAGTGGTACGGGGGATTTATTGGAACCTTTTTTTTCGGGGGAATTGAATCCCTTAAAGGGGTTAAGGGATTTAAAACGGTTTGGAAGACACCCCTTGGGAAAGAGGGAGCTGGGGAAAGGGAAAGACCCCCGGGGGTCGTTAGTGGGGATGCCGACCGGGGCCTTTCCCCAATGCCCAAAAACATTAAATAAAACCCCCAAGGGTAACAAAATTTTAAAAAACCAAGGCCAAAAAAACAGGGGCCCCAAAACAAACCTAAGATTACGGGTTTTTTAACTGAAGCCCATTTGTTGACAAACAAAAAGGCCAATACTTTAAGGGGGGTAAATTTTAGCCAGGAAACCAGAAATAAACAATAAAAAAGGGAAGAAGATTCCCTTTCCCCGTCAAAACCCTTGCAGAATAAAGACCCCCAGGGGACATCTGAGAAGCTTTTTGTAAAGGGGTGCGAACCCCTCAGAGACTAAATTTCCGGGCAGCGGGGTAGGCATATAAAAAAGGAGAGGGGGGGAGGGAGGGGCTTGGGGAAAAGAGCAGTAGGAGGAGAAAAGAAAATCAGAAAGGGAGAGGGGGGGGGAAAAGAAAGGGGGAAGAGGGAGAGGGAATGGGGAAAAACAAAAAAAAAAAAAGGGTGGGAGAAAAGAGAAAAAACAGAGATGTCCCCCCGAGAAGATCCCACCCAGGGAATCTGCCTCCCTTTTAACTTTTAACATATCCATTATCGAAAAAGAGCAAGCTGGCCATGACACAAAGTTAAAGTAATCGTAGAGAAGCAAAATTTTTTCAGCCCCCCCATGGGGAAGGAAAAGTTTTGCCCCCTCAAATGGGTACAAAGGACACTCAAAAAAGGGTTTGAAAGTCCAGGTAAGGGACACCCAAAGAAAACTCTGGGAATTTTTCAGCCAAAGGGATCCTCAAACCCGGTGAGGTCTTCCCCTTTAAATGTATTGACGGGTTTTGGGTTTTCCCCTAACCGTCTCCCCCTTTCTGAAGCCTCGCCTCCACCAGTGAGAGCATAACCCTTTGATTTTTCCCGGCAAGGGGCTAGAACCGACGCGGGGGGGCCGGGCCACGGGTGGCCGCAGCCCCATTCTGGTAGGGGCCACTTCGGTTAGACCAAGTATTAGAAGCAATGCTCGGCAGGTTCCCCCCCGGTAAATTAAGGATGAGCATTTTTGGTCGCGATGCCTGATCTGAAGAGGGGAAGGGGGAACCCCCCATCAATAGGGGAAAATGTTTCCTGGTTTGGAGAAATTGGGGAGGAGGGGGGTTTTGAGACCCTCCTAAACCTAAAAAGTGCGTTTTCGAGAGGCCCCGGGAAATTAAACCCCAGGTTGGGGCCCCCTTAAATTTTCCACCTGCGAAAATCAATCTGGTTTTTCCCGCATGACCCTCCTCCTTCTCTATGTAATGATGGATCCGCAGATGAAACCTCGGGGGCGGGTACGTCCATACTCTGGGGGGCGTAGGGCTCTATAAACCCTATCAAATTCGTTTAGGTATCCCCCTGTTTTAAACCCAAATAGGGTTTTAAATATTTTTGTGAGAGCAGGGGTTAGGCCCTCCATTCTGAAAGTTTCCTGGCAGACCCCGGATACAACGTTGTTCCCCGGGGTTAAATTGGTTTTTTAAAGTTTCACCCCTTTTTAAAAGGAAACACGGGTTTTGGTTTGGGGGTTTTGTTCCCCCAGTAAAAACTTTAAAATTTGGGTTAACAAAGGCCGGTTGTTGATTCTTTGAGTTTTCTCCAAGCGGTGGGACCCTCATCGGCCAGGTCGCCACGATAGATTAAAGGGGGGCGAAGATCTTGTTTCCGGGGGCCGTTGCATGTCCCTTGCCAGGAGCTTGGGTCTTGCTTGGTTGGTATAAATGAGATTAGGGCTCTAACCCCGGGGGAAAAGACTCCAGCTTTTGGGTCGGGAAATCTTCCAGGGGAAAGGGGCTTTGGAGGAGGGTTCAAAGGCCCTCTTTTAAAATTGGGCCCGGGGTTGGAACGGGGAAGGGGTCAGGACTATGGGGGTAATCTTGAAGGGCAAAACCCCCCCTTTGGTGGGGGAACTAGAGCCCGGGAGCCCCAAAAGACTCGCCGGCCTCTGGGGAAAGAGTGTCGACAAAAGGGCCTGGTTTCCAGTTCAGGGCCCCCGACGTGGTCAGGGCGGCAGGGGCCCAACACCCCAGAGTCAACGGGGGGAGTGAGCCCCCCTCCCTTCTTTGGGGCCCCCCCCCGGCCCCCCTACCCTCCCAACCCCGGGGGTTTTCCGGGGAAAATTTCCCGTTTAGGGCCCCGAAAATGGGGCCAAGCACACAAAGAATAAACCCGGGGGCAGAGCCCAGTGGGGCCCAGGGGGGGACGTTTGAAAAAGGGAATTTTCACTGGGAAAAAGTTTTTTAAACAGGGGGTGTCAAGAAAATTAAAACTGCAATTTTGTTTTTTTGGGCCCGGGCTGGCAAACAGACATTTTTGGGGGTCATTATGCCCCTCATTAGAGCTTTGGCCCTTTCCCGGTTAAAATGAGGCATTGGGGCCCCCCAGGGAGCGGGAAACCAGGTTCCTTCCACTTCACCCTGTCTGGGGCCCAGGGGGCAGTCCATCCGGGTCTTTTCGGGGTTTTTCGATCCCTATCTATGGGGATCAATGGCTTCAACTGTTAGGCTGTGCCTTGGGGCTCCTCTGTACCCCAGTTCGGGAGAAATTGGGGGGATGCCGTATGACTCGCGCCCCCTGACCAGCAGGCCAGGGAGTGTCCCGAGATGCAAAGCAGGATTGCTTAGATTTTTAAGCATTGGGTCATAACAATGGAAATATAAAATATACCGCAATTCCGCTATAGTTTTTGGGGCTTCGTTTTTACAGTGTTTGCTGTGCGGTATAAATGACGGCATAACTTTCTTCAGGGGGTAAACTAAAAAATATCGATTTTATCTTTTTTTATGTTTTTTTTTACTTTTTTTTTATTTTTTCTGTATCAGGGTATTAAGGGGTTTTTGTTTTTTTTTTTGGGTGATTGATTTTGGATTGGTACCTTTTTGGTTTCATATGACATTTTGATCATTTTTTTATTAACGATTTGAAAAAGGGGGGATGAAAAAAAAATACAACTGCTAGTATGTTTACTTTTTATTTTTTAAGGCCTGTTCACACGGCAAAACTGGGACTAATTCATTCCGTAATTACGCCCGGAGTGCGCCTTTTACGGGGGGGAAACGTCCCAGTAACTGGGTTAATCCACATTCTCATAGAAAAAACTATGGTTTAATCTCCTCTCCCCCGGGGAATCCGCCGCGGGGGGATAAGTACTGTGAATTCCCCAGCGCTATTGCGCCGCTGGTAATAAATGTCTAGGGCCCGGCGAAGGCATCACGACATATAAGTGACATGTTAGTTTTGTTCCATGGCATACATAGTTACAATTTAGTAAGGCAATAAAAAAATATGTCCCTCAAGTTCCCAAAAAGTGGGGAAAATGTGGGTGAAGGGAAGAGATAAGAAGTTTAAGCCTACTTTCCCATTGATGAAAACTTTTTAAACCCATAAGGGAAGAATCAATTGCCCTAAGGAAAATTTTATTCCTGACCCCCCCAATTTCCCAAATGAATCTAAAATTTTTACAGCTCCATATATTGAATTTTTATTTAGTAAGGGTTATCTAAACCTTTTCCGAGGCCCTCAACTGTTCCTGCTGTGACCAGCTCCTCAGGCGGGTATTCCCCAATTCACAGTTTTACAGGGAGAACACTTTTTCTCTCTGGAGATTGCATCCTTTTCTCTTAGTCGAAAAGGGGTTCCCCTTGTTTTTTAGGGGGCTTTATAGATATAATTTTTTTTTCCCCTACTTTTTGTAGGGGTATTTTTAAATTTTTTAAAAAAAAAAATCATTTCCCCGGAGCCGTCTTTTTCAAGACTAAATAAGTTAAAAACTCTAACCTCTCCTCATAACTGAGATGCTCCATTCCTCTTATAATTTGGTTGCTCCCCTTTGCATCTCTTTAGCTCCATTAATCTTTCTATAAACTGGAGTCCAGAACTGAATAACATATTCCAAGTGAGGCTGCACCAATGCTTTATACAGCGATTACGTCGATATCTAATTTATAATGTAGCAAATTTTTTTTTTAAAGTTTTTGTTCTGTAAAATAATACACAGCTTTTCTGTACATGGAGCTGTTTAAGGGTATTTGTTTTGTTGAATCACATTTTAATTGGTACCACTCTGGCATTTATATGACTTTTTAATCCATTTTATGTGCTATATTCTGAGCTTGTAGGATGAACAAAAATCACAATTCTGTCACTGTTTTTCTATTAACAATACCAGAGCAAAAGCAAGAATGTTGTTCCCATAACATAATTCAGGCAATAGTATGGTCACTTCAATGGTAATCATCTGAAATATAGAGCACCATCTTGTGCCAATCAACCAGTCAATTGTCTTTGATATCATCTATATAATTATTCGACAAACTCAGTGTTTTTTTTTTTATTCTTCTACTATTTCAGCTATTCCATGGTCTGTAACTTGAAGAGAAGCAGGAATGAGGTCCCATCGCCACAAAATAAAGAGGAAAAAGACACATTAACCTGTAACTTCACATTTTTGCAGCCCAGGACAGAAGAAAGATGTAGAAAAGTGGTTAAATTAAAAGGCAATTTTAAATATCAAAGAGATTGAAGGATCCTGAGTTCAGGCTGAATTTGTGTCATGGATTTATGGAGCGGCATAATGAACTACAACTACAACTACATCATGGTCATGTCGACTCTGTTTTAATGTATTTGGAATAAAGCCTATCTTCATATTTTCTACCTACCTGGTCTTGAGCTGGACTTCCTCTTCGTTTGTTTGGATCACCTGAGACTCGTTTCCAGTCTATCCGTGCACGTCCAGGGGTGGAACACTGACGGTGAGCTGGCATCCTTTTCGTTTTATATATGGCATAATGAAGGTGTGTGGAAACTAAAATGTCATGGATGCTTCACTGAAATTCAAGTATATTCGAATAAGTTCATCAAGCACCCCAAAACAGCTGTCTGCAGATGAATATCCGGCATGGCTTTTACTCCCAGTTAGACTGCAAGACTCAGTGGGTTGGATTTGACTTGAGGAATGCTTCAGCCAATAGGTGGCGGTTCAGAGTCCTAGCTCTTTTCCGTTGACTTTATTTGAATATATTTAAAGATCAGTGGATCAACCATGACATATAAGTCTCCACACACCTATGTGGTACATTTCTCTAAAGAGGAATTTAACCCCTTTTTAGCGACATCTATAGCCTCTTACTCAGACAACTAGTATGCTACTCTGGACTGGTAAGGGGCAAACAGTTAGAAACAGCTGTCTGCAGATGAATACCTGGTACTGCTTCTACATCCAGTCAGATTGCAAGGCTCAGTGAGTCACATGTGACCTGAGAAGTATTACATCCAATAGGCAGCGCCACAGAGCACCAGCTGTTGGTGCTCTGCTAAGACCGAAAGTCCTGCCTCTGAGCGCTTGGGACAGAGGGCCCGGGCATTCAGAGGAAGGATGCGTCGGGCCCCGCAACTTTGCGGAGCTACCGTGGTAGCAGAGGTACAAGCAGTTGCTTCAGGGTCCGTGTCCTTAGAGGGCCCAGACCCAGGCCCCATAGCAGCTGCTATGTCAGCTAACCCAGTAGTTATGCCCCAGTCTGCAGTATGTATTTTGTTTTTTCTTACTGAGGAACAATCCAATTCTTGGTTTAATACCAACATGTAATTCCGATGTGAGGAAGTAACTTATGAAGAAAAACTAACTTCCTGGTATAAAGATAATACTAAAAATGGGTTAAAGCAATGATTCATTTCTATATTACCATGTGCTGGAAGGTGTTTGGAGCCAGGCACCATATGAACCATCTGATTTTGCAAATACCATTTGCTGAGTTATACCTGTCAAAAAAGAAGGTAGTGTATATCAGCATACATATAAAACACAATATACATATCAACATGAAATATCAGTGTTCAGGTGCCCTTATTATGAGGTGGGATTCAAAGTTTTTTACAGCAGGTTCCCTACTTATGTGAGGGAGGTCTGAGGTGACATGTTAAAGGTGTGTTCTGAGACCTATTCATGCTTTTTGGTCCATTGGGGTATGAGTAAAAAATAGAATCTCCCAGTCTCCTTCACTCCCGGCTGCCGGTACGTTCATCCCAGCTGAAGCACGTTCATCGTTCACATGAGAGCTGTAGCCAATCACAGGCCACAAAGTCACATGCACATTCCCTCTCTGGCTTGTAATTGGCTGCAGCTGTCACGTGAGCGATGAACGTTCCATGCTTCAACTGGGAGAACGGACCGGCAACCGGGGGTGAAGGAGACTGGGAGATTCTATTTTTACTCATACCCCAATGGACCAACGAGCATGAATAAAGGTGTGTCTCAGAACACACCTTTAACAGGATTATCTTGTATTTTTACGCATACCCCATGGATAGGTCCCGGAAAACCACTTTAAATTATCTCTACTCTTATAATTAAATATACCAATTGTTAAGTCAGACCAATGTGTGTTGTGGAAGTTTTTACTATGTGAAACCACAGCTCCCAGTATTACACACCAATGGTAAGTATATACTGGGAGTTGTATCACAAATGAAAAAGTTTTGGACCTGACAAGTGATCACAGGACTGATGTGACGCAGTGAGAGGCAGAATATATAATGACATTGAGTAACCATAAAAGTGTCTTCTCCCAAGTCCTTCTTTTTTATTCTCCATCTGGTCCAGACCACCATGACTTATTCCAGCTACCGTATGTCTCTTTAATATGACAAGCTTTCCAAA
This sequence comes from Phyllomedusa bahiana, assembly GCA_025379985.1. Lineage (NCBI taxonomy): Eukaryota > Metazoa > Chordata > Amphibia > Anura > Hylidae > Phyllomedusa > Phyllomedusa bahiana. Next base: position 131,706 of record JAODAL010002396.1, on the reverse strand, counting down.
CATCTTCACAAAACGTTTGTTAAAATATAGCATGGCATAAACAAAGTATAGTGATATGGCATCAATGTCTGTAGTGTGACAACCCCTTTAAAATATAACCACCTGTAATATACACTACTCAGAAAACGTTAGGGACATTTGGCTTTTGGTTGAAATTTCAGGAAGAACATAATTTTTTTAAATGAACTACATGAGACCATCTCTTCCATTTAGATGCACTCGTCCAACTTTTCAATGTTTCAGGACTTTTTGCACAACTTGCTGATCTCTAACAAGGAGCTTAATGGCAAAATTCCCAACAGGTGCTTGATCCCTGAATCGCTCAATTAATTTAGGGGATCAATTTGAATTGGTATTTAAACAGTCCTCCTCATCCTGCCATTCATATTGTGAAACCATGAGACCAAAACAGCATCTTACAGTACAGTACCTCGCCATTGCCAGATTTCATGCAGGATGCTCCCCGATGGAAATGGCCACTGAGCTTAGAGTGTCACAGAGTGTCATCAGCAGGTTGTATCAGATACAGAGAGACTGGAAGAGTCACAGAAAGGCAAAAAAGTGGATGTCCATTTGCTCCATCACAACCAATGCCCTGGTGAATGCCGCACCACTCCAGATATGTTTAAGGGAGATGAGAGGCACATCAGACCATTTGTAACCATTTACATCAGTGTGGTCTGTGTGGTAAAAGACTGGCAAGGGTACCTGACCTACCTGATGCATAGTGCTCTCCTTGAAGTCTCCAACATCGTTGGCAGCCATCATTTCTGCTCAGAGTGAATCGACTTTTATTGTTGAAGAACACTGAGGAAAACTGGACCCTCGTCCTGCATAGATGCCCATGCAAGACGATGATGCCTGTACCTGGTGTATAGTCAGGTCAAGACAGGCAGCAAGCAAGACAGAGTCTGGAATGTAGCAGGAAAAAATTGGCAACAGATAGGAAAACCAGGAACGCTCAGAAGTGGACCAACACAAAGTAAGGACACCAACAACTGTTCGCAGAGCACGGGGAAGTGCGCACCTAAATACCAACTGGACAGGAGGGATAGGCTGGGGAAGAACGAATGAACACACACTGGCCTTTTAAATCTCAGAGAGTGCTTGCACTTATGCCCTAGTGGCCAGAATGGAAGACACAGCAGAAGCAGCAGGTGGAAGACTCTGGTAGGGAGAATGGCTAAGTAGTGCGTGGTACGGGGACAGGTGAGTAATGGAGCGGCCCACAGTGCAACCCGAAAAGAAGGAGAAGTGAGTGCAGAGCACAGCACTACAGTACCTCCCCACTTAGAGCCGCCCTCTCCTGAGCATGGAGTTTGTGGAAGCACCAGATTAACGAGGAGGATGTAAATATTGCGGCTCCTAAAACCTCTCTTCTGGATCATAACTCTTCCAATCAATGAGATAGAAGATCTTGCCCCAGGAATGGTTGCTTTCTACTACTTCTTTGATCTCATAGGTGTCCTCAGGCGTAGAGACAATACAAGGTGTTGTTGCCTTGCGGGAATGCCAGTTGATAACAAGCGACTTGAGAAGGGACACATGGAAGGCATTAGGAATACAGAGGGATGGAGGAAGGCGGAGCTTGTAAGACACAGGACTTGCGGGAATGCCAGTTGAGAACAAGTGACTTGAGAAGGGACACATGGAAGGCATTAGGAATACAGAGGGATGGAGGAAGGCGGAGCTTGTAAGACACAGGACTTTATTGCTGGAGGATGGAGAAAGGACAAATGTACCCACAGGTGTAAATTTTGGTGGGTTAGTTTCCATATATACTGGAAGTGAAGCATCTATGGAGGTCGGCAAGTGGAGGAGGAGGCAAGGGTGCTGGACGAAAACAATGTGGAAGGGAGAGTCCCCCAAAGATTTGCTGAAAAGGTTATTATGTGCAAATTCTGTCCAGGGTCCACCATGTCATGCATACATGAAGTGTCGAAGATAGCCTCCCATTATCTGGTTCACTTGGCCATTAGTCTGGGGATGAAATGCTAAAGACAGGTTGAGTTTGATTTGGAGCTTGGAACAGAGGTCCAAAACCAAAATCTGGAGGGAAATTGTATCCCTTTGTTGGAGACAATGAGTTGGCATTCCATGCAAACGGAAGATGTAGATGAGAAAGAGAGAAGTCAACTCAGCTGCTGACAGTAAACCAATAAGAAAAATGAAGTGTGCCATCTTAGAAAAGGGATCCACTGCAACCCATATCACAGAAGAGCAGATGACAGTAGATTGATAACAAAGTCCATAGCGATATGGGTCCAAGAAGTGAAGAAAGGGCTGAAGAAAGCCCGCAGGCTTCTGGTGAGAGCTCTTTTAGGGGCACAATTAGGACATGCAGCGATAACGTCCTTAATATCCTGCACAATGGTGGGCTACAATAATGCCAAGAGATCAGGTCAAGGGACTTGTGTATACCAGAGTGACCAGTAACATGAAAGGCATGACCCCAAGACAGGATCCATTTCCTTAGTGCAAGATGCACATACGTCTGCCCAGGAGGAATCCCAGGCAAGTTAACGGGTACAGCAGTCATAGGACGTTCTAGGGGTATTATGTGCTGTGGGTCAGATACGGAATATGAAACATCTGAAGCCCAACATAGCGCATCCGCTTTGACATTCTTGGCTGCTGGCCAAAAGTGGAGGCAAACATCAAAGGGGAAAAGAACAAGGAAAAGCGGGATTAATGAGGATTTCGCCTAGAAATAAACCATTTATTATATGCTCACAGACATGATATGGAAAGTAGCATTGTATATAAATTGTGTAACACTGGAAATGGCACAGCCCAACCCAGGGTTTTGCTCCATCAGCTTCTTATACAGTTTAAACAAACTTGAACATTTTAAAAATTTAGATGACTATACTGAAATATCTAACATTTGTCAAGAAGTTTAAAAAAAATTGAGGGAGATATCAAACAGAAAATTTTACAAATATAATAAAACAAAATTAAACTATTCTGAAAACAAAGTGTATAAGTGAAAAAAATGAGAATGATAGAGAGAAGGTATCACTGCCCTTTGATGTTAATATTGAGGCTATTTTAGACAATCAAACTGATCAACCTCCACATAGTCGAAGTGAGCCCCCAGATTAGAATGTAGTGAGATGCAAGCATAGACCCAACTATCATACTAATTATTCCAATTTTCGAAATCATCAGTGTCCTATCCTTTGGTTTGTCTTGTTTATTTTTTTCCTCATAAAACCTTTTATGATGATGAAAATCTTCTTTAAACTGTAACATAATAATAAAACCTTGTATTGTGGTAAAAATCCCTTGTAATATTTATTGGGCTTGTATTGATGCACCTTTGAAAGTTTTAGGCATTTTTAGCCTTAACTGGTCTATCTAAATTATATGTCTTTGTTAAAAGGGTTCTGCCACTAGTGGAAAATATGTCCAAAGCTCGCAGCTCGGACTAGAGAGCTGACCGCGTTTGTGCAGTCACTCTCCATTCTGTTCTATGGGAGTTCCAAGGACAGCTGAGTAGTGCGTTCGGCTCTGCTTGGAACTCCCATAGCACAGATATAATTTGTAATGTGTTGATTTGTAACTGAGGATTTACCCTTTTACTATTTTCTTTGCATGTTTGCATTGTAGAACATTTTTCAATCAAAACTAATTTTTATTTTTTATTTTTTTCAAGTTTAACCCAAAATAAAAAAAAATCTTAACGAAATGAACGATCTCCAGGATTTCCTAATATAAGGTCTTAATGGTCAACATGAAGCATTGGTTATTTGGTATGCACTGAAGGAGTAGCATGATTGTCTCCTAACAGCTAATATAGGTTTATAAATACAGCTGTCACTGGTGAATAATCATCAAGTCAGGTTAGTTGTAATATGTTCATGTCCACCTGATAAACACATTGGGCCTTATGTATAAAAACTGTCTAGCGGTAAGACTGTCTTTGTTGCCTATAGCAACCCATAATAGTTTATAACAACCAATCAGAGCCCATAGTAGCCAATCAGAGCTCATAGCAACCAATCAGAGCCCATAGCAACCAATCAGACCTCATAGCAATCCATCAGATCTTAAAGCAACCAATCAAAGCTAATGGCAACCAATCAGAGCCCATATGAACCAATCAGAGCTCATAGCAATTTATCAGATCTTATAGCAAGCCATCAGAGCTCATAGCAATTAATCAGAGGCCATATCAACCAATGAGAGCTCATTGCAACCCAACAGAGCTCATAACCACCAATCAGAGCTCATAGCCACCAATCAATAAAAACATCAAAACCTGCAACCAATCAAACCCAAAGGGAACCAACCCGAACCCAATAGCAACCAACCAGAGCCCATAGCAACCAATCAGAGACCATAGCAACTAATCAGAGACCATAGAAACCAATCAGAGCTCATAGTAACCCATCAGAGCTCATACCCACACATCAGAGCTCCCCTTCCATTTCATATAGTGTTCTGGAAAAATAAAAGCTGAGCTCTGATTGGTTGCCATGGGCTCTGAATGGTTGCTATAGGCAACAAAGACAATCTTGCTACTAGACAGTTTTCACAAATCCTACACTAGTACAGAACTCTTGGAAATAAAAATATCTCACCAGTTATGATGAACTGAATGGCTTGCTCTCTCCGGTGTAGTCCTATTCTTTCCCATTGGTTGCTATGATCCAAGTAATGTGTGGCTATCAGAGTAGCCGACATTCTCATTATATTTTGCTCTCCACTTCCATCAGGGGCCTGGATGAGGTGGCTTAGATTAACACCATCAATGGATTTCTCCACCATTTCACTTATTGGGCTTCCTGGGTGTTATGGAGATATAAGACATGAGATCATAGAAGGAACAGAACCCTTTGGTCACAGAAGTTATTCTTAGTTCTGTATACAAGATAAACATAATAGGAGAGATAGCTTCTCAGTGCTCACCCTGGATGATAACAGTGGTGATAACTTGTGTCTTGGGGACAATGTTTTTGGGATCTACTGATGAGATCCGTTCTTCTTGCACTCCCCCTGTATAAGAATCAGGAAATACACTAGAAGATATTCAAAACTATTTAGCCACAATAAAAAAGCTAAACATAAATAATGTACCAATTTAACTCTTCTTGTGTAAATATTGACGTTTCATTAAAGGGGTTATCCAATTTCATAGATCACTATAAGCAGCATATTTATTGAAAAGTAAAGATATCCCACTACCTTCATGTGTTTCTTTTCTTTTGACTCCTTATTCATGTATAGTAAGATCAACTTTTTTAGTGAAGCTTCCTGCTTATGAGAGTGTCAGCAGTTCTCCAGCATCTCTTTCCTACAACTCCCAGGCTACAATTGCAATCTAGGACTTCTCTTCACAGTTATCACTGCTAAGGTCTATGTGCTGACATAAGCATGTAATCCCCCCAGCTCTGTACTTGCTGTCATCATAATAATAATAGTTAGGACTCATGGGTCACTGCGTAAGCTGTACAGAGCTGCAGTCATCATTTTCATGACAACAGCACACAACCCCCCTGTTCTGAACTGCTGCCCTCTGCTTCCATTACTAAGTTCTGTCAGCAGGACTCAAAGGTAAACGAACAGTTCCTCCTACCCTGTAATTACTCTAATGTGATTACTTCTATTCATTTGCAGACTAGAGGCTGTCAGGAGTGAATGCAGCCAGATTGTTCTCTACTCAGATCACACCCACTACAGCGGAGTGTTCCTGAGCTAAGTCCAGATTCAAAGCACACCCATTGAGTGATGGCAAAATGTAAATGAACATCACATGGTTTGCACGGTATGGGAGGACAGATGGACAGGGCTCTTTGCCTCATTTTGCACAGCAGGACAGGTAAATAACCTTTGTAAGCATGAATTACAAAGTTTAATATAATGCAGTTGTGAGCCCTATAACAAATGAAAATATACTCCCGGAGAACTCCTTTAAATATTGCTTAGATTCCCAAATTTGCTTATTCAGATTTATTAGGTTAAAAAAATAGCCTAATACCATACACACCTTTTCCTTCTGGATCCAATGCAACTGATTTCAATATCTGTGTCAGACGTCTTCCTTCTGGCTGGAGGTAAAAAAAAAAAAGGATACTGAATGAAAATGGAAGGAGATGAGTTTCGCCAGGATGATGAGAACCTAAAATGTTTACTGCTAATTATGAGAACTTCTTGAACCTCCCTAATGCGTCCTCCGAATGGCAAAGCTGTGGACAGTGGGCTATGCAAAAAGTTCTTTGAGGCTACCATGTAACAGAACTATATGATCTCTGTGTCAAGGGTGCACAAACTTTTGGAATCTGAGGGCCACATTCTAGGACAAAGGGTTTGAAACAAGATCTACAACAAATAATATGAGCAAAGAGGAGAACCTCACTTCTTTTAAGGTCACTAGGTGCTGTAACGCCTCACATACCTTCGGCCGCCACCTTGGACAGTCTTGCGGGGTATTTCGCTCCTGGATCGCCGTCTTTTGTAGGCGGAATGGCAAACAGACACGGGGCTCCAGTTTTCAATCTTTGGGTTCAGCCAGCTTTTATTTTCCAGGACGTGTCAAACGTACATCAGTACACAAAACAAACAAAACCTCGCCGTCCCAGCCCTACCTAAACTTAAATAGAGAACCCTCTCTAACATGAGTTGGACCCACTGTCCCCGCGTCAAAACAAAGCCAGTAAAATTTCAACCCCGTCTCCTACTGGGTTCCGGCTTTCCCTAAGCCTCGGGGCCAGAGCCTCCTGCAAGCTCCACTGCTACTCTCTTGTGGCAGACCACGCCCCCTGAACAACTGAAGGCCCTGGCTTTTTATATGACGCCCGAGCCCTACCCAAAACGGGGCCGGGAACATGGGAGTAGACCCCCACCCCCAAGCATTGTCTACCCCCAAATAACCACCCAGGAACGCTGAAAACCAAACACCCTATATAGTTGCCAACCATTTAGATTGGCTGAAAAACATACACTGGCTCTTATCCCCCCAAAGGGCCAGGTACCCTTGGGGGCATGTTGAAAATACCACCGTTATATCTCCATCTAGGGCAGCAACGGGGAACTACCTGTACCGGTCTGTCACTACCCCCCCCTCTAAAAAAGGCCGTAGGTCTTTTTCACCTTGCAAACCCCCTCCTGGCAAAGCTCTTACAAGGGAACCTTCTCACCCACTATTTCCCCTTTTTTCCTGGGAACACCCACTTTTCCCCGGGGAAAACCCTTTTCCCCCCCCTTCTTTTCCATAACCCAAAGGACATATAGCCTGTTTTTGGCTGGACAGCATCAGAGTCACCCCATACTTTCCACACTATTTTTTTCCCCTATCCCTGTTGCTACGGCAACACCCCCTCACACACAGGGGAAAGACTCTTGCTAAAAAAAATCACCGTGGGCCATACCTTTGCTCACCCTAATCGGCAACAACCGTTACTGCCATTTACACAGGGGCCCTGACAAAGACCTCTACGCAAGGATCCACCCCCTTTCCGCCGATGCTGACATCCCAAGAAACTATGATAACCCCAACACCAGCACACCCCCTATAGCCTTCCCCCCATACACAGAGCCTTGGAAAGGGCCCATTGGGCATTCTTCACAAATTGGGGTCTCCTAAAACAACCACCCAGCAACAGGAAGCATAATGACATACCCTCTCGGGGTTGCTACCCCCAGGCCTAAGGGCCACCTACAAAACCTACCCCTCTTGGTCGCAGGATAAAAAACAGCCTAAAATTTTTCTGAACCCTGAAGCTCCGCCTCTTGCCCTACTGCAATTGGTTTCCTACCAGGGGGGAAACTGGTCTACCCCCTACCTCCTCATGATGCAAAAACCCCCACGCAGAGGGCCGACGTGGCACCAAAAGTACCTCGGTCCCCCTTAACCTGTAGTCATGGCCCCAGGTTTTTTACAAAACAATCTCAAAATCAAGAAACCCTGCCATGACCTCAGCCCCCCTTTCCAGGTGGGTTTCTAATGTCTGCGGACTCCTTTTCCCCCCATACAATAAATTTTCAGCCGTGGGGAAGACCCATTCACGGCGTATCCTCCCTTCATCATTACCCTTGCACATTACGGGCCCCTGGTGCTCACCTGACTTACAGCCCCTAACAGTGTTTGATTTTTGGGGCCACTTGAGGGGCTTATAGGGGACTCAGGGCCCAAACAATGTATACTCAATGCAAACCTCACCAGTACAAGGACAAACCCCTTTCCCCGTCACACCTCCACTGGCCTTCAGCAGCGACCTCTGCATCAAAGGGAGAAGTTTTCTTTCACATCTCCTATAACCTCTCAAGGAGAAACTCCACTTCACCGGACACTCCTACATCTTCTCCCCCCAAAATTTAGACACTGACTGGAGGCAATGGCCCAAAAACATTTAAAACTGGGACACAGTAAAAAAACCACCCCCATTACCCTTTTTAATTCTCCCCCCACTACACCACCGGCCGTTTCACATTAGCAACTCATACCTTTTAAACCCCCGAGTTCGAGGATATCTTGCTGAAAATGGGATCATCTGCCGTTCACCCCAAACCCCAGGAATAACACCCGAAAAACTGTTAATAGATTCTCCACACCCTTAAGGAAAATGTATCAGCTGCCCCCGGGAAACCAGGCACTCTTTACCATCTGTGATTTAAACCCACTCACCACCTCTCACTAGGGTCCAAGCCCTACACCCAGCACTGGGTGCCAGCAGCTCACTCTCCACCATCACTGCATTCTTTGGTGACCCATCGGCAGAAAAAGCTACTGGCATTACAGCAACCATTGAGGCAAGTGAAATCTGTAGAACTAAAGGTCCCAGCACACATTTTCTCTACACAGGCAGTGTCGGACTGGGGGGTCTGGGGCCCACAGTGGAGTTGATCTTGGGGGGGCCCACCATACTGTACATGAAAATATTACCGCCACGTCGACATAAATGCGCCCACTTTACCACATAATACAGTGTGCAAAACAGAACTGTATGGTGTAGTACAATAGCAAGTGAGTCACATATCTGTCAGTCTAACATATCATAGACACAGGGCTAAGTACATAGTTGCCAACTTTCGAAAATGAAAAAGCAGGAGAAAGCGGCAAAAATTAGCAATGACACGCCCATCATGTGGTATAGCCACCCCCTTCAAAAAAGCACACCCACTCCCCCTAACTGACAAAACGGCTATTGGAAGAAAGCAGGTAGAGTGCCCTTATAGAGCCAGTAAGTACCCCCCCCATAAACAAGGTAGTGCCCCTTACAGCTGGTATATGCCCCCTTGTAGCCAGTAGATGCCCCCTCTGTAGCCAGGTAGAGCCAAACTGGGAGCCAGGTAGATGCCTCCCCGTTTGTTTAGCCAGGTAGGTGCACACCATTGTAGCCAGTAGGTGCCCCCATTGTTTAGCCAGTCGGTGCCCCCATCTGTTTGCCAGGAGTGCCCATCTGTTAGCCAGGTAATGCCCCCCTTGTTTTGCCAGTAGTGCCCCCATTGTTTGCCAGTAGATGTCCCCCCTCTGATGCCAGGTAGGATGTCCATCCTGTTGCCTAGGTAGATGTCCCCTCTGTAGCCAGGTAGTGCCCCATCAGTTAGCCAGGTATGCCGCCATCCTGTTAGCCAGGTAGTGCCCCCAACTGTTAGCCAGGAAGTGCCCCCCCATCTGGGTTTATTTTTTTTTGCTCCAGTAGTGCCCCCTCTGTTTAGCCAGGTAAGTGCCCCCTCTTTTAGCCAGGTATGCCCCCATCTGTTTAGCCAGGTAGTGCACCCCATTGGTTAGCCAGGTAGGTGCCCCCCTTGTTAAACAGGAGGTCCCCCATCTGTATTCCCATGTATTTCCCCCATTGTTTGCCAGGTAGATTCCCCTCTGTTTGCCAGGTAGATGTTCCCCTCTGTTGACCAGGTAGATGACCCCTCTTTGCCAGTAGTTGCCCCATCTGTTACCAGGTTAAAAAGTGCCCGCATCTGTTAGACAGGTAGTGCCCCCATCGTTAGCCAGGTATGCCCCCTCTTTAGCCAGGTAGTGCCGCCTCTGTTAGCCAGGTAGTGCCCCATCTGTTAGTCCAGGTAGTGCCCCATATCTGTTAGCCAGGTATGCCCCCTCAGTTGCCCAGGGTAGTGCCCCTCTGTTGCCAGGTTGTGCCTACCCCATCTGTTACCAGGTAGTGCCCCCCCTTTGTTGCCAGGTAATGTCCCCTCTGTTGCAGGTATGTCCCCTCTTTTGCCATAGTGTCCCCTCTGTTGCCAGTTAGTGCCCCCTCTGTTGCCAGTAAGGCCCCCATGAGTTGCCAGGTAGTGCCCTCTCCTGTTGCCAGGTAGTGCCCCCCTCTGTTTGCAGGTAGTGCCCGGCTCTGTTAGCCAGGTAAGTGCCCCCACTGTTAGCAGGTAGTACCCCATCTGTTGCAGGTAGTGCCCCCATGTTGCCAGGTAGAGCCCCCACTGTTGCCAGGTAGTTGCCCTCTCTGTTAGCCAGGTAGAGCCCCTAAAGCTAATAAAAATTAAAAAATAAAATCCACTTACCTTACCAGGCTCCTGCAGCGCCCCTCCCTTCCCCACCCCGATTTTTTTCCGGCGCGGGGGGGAAATAGAGCGCCGCGGCACTCCCCCCAGCCGCGCGCCTCCCCTGCGCCGTTCCCCCTGTATGTACGGCGACACACCGGCCCGTCAACAGGGAAGGAGGAGGAGGGAGCGATCCCTCCGCCTCCTCCCCCCGCCCCCAGGGGAACCGGGGGGGGGCGGCCGTTTTTGCGGCCCCTCACCCGTGTGGGGAGGGGGCCCCCCGCGGCGCAAGAGTAGCCACCAGCCCACTCTTGCCCCGGGCCCGGAATTAAAGGACCCCCGCCGCCTGCAGGGGGCGGGGGAAAATGCCAACTCCCCCCGGAGGGCGGGGGGGCCCCCCAAATAGCGGGACCCCCCCCAAAAAACGGGAGAGTTGGCATGTATGGTAAGTAGCCCATCCATATCCCCTCCACCCCAAACAATTCCCCCCTCCACCCACATACAATATCCCCCTCCACCCACATACAATATCCCCCCCCCACAAACAAAAACCCCCTCCCCCCAACTAAAATTTTCCCCTCCACCCACATACAATATCCCCCTCCACCCACATCAATATCCCCTCCCCCATTAAAATACCCCCTCCCACCCCATATAAAAAATTCCCCTCCACCCACCCTATCCCCCTCCCCCCATACAATATCCCCCCCCAACCCCCACACACAATATCCCCTCCATTTTTCCCCTTTGGTCCCGCACCTCACCCCTTTCTAAAATAACCCCAGCAAAAAGTAAAAGTGTAACTCCTATCAAGGTCGGTTTTCCCCTTACTCTTAAAACAGGGACACATGTCTCCCCACTATACCGTGCTGATATAACCCTACAACACACCAAATAGAGCCCACAAAGTTTTTCAACACCAGATCAAGGTATAACCTAAAAACCCCCGCCCATATAGAGAAAAACCAAATAGAGTCAGACCCCACCAGGTATAACCTACAACACCACCATATGGAGCACAAGTCTCGGACACCACTCGGGAAAAACCCCTACAACACCGCCAAATAAACCACTAGAGGTCAGACACCCCGCCAGGTATAACCTAAAAAACCCCCACCATATGGAGACCACATATGCTCTGACACCAGTTTCGGGTATAATCTAAAACACCGCCATATAGAGACCACATAGTGCCCGACACACACCAGGTCACCATCACATTACAATTGGGGACTCCCGGGAACGTTGATGAGTCGTTTCTTCTCTTATGAGCCTTTCTTATTCACTTTCTTTGTTTCCCGCCCAAACCCCCGCCATGATGACTTGCCCCCGGCCAAAACTAACCTGCAGAAATTACACACAAAATTTAAATCCTAATTTTCCAGCACCTTTTTTATCTATTCCCCCCTCTGTACAAACTACCCACGGGTGGGAGGCGGTAAAAACCAAAACTTAGGGGCCAGTACCTAAAGGGTTGGAGGGTGGGGAGGGCCCCTGGAAAAACTAGATAGGCCCTATTTAGTACTAACCCCCACGGAAAGTTGGAAGCCCCGGCCCGGTAGGTTGGGGGTACCTACCACGGGGGTAGAAAACACCCCATTAATAAGCAGGCCCCAGTTAGCAATTTGATAGGCTACAGTTAGGTTTGGACCCCAGTTAGGAAGGCTGTAGGTAGGTGTTGGTGCCCAATTATTGGGGAAGGTGGGTGGTTGCCCCCAGTTTGGTAAGCTGTAGGTATTAGGGTCCCTTTTATATAGGCTTCAAGCAGTTAGAGACCCCTTAGGTAATTACAGGAGTTAGAGCCTTCCTTTAGGGGTTTTTTATAAACAGCGTTAGGGGCTCCTTTAGGGAGTATACAAGCAGTTAGGGGTCTCTTTTGCTAGTATAAGGGATTGGGGCCTCCTTTAACTAGTGTGCAGGAAGTCGGGGGCCCACCCTTTACTATGTGCAAGAAGCAAGGCCCACTCCCCTTTTCTAGTGTCAGGAAGATTTTTTTTATCCAAACCCAAGCACGAGTTGGGGCTTTTTATTTTCATTTTTGTGCAGAAGTCAGGGGCCCCCTTTTAGCTGGGTAGTTAGTCAGGCCCCCCTTTGGTAGCCGGGCCCCCAAAGTTAGTCGGGCCCCCATAGTTAGTTAGGGGCCCCCTTTAGAATAGCCAGGGCCCCCCTTTTTGTTTTCCAGGGCCCCCCTTTAGAAAGCCGGGCCCCGTTTAGTATAGCCCAACCCCCCTTTGAATAGCCCGGGCCCCCTTTTGTAACCAGGGCCCCCCTTTTGTATAGCCAGCGCCCCCACTTGTATCCAGGGCCCCCTTTAGTATAGCCAGGGCCCCCTTTAGAATAGCCAGGGCCCCCTTTAGTATAGCCAGGCCCCCTTTAGTATAGCCCCGGGGCCCCCCTTTTTAGCCAGGGCCCCCTTTAGTAAGCCAGGGCCCCCTCTTGTGCCGGCCCCCTTTTGAAAAACCAGGGCCCCCTCTTGTAGCCAGGGCCAACTTTAGTGTAGCCAGGGCCTCCTTTTGTGTAGCCCGGCCCCCCCCTTGTAGCCAGGGCCTCCTTTAGGTGCCAGGGCCCCCTCTTGTGCCAGGGTGTCCCTTTTGTGTAGTAGGGCCCCTTTTTGTAGCCAACCTCTTTTTTGTGTAGCCAGGGCCCCCTCTTGTAACCAGGCCCCCTTTTAGTGTAGCCAGGGGGCCCCTCTTGTACCGGGCCTTTTCCCTTAAATTGCCAGGGCCCCCCCTTGTACCCAGGGGGCCCCCTCTTGAACCAGGGCCCCCTTTATGGGAGTCAGGGGGCCCCCCCTTTTAGCCAGGGCCCCTTTTGTGTAGCCAGGGCCCCCTCTTGAGCCAGGGCCTCCCTTTTTGTAGCCAGGGCCCCCCTTTTAGCCAGGGCCCCTTTAGTGTACCAGGGGCCCCCTCTTTTAGCCAGGGCCCCTCTTTTAGCCAGGGGCCCCCCTTAGTGTAGCCCGGGCCCCCTCTTGTAGCCAGGGGCCCCCCTTTTTTGTAGCCAGGGGCCCCCTCTAGGTAGCCCTGGGGCCCCCCTTGTGTACCAGGGCCCCCCCCTAGTGTAGCCCGGGCCCCCCTATGTGCCCGGGCCCCCTTTTTGTACCAGGGCTCCTTTAGTTACCAGGGGCCCCCTCTTGTAGCCAGGCCCCTTTTAGGGAGCCAGGGCCCTCTCTTTAGCCAGGGCCCTTTTGTGTACCCGGGCCCCCCTCTTCTAGCCCGGACCCCCTCTTGTAGCCAGGGCCCCTTTTGTGTAGCAAAGGGGGTCCTTTTTGTGAGCCAGGGCCCCCTCGTAGCCCCGGGGCCTCTTTTAGGAGCCAGGGGCCTCCTTTAGTGTTTCCAGGGGCCCCCCTTGTACCAGGGCCCCCCTTTTTGTGTAGCCAGGGCCCCCTTTAGTGTACCGGGTCTCCTTTATGTAGCCAGGCCCCCATCTTTTAGCCAGGGCCCTCCTTTAGTGTAGTCAGGGGCCCCCTCTTGTACCAGGGCTTCCTTTAGTGAGCCAGGGGCCCCCCCTTTTAGCCAGGGACCCCTTTATGTAGCCCGGGGCCCCCCCTTTAGCCATGCCTCCTTTAGTGAGCCAGGGGGCCCCCCTTGTAGCCAGGGGCCTCCTTTAGGTAGACGGGCCCCCTCTTGTAGCCCGGGCCCCTCTTGTAGCCAGGGCCTCCTTTGTGTAGCCCGGCCCCCTCTTTAGCCAGGGGCCCCCTTTTGTGTAGCCCGGGGCCCCCCCTTTAGCCAGGGGCCCCTTTTAGTGTACCAGGGCCCCTTTAGTGTAGCAGGGCCCCCTTTATGTAGAAGGGCCTACTTTAGTGTAGCCAGGGCCCAAACTTTTTTTGCCGGGCCCCCTTTAGTGTACCAGGGCCCCCTCTTTGTGTACCCCCGGGGCCCCCCTTTTTTTTAGCCCGGGCCCCCCTTGTAGCCAGGGGGGCCCCTTTTGTGAGCCAGGGCCGTCTCTTGTAGCCAGGGCCGCCTTTGGGGAGCCGGGCCCCCTCTTTTTAGCCAGGCGTCCCTTTTGTGTATCCAGGCCATCTCTTGTAGCCAGGGGCCCCCTTGTTAGCCAGGGGGCCCCCCCCTTGAACCGGACCCCCTCTTGTAGCCAGGCCCCCCCTCTTGTGTAGCCCGGGGGCCCCCTTTTTGTACCAGGGCCCCCCTCTGTGTAGCAGGGCCCCCTCTTGTCCAAGGGGGCCCCCCCCCAGTGTACCAGGGACCCCCCTTGTGTAGCCAGGGCCCCCTTAGTGTAGCCAGGCTCCCCCTAGTTGTCAGGGCCCCCCCTATTAGCCAGGCCCCCTCTTGTAGCCCGGGGCCCCCTTTTTTTGGAGCCAGGGCCCCCTTTAGGTAGCCCCGGGGCCCCCCTAGGTTCCAGGGGCCCCCCTTAGTGTACCAGGGCCCCCTCTTGTTAGCCAACCCTTAGTTGAAGGGACCCCTCTTTTTTGTACCAGGGCCCCCTCTTTGTAGTCAGGGCCCCCTTAGTGTAGCCCGGGCCCCCTTGTAAACCCCGGGCCCCTTTTGTAGCCAGGGCCCCCTTTTTGTAGCCGGGGCCCCTCTAGTGTACCAGGGCCCCCTTTAGTTACCCAGGGCCCCCTTTAGTGTAGCCAGGGGCCCCCCTTTGGTAGCCAGGCCCCCTCTGGGGGTAGCCAGGGGCCCCCCAGGTAGCCAGGGCCCCCTCTTGTAGCCGGGCCCCCTCTGTGAGCCCCGGGGGCCCCTCTTGTTAGCCAGGGGCCCCCTCTAGTGTAGCCATGGCTCCCCCAATTTTAGTCAGGGCCCCCTCTAGTGTAGCCAGGGCCCCCCCTTGTAGCCAGGGGCCCCCTTTTTTTGTAGCCAGGGGCCCCCCTTAGTGTAGCCGGGCCCCCTTTGTTTAGCCAGGGCCCCCAGGGAGCCAGGGCCCCCTTGTAGCCAGGGCCCCCTCTGTGAAGCCGGGGCCCCCCTTTTAGTGTACCCAAGGGCCCCCTTTGTTGTAGCCGGGGCCCCCTTTCCTAGTGTAGCCGGGGGCCCCCCTCTAGTGTAGCCAGGGCCCCCTCTTGTTTTCCAGGGCTTTTCCCTTTAGTTAGCCGGGGCCCCCCCTTGTACCCAGGGTTCTTTTTAGTGTACCAGGGCCCTATT
Organism: Phyllomedusa bahiana; assembly: GCA_025379985.1. Lineage (NCBI taxonomy): Eukaryota > Metazoa > Chordata > Amphibia > Anura > Hylidae > Phyllomedusa > Phyllomedusa bahiana. The sequence goes on along the minus strand of JAODAL010002396.1, from coordinate 116,161 downwards.
TTTTGGGCCGGGGGCCTCTTTTAGTTTACCGGGCCCCCTTTTGGAAAACTGGGGCCCTTTTTTAAGTGTAGCCAGGGCCCCCTTTTTGTGTAGCCAGGGCCCCTTTCTTTTTACCCAAAGGGGCCTCTTTTGTGTAGCCGGGGAAACCTCCTTTAGTGTAGCCAGGGGCCCCGTTTTTTTACCAGGGCCCCCTTTAGTTTTAGCCGGGGGGCCCCCATCTTGTACCCCCGAGGACCCCCTTTTAAGTGTAGCCTTGGCCCCTTTTACCCCAGGGCCTCCTTTAGTGCAAAACATGCCAATTTCCCCTCCCGTTTTTGGGGGGGGGGGGGGGGTTATTTTGGGGTTTCCCCCCCCGGCCCCCTCCCCGGGGGGGGTTGGAAATTCCTGCCCGCCCCCCAAGCAGGCGGGGGGGGGTTTCTTTTAAAATGGCCGCGGCGCCGGATTTAGCGTGGGTGCGCTACCTGGCCCCCCGGGTTTTCCCTTTCCCACGGGGGGGGTTAGGCGGCCCCCTGCCCCCCCTTAAAACCCCCCCCCGGACCCTCGCTCCCCCAGGGAGGGGGGGCAGGGGGGGATCTCCCCCTTTCCCTCCCCCCTCTCCCTGTATGTCCGGCCCCGGGTTTTTTGGGTCTCCCGCCGCACTTACGGGTCAGCGGCCCGCGGGGGGGAAGGGGGACCCCCGGCCTGCTCCCACTTCCCCCTCGCTGCTTGGATAGACCCGGGTTTTGGGGAGCTGGCCCGCGCCCCAGGAGCCTGGTGATTTGGAAATTTTAAAATTTTTTTATTTTTATTAGCTAAAGGGGGGGGGGGGGGGGCCCTAGCCGGGCAAAAATTGGGGGCACTACCCTGGGCAAAAAAGGGGGCCCCCCCGGGAACCCTTTTGGAAAAAATTTGGGGGTCTTCCTGGCAAAGAGGGGGCACAAGGGGCCCCAAAAGGGGAAATCTAGGGGGAAAAAACGGGGGGGGGGGCCTTCAGGAAAACAGAGGGGAAACCCCTACCGGGAAACAGAGGGGGCAAAACCGGGCAACAGAGGGGGCAAAACCTGGAAAAAAGGGGGGACATCTACCGGGCAACAGAGGGGGAAATACCTGGCAACGGGGGGGCATCACCTGGCAACAATGGGGGCAAAACCTGGCAAACAATGGGGGAACCCCGGGCCAACAGAGGGGAATCTACCTGCAATAAGGGGGCATTTTACCTGGAAACAGGGGGGGGAAATTAAAACCTGGAAACAAAAAGGGGGACACCCCTCCCGGGGGAAAAACAAATGGGGGCAATACCTGGCAACCAGAGGGGGCACTACCGGGGGCCCAAAAACCAGGGGGGAAAAACATCTATTTTGGGCAACAGGGGGGAACATCTACCGGGGAAACAGAGGGGGCACTCCCTGGCAAAAATTGGGGGGCACTACCTGGAAACCAAGAGGGGCCCACTCCCTTTTGGGGAAAAATGGGCCAGGTGGCAAACAGAGGGGGCACTAGCGGGCAAACAAGGGGGCACTAGCTGGCAACAATGGGGGCCCCTACCTGGGCAACAATGGGGGGCACTACCTGGAAATCAATGGGGACATCTCCCTGGCAACAGAGGGGGCCCCTACCGGGCAAAAAAATTGGGGGAAAAACCAAACCCTGGCAAAAGGGGGGGCAACAAACCCCTGGAACAGAGGGGCCCATCTAACCTGGCAACAGGGGGGGCCCCAACAAACCTAAAAACCCAAGGGGGGAATAGCTGGCAACAGGGGGGGCACTAGTGGCAAAAAATTGGGGGCCACTACCGGGGAAACAATGGGAGGCCCCTACCTGGCTAAAAAGGGGGGCCCCTTCCCCCGGCTCTAAAAAGGGGGCTTAACTACGTTTTTAAAGGGGAACTCCCTGCTTAGGGGGGTTTTCCTACCTGGCTAAAAAGGGCATTTCCCAGGCTTTTTTCCAAAAGCCTTTTTTTGAAATTTTGGTGGAGTGGGTGTGGTTTTTTAAAGGGGGCCCGGGGCCCAATTCCCGGGAAAAAGGGTGCGTGCCCATGCAAAATTTTTGGGACGGGGGGGCCGCGCTGCCGCCACCGTCTATAGTCCCCTGCTTTTTAAATTTTTAAAAAAGTTGGCAACAAATTTTTTAAATTTTGTAGTCGGGACCCCCCCCTTGTAGTCAGGGCCTTTTTTATTATAGCCGGGGCCCCCTTTTGTTAGCCGGGGCCTCCTTTGTGTAGCCAGGCCCCCCTTTAGTGTACCAGGGCCCCCCTTAGTGTGGCCGGGCCTCCTTTAGTGTAGCCGGGGCCCCCACCCTTGCCAGGGCCCTCCGTTAGTGTAGTCGGGGCCCCCCTCTTGTACCCAGGGCCTTTCCTTTATGTAGCCAGGGCCCCATCTTGTAGCCAGGGGCGTCTTTAGTGAAAACCGGGCCCGTTCTTGTACCCAGGGCTCCTTTTGTGTAGCCAGGGCCCCCTCTTGGCCAGGGCGCCCCTTTAGTGTCCCAGGGCCTCCTTGTGCCGGGGCCCCTTTATGTAGCCGGGGCCCCCCTCTTGTACCCGGGGGCCCCCCTTTGTGAACCAGGGCCCCCTTTGTTGTAGCCAGGGCCCCCTTTTTGTACCCCAGGGCCCCCTTAGTTAGCCTGGCCCCTTTTTTGTAGCCAGGGCCCCTCTTGACCCGGGGGCCTCCTTTGTGTACCCAGGGCCCCTCTTGTCCAGGGGCGTCCGTTAGTGTAGCCGGGGCCCCGTCTCTTGTACCAGGGCCTCCTTTTGTAGGGGGGCCCCCTCTTGTAGCCGGGCGTCCTTGTGTAGCCGGGGCCGACTTTGACCAGGGCCTCCTTTAGGTAGCCGGGCCCCCTTTGTTGTACCCAGGGCCCCCTCTATGTGCCAGGGCCCCCTCTAGTGTAGCCAGGGCCCCCCCCTTTGTTTAGCCAGGGGCCCCTCTTGTCCCCCCCCCCCCCAGGGCCCCCCCCTTTTGTACCCATGGCCCCCTTTTGTTAGCCAGGGCCCCCTTATGTACCGGGCCCCCCTTAGTGTAGCAGGGCCCCCTTTAGTGAGCCGGGGCCCCCCTTTTTGTACCAGGCCCCCTCTAGTTAGGGGGGGGGGGGGAACCTCTTGACCCAGGGCCCCCTTTTGTGTAGCCGGGGCCCCCCTTTTAGTGTAGCCAGGCCCCCTAGGTAGCAAAGGGCCCCCTTTAGGTAGCCCAAGGGCCCCCTCTAGTGTAGCAGGGCCCCTTTGTTTAGCCAGGGCCCCTCTTTGTGCCGGGGGCCCCCTTTTTTGCCGGGGCCCCCCCTTTTTGTGTACAGGGCCCCCCTTTGTGTAGGGGCCCCCCTTTGTTCCGGGCGCCCAATGTGCCAGGGCCCCCCCTTTTGTAGCCAGGGTTTCTTTTAGTGACCGGGGCCCCTTTCCTTGTAGCCGGGCCTCTTTTAGTGTAGCCAGGGCCCCCCTCTTGTAGCCAGGGCCTCTTTTAGTGTAGCCAGGGCCCTCCTTTAGATAGCCGGGGCCCATTTGTAGCCGGGCCTCTTTTTGGGTTAGCCAGGGCCCCCTTTAGTGTAGCCAGGGCCCGATCTTGTACCCAGGGCCCTTTATGACCCAGGGCCCCCCCTTTAGTGTCCCAGGGCCCCTTTTTTAGCCAGGGCCCCCTTTAGTGTAGCCATGGCCCCCTCGTGCCGGGACCTCCCTTTTAGTGTAGAAAAGGGCCCCCCTCTTTTAGCCGGGCCTCTTTTCGTATAGCCAGGGCCCCCTCTTTGTAGCCAGACCCCCTTTTATTTGGGAGCCGGGCCCTCCTTTAGTGTACCAGGGCCCCACCGTGCCAGGGCCTCTTTAGTGTAGTCAGGGCCCCCTCTTGTGGCCGGGTCCTTTAATTAGCCAGGGCCCCATTTGTTGAAAGGGCCCCTTTTTAGTTACCCGGGGCCCGTCTCTTGACCCAGGGCTCCCTTTAGTTACCCAGGCCCCCCTCTTTTTGCCAGGGGTCCTTTGGTAGCCAGGGCCGTTCTTGTACCCAGGGCCCCTTTAGTGAGCCAGGGCGTATTAGTGTACCCGGGGGCCCCCTCTTGTAGCCGGACACCCTCTTGTTCCAGGGCCCCCCTTTGTGTAGCCGGGCCCCCCTTGTGTAGCCAGTGCCCCCTTTGTTGTAGCCGGGCCCCTTTTGTGTGCGGGGCCCCCCTCTAGTGTAGCCAGGGCCCCCCCCCTGTGTAGCCAGGGCCCCCTTTTGTTGAGCCGGGCCCCCTCTTGTGTTCCAGGGCCCCCTTTTGTGTGCCAGGGCCCCCGTTTGTGTAGCCAGGGCCCCTCTAGTGTAGCCGGGGCCCCTTTTTTTACCCAGGGCCCCCTCTTGGTACCCGGGCCCCCTCTGTTTACCCAGGGCCCCCTCTCGTGTAGCCTGGCCCCCTCTGTTGTAGCCAGGGCCCCCTTTTGTGTCGCCAGGGCCTCCTTTAGTTTAGCCGGGGCCCCATCTTGTAGCCAGGGCCTCCTTTAGTGTAGTTAGGGCCCCCTCTTGTACCCAGGGCCTCCTTTAGTGTAACCGGGGCCCCTTCTTGTAGCCAGGGCCTCCTTTGTGTGCTAGGCCCCCTCTTTGCCAGGGCCCCCTTTATGTAGCCAGGCCCCTCTTGTACCCGGGGCCTCTTTTAGTATGCCAGGGCCCCCTTTTGGGGCCGGGTTTTATTGTACCGGGCCCCCCCTTTGGTAGCCAGGGCCCATCTTGTGGGGCCCCTTTTAGGGGTGGGGGCCCCCCCCTCTTGTGCGGGCCCCCTTTCTAGAGGGCGCCATTAGTGTAGCCAGGGCCCGTCTCTTTAGCCAGGGCCTCCCTTTAGTGTAAAGGGCCCCCTCTTGTGCCAGGGCTTTTTAGTGTTGCCGGGCCTTTTCTTGTAGCCAGGGCCCTTTTTTTGTGTGCAGGGCCTCCATTAGGGTAGCCAGGCCCCCCCTCTTGTGCCGGGGCCCCCCTCTTGTGTAGGGGGCCCCCTTTGTTGTAGCCAGGGCCCCCTCTAGGTAGCCGGGACCCCCCAATGACCCAGGGCCCCTTTTTGGGGGCAGGACCCCCTCTAGTGTACCCGGGGGGCCCCTTTTGTGTCCCGGGCCCCCCTCTTGTAGCCAGGGCCCCCTTTTTTGTAGCCGGGGCCCCCCTTGTGTGCGGGGGCCCCCTCTTGTGTAGCCGGGGCCCCCTCTTGTGTAGCCAGGGCCCCCCTAGTTAGATGGCCCCCTTATTTGTACCATGGCCCCCCCTTTAGTGTAGCCAGGGCCCCCCTTTGTAGAAGGGCCCCCCTTTTTTGGGGCCCAGGGCCCCCTTAGTTGCCAGGGCCCTTCCTTTAGTGTAGCAGGGCCCCCTTTAGTGTGCCAGGGCCCCTTTGGTACCAGGCCCCCCTTGTTAGAGGGCCCCCTCTTGTGAGCCAGGCCCCCCTTAGTGTACCCAGGGCCCCCTCTAGGTACCCGGGCGCCTTTGTTTTTGCCAGGCCCCCTTTTTTGCCGGGGCCCTTTTTTAGTGTGCCATGGCCCCCTCTTGTACGGGACCCCCTTTGTAGCCAGGGCCTTTTTTTGTGTGCCAGGGCCTCCTTTAGGTAACAGGGCCCCCTTTGTAGCCAGGGGCTCCTTTAGTGTAGCCAGGACCCCTCTTGTAGCGGGGGCCTTTTTTATTGTAGCCAGGGCCCCTCTTGTGTACCAGGGCCCCCTTTGTTGTAGCCAGTCCCCCCTCTTGTACCCGGGGCCCCCTTAGTGTACCCAGGGCCCCCCTTTAGAGTAGCCAGGGCCCCCTCTGAGTAGCCAGGGCCCCCTTAGGAGCCGGGCCCCTTTAGAGTAGCCGGGGCCCCCTCTAGTGAACCAGGGCCCCCTCAGTGTGCCAGGGCCCCCTCTAGTGTAGAGGGCCCCTCTATGAGCCGGGCCCCTGTAGGTAGTTAAAAAAAAAAAAAAAAAGCACTTCCCTGGTTTGCCCCACCCGGGGTCCCGGCTCCCTTGAGCTCCCCCGTCTAACACTTCAGCCGTCAGGTACATCAGGGAGCGCTGCCTTGGGCGCTGTGTCGCTGACACCCCACCCCCGGGGAGTCGGGGACATTAGTCCCCAACCCCGGGGGCCGGTCTCTGGGCGCTGGGGGACGCGGACCCGGGCGCCAGGGCCCGGGGATGCGGGAAAGGCCCCGGGGAGCGACGGCATCCTCCGGGGGCCCCCAGCAACTCGGGGGGGGGGACCCGGGGGGGATTCCCCGGTCCCCCGGGGGCCCCAGTGACCCCGTACACAGGTTTTTGAGTTCATTCTGCAGGCTATCTTCAAGTCTGGACACACCCTTTTAAAACTGTCTCCTAACATTGTGGGACGAATCATTCCCGGGATCCTCCATTTCCCCTTCCAGGCTCACACTGAAACAGGAAAAGCTCCTCTCCAACAGCAGTCACACAGAATGGTGGCTAAAAAAATCCCTGGGCACGCATTCCTGCATTTGAGGGTACAATCAGGTACACACACCCGGCTGGGTACGGGTAGCCCCACACTACCAACGGGACACCAGACCTTCACACAAAAAAATTCGGGGCACCACACCATAGTTTTACGCGAAGGTGCGGGAGATACCTTGTTTAGGGGAACCACATTAACCCCTCCGGCATAGTTTTAAACCCGTTCCAATTTGTCGCACCCCAGGACATACACTCCTGTTTAGACTCAGATTTATCCAGGAAGTAGAAAGGGGTGTTACCCTCCCCCCACAGGCAAAAAACAGGTAATGTTAGGCTTTGGGCCTGAACACAGTTCATTAGATTCTTCCAGTCCAAAATAATTGGTGTCAGTCTGAGGTACCCTCTGAGACTCTAACCCAGGCTCTTCTGTCTCAGGCAGTGGCACCACATACTCCTCATGGGGCACTTCCCAGGAACAGTCACTTCCTCTGCCCGACACCCTGGCGGTTGCCCACAAGTGCTCAAAATGGGGGAAGTCTCTGCCAAGTAGACAGCCGGACTGTAGGTTTTCACAAACCTCTAGTAAATGGACAACAGTCCCACAACAAGTCTCAAAATGCATTGGAACAGTCTTACCGGAGTCTGGTCGGGTCCTCCCACTGGGTGCGATGTCCGGGTGCACTCTGGAGACATCTTGGCGACAGTCCATGTCGACCCACAGTGGGAGATCATCCACCCGCAGCCAATGCATCCGTGGCAGCGTGTCCTCGGCCCTCCAGATCACAGGACCCTCAGGGGCACATCCCGCTCTATGGCTCACCCAGCACAGCTCCTCCTGCTGGACAATGGCGGTTCTCGGCTGTTGAGATTTGTTGCTCCGCTTGGACTTTGTTTTGGAAGGCCGACCTGGCTTTGGTCGGTCATGGTACTGTGGCACTGCCGGTTGGGTGGTCTACGACGCACCAGCTCAAAAATATCCTCCATGGTCAGTGGGGAAAACACAACTCTGGCAGCAACACAGTCTCTTTCAGCAGCACTGCTTCACTGTTAGGCCTCCGGCCCTTTAAATTTTCTATGCAGCACAACTTCACCAGTGCCAACTTTGCTCAGTCCGTGCCAATTATGCCCACGGCATCCTCCACCATATGTAACGCCTCACATACCCTCGGCCGCCACCTTGGACAGTCTTGCGGGGTATTTCGCTCCTGGATCGCCGTCTTTTGTAGGCGGAATGGCAAACAGACACGGGCTCAATCCAGTTTCAATCTGCTTCAGCCAGCTTTATTTTTCCAGCACGTGTCAAACGTACCTCAATACACACAACAAACAAAAACCTCTGGGCCGTCTACCCCTACCAAACGTATATAGAGAACCCTCTCTAACATGATTTTGGACCTACGTCCAGCATCAAAACCCTGCCACGTAGATTTCACCCTGTCTCCAACTGGGTTCCCTTTCCCCTAAGCCGTCGGGCCAGACCTCCTCAATAGCTCCACTCCACTCTCATTGTTGGCAGACCACGCCTCCCTGAACAACTGAAGGCCGCTTTTTATAGAAACGCCGTAGCCCAATCCAAAAACGTGGCCTGAACATGGGATAAAGCCGCCACCCAACGCATTGTCTACTCCCAATAAGACCAACCCAGAACGCAGAAAAGCCAAACACTCGCTATAAAGTTCCAACCACTTAGCGTGGCTGACAAAACATACACTCTACTTATCCCCACAAGCCAGGTATATACCACTCTGGTATATCTCCATCTAGTGGCAGCAACAGGCAACTACCTGTAGCCGGTCTGTCACAGTGCTCAATGGGAAAGGTTGTATGCCACTGAATATGTAGGAAACGTCCCCGGCACACCTATCTGTTTTGATGCAAAAAGATAGTTTATTTATTATTAGTAAATAATATAGGAAAAGAAACATGAGCGGTAACTCTCCGTTAGAAATTTGGATAACGAGTGTCCTTATGGTCCATGATGTTTCTGTCTTAATTGGCCTTCATCTGACAGGACCAAAGTGGAGGGTGGTTGAGAATAGAGAAGATGCATAGCATTCAGGCTAGCAAGGAGAAGATACGCATCTTCTCTATCCTCCACCATCCATGACTTTGGTCCTGTCAGATGAAGGCCAATAAAGATCAAAACATCATATGCATCATGAGAACCCTCGTTATCCAAATTGCTCTGTACATGGAGAGTTACCGCTCATGTTTCTTTTCCTGTATAATTTTCTATGAATAAATCAGAACAAATAAGTTTGCCCGTGCGAAATGCTAGATGATCTAAAATTTAGATTCTAAATGATAAAGCACTGCCATTTTCTTTCTGTATGGAATTGAAAGACAAACCCTTTGTATGTTTCTGTGTAGAGGCATTCAGAGGACTAGTACAGCCCTATAGAAGTCTATGGATGCTAACAGCCATATGAACGGGGCCTTACTATGATAATGGTTGAAATAGTCCAGGACCTCATCTCCTGAAAATCACATCTACTGTATACACCTACATGCAGGAATACTATCAGGATTGCATCTTTTTTGCTACTTACCACAACGTAAAGCAATTCTTCACTCTACCATAGATATGCCCTCCCTGCCAAACCTTACTTTCAATCCTCATATAACCCAAGTTAGTGCACAATGACCAATGGAACAGCCACCGATGAGAAGGACTGATGGTCCACTTCCTGACGATACTTCTTTTTTGTAGTAGAGAACCTGCAGAACTCTATCTATGTAAGTCCAATCTAACAGCGGACCAAAAAAAGACAACAAGGAGGCCATTCAAAGATGTAGAAGTAAATGTCTTTGTGGTTACCTAAATCGTATAAGTATAATCTGGTTTACTTACTTTTAGTGGACTGTTTCCATAGAATGTAGAAATGCTCTAATCTCTAACCTGCTCATTTCTCACCACATGAATATGAAGTTTTTAGATCAATGAAGAAGTCCGCCATTACCTGAATTTGTAAGGTTAGTAAACAGATAACCTGTCAGGAAAATATAGAAGAAGAGAATGTTACTCTATAGTCCATACAAATCATTGCAGACATAATCTACATTAAATGCTGGACAACTTACATTGCATTGTACTTACATTGCATTACTTATCCTGTACTCATCCTGAGTTACATCCTGTATTATAACTCCAGAGCTGCACTCACTATTCTGCTGGTGCATCACTAGTAATACATACTATATCCTGTACTGCCGCTGAGTTCCATACTGGTATTATCCCCCCAACTGCGCTCACTATTCCTGATGGGGCATCACTGTGTACATATGTTACTTATCCTGTAATGAATAACATCCTGTAATTATCCTCCAGAGCTGCACTCACTGTCTGCAGTGTGGCGTGCGTGAGGAGTGGAGACAGACAGAGTCAGCGGTTTTTCGTGCTGCTCCCAGCGGACTCCTGCTCTCTCCCCTGCTGCTGGGGGAAGGGGCTGCCTGAATGAAGCAGAGCAGCACTGCCAATCACCCAGCTCCCCTTGAATCGCTACTTGGGACACCGGATAATCAGCTAGCTGGTGCCAGGAGAGGTGTGTCAGCTTCAGCGTGTGGGAGTGAGATGAGAGAACGCTGAGCGAGGGGGGCTGCGATCTGCCTGTGGCTTCCCCCTCGGCTCCTGGTGCAGCCCTAGCGACCCCCAGAGCAGGGCAGGTGAGGGTTAACGCTGCTGAGAAGCAGGAGATGTCTGCGGGTCATGGAGGTCAGCGCGCTCAGGGCTGGGGCAGTGGAGCAAGGATCCGCTGACGCAGCATGCCATGGGAGAAAGATAGCAGGAGCCGCCATCCCCTCATCCATCCATCCATCCATCAAGCCAGCAAAGCCCCTGACAGCTATGTCCTTACATGACGCTCTCAGTAAAGAAGTCCGTGATGGCAGCAGGTAGCACAAGGCATGAGTCGACACTACCTGCTACAGGAGGGGAGCAGGAAGGTCATCACCTGCCCAGCGGTGATTCTGCAGCTCCGGCAGGGTGCCTGGAAGGAGCAGGTCAGAACAAACCCTATAAGGCAAGGGATTGAGCAGAGCAAGCTCTCCCTGCAAAACCAGGCAGCGACATTCTGCAGAACATTGCACCCCGCAGCCAGTAAATGCCAGCACATCTGCCGAGCATTGTACCCCCACCAAAATACCAGCACGTCTGCAGAGCATTGCACCCCCAGCCAGAAAAACCAGCATTCTGTAAGCATCGAAACCCAGCCAGGAATGCAACCTCTACATCGGCAGAATTGGCCAGTGTTTTCCAAGCTGATCATCTGCTGGCATCGCACCCCAGCCAGGAAGGCCAACTACATCGGCAGCATTGGCCACGTTCCAGCAATAATCTCAAAGCATCACACCCTAACAATAGAGCCAGTAAGGAAGCATGTAGCCTGCAATGAAGAAAAGATTGAACTGTGCCCAGAAAAAGCTTGCAGCCAAAAAGAAGAGCAAGAAGCAAGAGGAAACTCGGTCCCTCCCTTCACACCGGTAAGATCCACCAGCGCATAATTACTAAAACTAAAGGACCTCAGTCCAAGTAATGCATCACTAAAGAGCTGTATACCTGTGACTGCAGAGGCGGAGAGGAGGAGGGCATTAAGGCACCATTAAAAATTGGGGGAAATGAAGTTAAGAGAGCCCCAGCTGTGGTTCGGGGCCAGAATCGCTTATTCTAAAGAACAGCACAATGTAATAATGAAATATTGTGCTACAAGTAGATTTACAAGCCAAAATGAAGTAAAAAACTCAGCGTAAGAAAAAGAGGGATCTGAATAAAGAATTGACCAAAAACGGGAGGAAATTAAAAAAATACAACGGACATATTAGAACCCGAATAGTTATCTACATGAAGTAATTAAGGAGAAATTATAAATGAAGGCAGGTTTAAGGAAATGTACAGGAGAAAACAGGGAAAAAGGGTGGAGGAGAAGGAAGAAATGAGAAGGGCATGGAAGCGGAGGAGGAGGGGCAAACAGAGGACCCTCAAATTCCCGGTAGCTCCGCACTACATCCCCAGTAACCCTCACAGTGTCCTCAGCTTTAGCAGCAGGATTTCCGGCGCAACAAATGGCACTCCAGATCCTGGAGATGAGATATAGCATATGGGTGACCCAGAAGATGCTCATGGAGCAGATCATACACTGGAATCCCCGTGTTAACCTGCAAACCTTCACTTGGGGACGACCTTCCTGGCGTAAAAAGGATGAGGAAGCAAAGGCAAGACGGAGGTCCAGCGTGAGAGACCCCAGCGATGTTGAGCCCTTCCCGGGGAAAACCCAAAGATGCGTGAGGTTCCAAGAGGAACCTGTGGCAATGAGTATGGGATCCCCTGCAGCAACTCGGGAATCTTATCTGACCCCCCGACGGAAGAGTCCAAAGAGAGAATAGGTCTAGCTGGTCCAAGAATAGGGACTGAATGTTGGCGGAGGGATGAACTGAGGAATGAATGTGGGAATCAGTGGAACGTAAGGGATGACTGAGGAATGAATGTGGGGCACACCATGGAACGGAGGGGATGACTGATGAATGAATTGGGGACCAGGCGAACGGAGGGATGACTGAGGGAATTAAGTGGGAACCGAGTGAAACGAGGGATGATTGGAGGGGAAAGAATGCGGAAAACAGTGAAACAAATAAAAGTGGCACATGGAAAACTGAAGGAACAGGAAGAAGAGAAGGAATTAACGAAAGGAACAAGTGGTGTAATGAGGAATGAAGAGGAATGAGAAAAAAGTGAAGGAATGTCTAATGTAAACAAAAATAAAAAAAATTAAAAATGCTAATACTAGGGAGGAGGAGGGTACTAGCCCACCTGCCCCTCTGGCTGCATTGGGGCTCCCCACCCCATGGGCAGTAGGACGTAGTTATGCCAATGTAGGATGTAGTTATGCCAATGGGGATAAGTCTCCCAGACCGCCACCAGTAGCCGGAAACTTAGAAAATCAGCACCGCTTCTTGGAGGCCTTAAAAAACAGGTGAATCCGGTCACTATAGAGGGAAAGGAGAGCCCATTGTCCTTTTGGGATGAGAGCACGGGCTCTCCGCCTTCTGAGAGCCAAAGGACAGATCGGAGGGGGAGCAGGCCCCCTCCTACAACCGGGCAGAGTACCCAGAAGGACGTGGTACGACTCAAAATTGGGAAGGCAATGATGGTGTGCCACAAAGGTCAAAAGAGGTAGGAGCTTCTCTTTGGAATGAATATCACGCGACAGACATCTTTCCCTTTTGGGACACCACATTCGATGTTTGCTTCGTGCAGGCCGAGGACTTGAACTATTCCGGACCCCGCTACGGTTAAAAAAGAATTCCACCGAGTTGCCGGATTTTGGCTGTCCCGAGTGACAATCTCCCGCCAGAATAAACATAAGAGAGTGACCGTCTTACTTAACCAATAATAATCACCTCTAATGTTTGACATCAAGACCTGGCTAGTAGTAATGGTGAGTGGGACAATTCCCATTTAAGAAGAGATAGAGCACGCGCATATTGATCGGGAGCACTGGACCTTCGATGGTTAAATTGAGGGTCTCGGGTAACACCGACACCCACATCCATCTCCACGTTCCTAGGCGAGGATAGAATCCTGGTCTTCTATCAGGGGCAAAAACCGAAGCTTTGTCCCACCGATGGCGACCCCACACACTTGAGTGCACAGTATAGGGCGCAGGTGGTGATATGCTGTGTGGGGAACGGGATATCTGCTGCATCCGTGTGACAGATTCGTTGTCACCTTGTCCACCCCCCTTTAGTCATTGCCCTCACTCTTTGCCAACTCGTTCCTCATCGCGATGGTGAGAGTGCGGAGCCGAGACATTGGGGAGATGTCGGAGAAGAACAGCAGACGATGAAAGAGCTGAGGGGGGCCGATGATTAGAAAAAATACAAAAACGGCAGCGCAAAAAACGATATGGGCAGACCCGCAGAAGGAGAGGGAAGGGCCCCCGGACATGCCGCGGTTCCAACCTTAAACCCCAGATAACGTCCTAAAGCTTGAGCAAGTTGAGGCCTTGAGCGAGAGCGAATTATAGGAGGCAGACAAGAGGAATGTAAAAATAGGAGGAGACTACCGCCCTCGCCATGCGGCCACATATCCACAGAGAGTGATGGGGGATGAGAGGAGCGGTTCACCAACCAAACGGGGTGCGAAAAAGGGGAAGAAGAGGAGAGGGATAGTGGCTCTCCTCATTAAGGGGACCACATCTATTCCCCTGACAAGTCATGAGCGCTTTACATATGACTATCCGTCATCGGGTCGATAGTCATAAACGCAATTCTCAACACGGTATTCGCTAGTCGATAATGATATTATCGCCGTGACCTTAAACGTCTATGGGAAGAGGACAACACCATCATTCTTACACTCCAAACAGGGCTGGAGAAGCTGGAACTAACGTTCCACAACAGTCAAATGGATATGGCGACAATCTTAGGCAACACACTTAGGTTAAAAAAGCACAGAAAAAAGTCAAAGACCAAAGCACTATCCCTGTCTTTTGCACCACAATCATGACCCTTAAACCATGCATGACCCACCAATTAAAAAGTGACAGAACAGTAGTAATATGAAAACCAGCATTTTAACCTTGAATTGGACATTGAATATCCCTCTCCTGAACACAGCATGAGCTCCAAACCGCAATGAACCCCAGATCACAAGAGTGACGGAAAAAGGAGTCCTTATCAACCACCAATTTATTGAACTGGACATAACTATATTTTTTTGTCCTGTACCGCAGTATGACACATTAAACCTGTCTGACCCACGAGATTAACAAAGTCCGGAAAAGGAGTCTTTGAACCACCATTTTAGTTGAACTGTACATTGACAAGAACCAGTCCTGTGCCACAGCATGACCCAAACCTGGCATGACCCCCAATTAAAAATCCTGGAAAAAGGAGTCTTAGAAACCCACCATTTTAAGTTGAACTGGACATTAAACTAAATCTGGGTCCTGTACCGCAGTATAACCATTAAACCTGTCTGACCCACAATGAAAAAGAGCTGGAAAAGGAGTTCTTTTGAACCACCATTTTAGCTTGAACTGGACTTTACTAGTACCTGCCTGGGCCACAGCAATGAGCTCTAAACCGCATGACCCCCAATTTAAAAATTGCCGCAAAAAGGAGTCTTTGAACCACCATTTTTAGTTGAACTGACATTAACTAGACCGGTCCTGGGCCACAGATGACCCCCAAACCTCATGACCCCCAAACCTGCATGACCCCAAGATTTAAAAAGTGCCGAAAAAGTAGTTCTTTCAACCACCAATTTTATTTGAAAACGGACCTTGACTAATCTGTCCTGGAACGCAGTAAACCATTAAACCTGTCTGACTCACACTTAAAACGTGGTGGGAAAAGGATGTTTGAACCACAATTTTAGATTGAAACGTCTTTAAACTATATTCTGTCCTGTACCAGTATGAATATTAAACCTGTCCTGAGACCCACAGATTAAAAAGTCGGGAAAAGATCTTTAACCAACCATTTTAGTTGAACTGGACATTGACTAGAACTGTCCTGGTAACCTACAGCTGTTCAAGTTTCCTGTATCCTCCCTTGTACAATCAAGGAATATTTTGTATCACAGCATTTTGTGCATGCCAGTTTTTTAGTAGTTTAATTCTAGAAAGCACATTTTTAAAATAGCATCGAATCCCACCTTACATCATTGTTTATATGGGTTTTCACACTACAGCTCTGATAAAGATCTGCAAAAACAAGTCATTTTGCAAAATTGTCCTTAACAGTGTCCTAACCTAGAACTGTTTTTTGACAAACCCATCATCCTTAGCCACTCTTGACAATTTGTGAACGAACAAAATGTCAGTTAGACAGCCCACATTTTTATTAGAAAGGACCTGTAGTATAGCTGCATATGCACAGCACAAATGCCCCCAAAAAATCAAAACATGACCCTGAGAGCCACTTTTGGAACAATTGTGAAGAACAAATGTCTTGTTAGAAACCCACCATTTTTTAATAGACCTGTAGTATAGCGCATTTCACAACAAAATGCCCCCAAAAAATTCAAAACATGACCCTTGACCACTTTTTGACAATTGTGAAGAACAAATGCCTGTTAGAAACCAATTTTTTAGTCAATAGGACCTGTAGTATTTTCAAGCAGCATGACCCAAAAAATAATAAAAATGACTTCTCACCACTGTTAAAAAGGTGAGGGATTATTGCCACTTAGAAACCACATTCTGTTTAACAAAGGACCATGATTACAGTGAATCTCACAGCCCCCGCCCCCAAAAAAAATTATAAAAATGACTTCTCCCCCCACTTTTAAAAAATTTGGTAAAGGGAAAAATGCCACAATAAAGAACCAAAATTTTCTGTTCCAAGAACCATGATTATAGCTGTATCCCCCCACACCAGGCCCTAAAAACCCCATTAACAAATGAAAAAATTCTAAAAATAAGTGGGGAAAAGGGAATACATTTTGTCATAAACCTTGGGCCCTTTACAGTCCCTCCAAAAAAGCAAAACCAGAAAAAATGAATTTTTGGGAACGAGAATAAAAATTGCAGTAAAATGAATCATTTAAAAAAAAATTTTTCAAGAGGACCTTTTTCTTTTTTGAAGGGGGAAGGGTATAGTAACCGCAACTAATGGGTTGCCCCTCGGGAAATTTGGGCCCCCAAACAACATCATCAAGACCCAAAGCCGGGATCTTCCTTCATGAAAGTAAAAAAAAAAAAAACCGACCCACATTACCCCTTTGGAAAGCCGGATTAAATTTGCCCTGTAATGACCAATATGACGCGGGCGCTGCGCGGAAAACCCCCTTTCTATGGTTTGGGCGGCGAGCTGGGGGGCCTTTCTTTCCCTTTTTGGGTCCCCAAATCTTTTGGGGCCCCGAACACTTACAAAAACATGGGTTTGTTGGGGACCAAAAGGGTTCCGTCCCACCGATTTTAAAAGCGGTCTCGGGTTTTGTTTTTGTTGTGTGCCCTGCATTGCATACTTTGGGTGAGGTGGAAAATTAAGATTCCCCCAGGGGCACCCTTTAAAGCTTCTGCCCCCTTTTCTGTTTGCTGCCTGCCCAAAACGGCTACTTGGCACTCAAACGTTTGTCACGTCGCTGATGTTTTTTAAAAAACCGTGACTTTTGGGGGAAACGGGGAACCCCGACCCCAACAATGCCCTCCATTTGATCAACCCGCAAGGCTCCTTTTCCCCTCTTTTTACTCCTTTTTTGGGTGGGTGGAAGGAAAGTGCGGGATTTTGTTTTGTCCCCGGGGATCCAAAAGGTTTGGCCCCCCCAGTAACTGTTTTTCATTTTTAGGGCCCCTTTAAAAGCGGGGATCATGTAGGAAAATGGAGCATCCAAAGAAAACCATGGAGAGAGGGGAGCCTTGTTTTCCAAAGCCTCGGGGTTCGGGGGGCACTAGCAAACTGTTTCCCTTTCCTCTTGCCTCCCCTCCTAAAAATTCCCCGCCAACCTCTTTCGAAGGCGGGGACGTGGGTAACGTTCGGTGCCCTGGGAATTTACCTCCTCCTCCTCCTCCTCCGCTTCACCCGGGCCCCAGCTTCAACCCAGCCCTGATTTGCCTGAATGATCCACCCTGAGAGCTGATGCGCCCCCTTGCACAAAGCCCGGGACCCCAAAACCCACTCCCTAATGAAACCGATGAAATTGTGAAACTGTCGGGCCTTGGGTTTTACGGAGAAAAAAGGCTCCGGGGTCCGCACCCTGGTCCGTCCCCCCTCCCCCCGTCGTCGCTGGCGGACCCTGTTTTTTTCCAAGTGCCCCAACATGGGTTCCTAGAACAAAATCACCAAAATTTCTCAGCTGACGGGGGCATTGCCCCCAGGGACCTTTTTTGGTGGCTTCTTTCAAAACGGGCGGGATGGTGCAGGGGGTCTTTAAACCTGCCCCACTCTCGGTGCTAAACCCCCCCGAGGTCCGCACCGCTGTTTGGGCCCGGGCCATGTGTCACTTCGAAAAGCTATGGAATTTGGACCCCCCCCCCCCACCATCGCTGAGCTTTGTGGAGGGGGGAATTCCAGCTGTTGCCACTCCAACCCAATAGAAGGGTTTGACTGGGAGGCCCGAGCGGGGCCCGTTTGAAAACGCACCGGGGGGACGAAGCAGGGTGCGAACGGGGGAAGTGCGAACTTAGACTTCGACCCTTCCCCTCAGCCCAGTCCAGACCCGGGTGCTCTTTAGAAATTTTTTGGACGAAAAGGGTTCAGACTTGTCCGGGCCCAAGGGTTTAATTTTGCCCACCCCTACCGATTTTAAAGGGGCGGCCACCCAATTTCGCCTTTTAAACGCCCACCCCCCTTTCCCTGGCAAAAAGGTTTTTTGGGCACCCAGCCAGCCTTTTTTCCCCGGGTTTGGAACCCCTCCACAGCTCCAAACCTGTGTGTGGACGGTCCCCCAAAGGGACAGTTTAAAATTTCAAAAAGGGCCCGGGTTTTCCCTTCGGGGAAACTTTAAATGCCACCAGAGGCCCTTTGGGGGAAAGAACCCTGCCCACCCCCGGGGTTTTTTGAAGAGCGTGCGCTAAAGCCTGAAGCCACCGCACCCCCCAAGAAAACCACCCAGCTCACCCGTGAGCTGTCACAGAGATATAAGCGGCCTTGGCCATGCTTACTATTTCCTGTTTCGGGTCAGAAGGATTTTTTCCGGCCACAGATGCAGAAAACAGCCTTAAAATTTTTTAGATGACACATGGCGGGCCGGGGCCCAGGGACCCTTTCGGGCAAAAAAAATTGGCCTCCTTGCATCGGGGTTTTGGGGGCAGGCGGGGCCCCTGACTGGGGGAACCCATCTGGGCCCCACCAGACGGAAAGGAAATTTTTCCCAAAGGGCCAAAAGCCTGGAAAAGGGCCGACATTCAGTTTTTGGCTTGGGGGGTTTTGGGGAAAAAGTGTTTCTTCTGCCCCCAAACCCCTAAAGGGACAGAAGGCCCCCTGCTAAACGGGCCCCCCTGTACGGGGGGTCCCGGTCATAAAAACTGGCGGGGGGAAAAAGGGGGTAGGATGGGTTTTTCGGGTGGTGCGGGGTACCCCGGGCAAAGGTGGAGACGAAGGGGAGCTGACCCTGATATGACTCTTTAAGCCAGGGCAGTTTGGGGGAAAACGCTTGTGGGGGGCGGGGGAAAGGAGGCGGAAACAGAGGGTGACAGGGGTTTGGGGGCCCCGGCGTGGGTCTGGCCTTTTTTGGCCCAAGTTTTCCCCCCTTTTTCAACTCATGCATTCCGCATTGCCTAGCCCTTTTGGTGGGGGTTAACCACCAAAGGGTTCTTGGCCCTACTTATTCCCGTTTACAAAAAGGGCGGCTTTAAGACATGGCGGGTGAAACAGGGGCTTGCTAAAAAAAGGGCCCCAAGGTTTAAAAGGGGTCCTGGCCCTTCTTGGGGCATAAGCGGGGAGGGGGGTTTGCGCTGACCGGGCTGGCAAAATCTATCAGGGGACTTCTGCGCCAGCCCCCAAACCCTTCCCCCCTTTTTGAGGGGGAAACCCGTACTGCACAACCCCATCGTTTTCCCTCCCCCGTCCATTATAAAGCCTCGAAAGAAAATTTCCCTTCGAAAAGCCCAAATTTGGGGACCCAAGGGTCTAATAAATCACCCTCAACACGGGTATTTCCCGTCGCCTGACTTTCCCTGCATCCAGGCTGGGGGCTACAAGAAAGAGGGATTTTCAAGGCTTTTTCCCCGACCGCCCGGGTTTTTCCCCGTTTGGGACCGGCTCCTTCTCCCCCCTCTGATGGAATCATAACGGGCGTCAGAGCAAGAAAATAAATCCCCTTTGGCTCTTGATCTTTTTAACATGCCTTTCCCAAAACCCCAACCGCATTTTGTCATCAAAGAGGTTTTCCCAAAAAATGGATTATCCAAAATGGGGGTACACGAGTTACTTTTTGGCTCTTTCATTTTGGACAGATGCTGGGATCCCTGATGCCCCCCCTTTGGGGGCCGGGGGATTTGGGAGGACGAGGAGGGAAAGACTGCGGGAAAATCAGTTGCTTTAAACCCCAAAGGGACAGTTGGGGGACGCGGGTTTTGTTCTGAGAAAAAAACCGGGGCCCTGACCCAGCATGACGGGCCCCCTGACGGCCCCCTGGCCCCGGGACGACCCGGGCCTGCGTTTTGTCTCCAGAAACTGGAAGGACCCCTTCTCCCCGTCCCCCCCCCCTCCTGTCCTCCCCCCCCTTTTTGGCTCGTTACCACCTGCTTTTCGCTCCAGGGTTCAGAAAGATAAAAATTTGAGGGGGTATGGAAGATTTTTGGGAAAAGTCCCTTTTTAAAAAGGGGGCAAATCACAGCTATTCTCAAACCCCTAAAATCAAAAAAAAATTTGGGCTGGGATTCAAATTTAAGTGCAAGGTCCCTTTTATCAAAAAAGCTGGACTGACCAAAAGTGAAAAAAAACCCCTATCTGAAATGAAAAGGGTTTAAAAAAGGAAAATTTTTGGCACCTATCAAATACCGGTGGGGGTTACAAAATTGCGGGAAAATTTAAAATTTAAAACTCCCAAAGTAGATCTATCAAAAAGCTGGCCGGGCGCCAAAGTGAAAAAACACGTATCTGAAATGTATTGGGGAAAATAAAAAAAGGAAATTTTTTGGCACCTACAATTAACCTGGGGTTTTTTAACTACACAATTGCGGGTTTAAAAATTTAAAACTGCAAGGGGGCTCTATCAAAAAAATCTGGACTGGGCAAAAGTGAAAAAAACCCACGAAACTGTAATTTTATTGGGATAAAAAAAAGGTATTTTTTGGCACCTAAAAATTTAAACCTGTGTGCCCTAAAAAATTTGCTTTTATTCAAAATTTAAGTGCAAGGTCCCTTTCAATGAAAAAAAGCTGAAAGTGCGAAAAGGAAAAAACACGTATCTGTAATGTTTTCAAAAAAAAAAAAAATTTTTTGAAACCTTTAAATTCACCGGTGGTACTAAAAAATTTCCCTGTATTCACATTTAAGTGAAAAGGTGCCTCAATAACAAAGCTGTAGTCCCGCAAAAGTAAAAAAACACGAAATCTGAAAAGGGAAATTGGATAAAAAAAAGGTTTTTTTTGGCCCTTAAACCCTTGTGCTGACAACAGAATTGCTGGATTCTAATTTAACTGCAAGGCCCCCTAAATAAACAAAGCTGGAAGGGGAAAAATTTGAAAAAAAACACCTATCTAAAATGTAAAAGGGATAATAAAAGTGGGATTTTTTTGCCCTAACAAAGAGACCTCATTTTCCCAGAAAAGATGTGTACCCTTTAATAAATTTCCGGCTGCCCAAATCCGGGAAATTTTTATTTCAATAAAAAACTTTAATAAAAAAGCATTCAGTGCAATGTCAACACTAAGTTTTGGGTAATTTTTAACCGAAATTTTTTATAGACTTGTCTGGTTCGCCCCCGGCCCCCCCCCCTGTTTCCCTCCATGATTTTACAGCGGTAGATGCTCCTTTAAAATTCCCCCTACCCTAAACAACATAAAATTTTCCCAAAACTCTGATCTAACAAGTTGTAAGGATCACCCCCTAACGTAAAGTTTTCCCTCTGTGAAAAATAGAATAATTTCGCTGATTTTTTTGGGACACAGGCAGAGCGCAGGTCTATACCTATCGACGACGGCCTGAGAGGAAAATGAGGCTGAAACTGGAAACGCTGTTCTATGTAAAACGAGGTCATTGTGATTTTTCACGACAATCGCAATCCATACACATCCCAGTATGACGTCGCACACACATCCTCGCTGCCTCTATTCTGTAAGATGATTTGCTCAGGCCGCCAAAAATGGACCAGGAAGACGCTGTAAATGGACGCGATCTTAAATAGTAGATGCACAGATTTTAACCTAAATTATCGCATGATTCTAAAAATTTCTGATCAACATAAAAACGGTGACCGATTTCAACTTTGTCGATAATAATCGCTCAACACTAAAGTTCAGGCATCTCGATGATAGGGGATGTCCTTGTGAGGGGTGCAGCAGCGTGAGGGGTGGGACATTCAGAGACCCAGGTAGTAGGGACCCGTGCACTTTATTTGTAGTTAGCGCAGTGGTTAGGTATCACCAATGGTGCACACAGTGCTTTACGTGGGCGAAGAGACAGATTAAATCCTTCCCGAGGTGGATGGTAAAGTAGGCAAATTGTGGACGATCTGGTGAAGGGCAACGATCAGTAGAGTCTTGAGAGTTGGAAACGTTCCAGGGGCTTGTCCTCTCTTTGGAGGGGGTTGTCTTTTGGGTTGCCCTGACCTCATGAACCTCATTTCCTGGTGTTGGGCTAATTTTCTGTGTAGTTTTTTTTGTTTTGATTTTGATTCATATAGAAGACAGAGAAAGGCTTACAGACATCGAACTTGAGCTTTCAAATGCGGGTAAGATCGGTTAATATAACCATTGTTTACGTATTTTATTATAGGAGTTTTTAGAAAAGAGTGTATATATTAGGGAAATTACAATGTATGTGTATACATCTGCATATTTTATATATATATATATATTATAGATATATATATATATATGTGTACAGTGTTATATGTATATATATTGATATTTTTTTATATATATAAATATTAGTGGTTGTATATAATATATATATATATGTGATAATAAATATATATATATGTGTATATTTATATATATATATATATATAACATATTTATATATTTGTTGTGTTTGTATGTACAATAAATAATGGGGGGTCAAGATAGATAGGTTGGCGAGGGGGGTAAAAGGTGGAGGGGGGTAAGTGCAAAATTCGGTCCAGTGTGACATGGCATCTATGGAAGGCTCAGACATGGAGGACTTGTGGGACGGCATTGAGCTACGGAGCGGGTTTCCAAATGGGTGCTTTAAGTGAGTCAGGGAATGTTATAAGAGATTTTAAATGTGCTGTAAATGTATAAATATTCATTTACTTATATGTATTGGTGTATATCAAACAATTAGAGACGGGTGGAGACAAGTAGGAAGGAAGGGGAGGGGAGGGGAAGTCCGGTGAAAGGCATGAATGGAGTAGAGATATGAACGTTTAAGGATACCTTGGAAAACTGGTCCAGCTAGTATTCAGTGATTACGGAATGTAAACTGGTCGTTAATAGTCTTGTATAATATGATTGTAAATATTCAGTCTACATGTAAATAGGTTTGTTCTTGCATCTAAAATTTGTAAATAAAAAGAGATCCTGTATTATACTCAAACTGCACTCACTATTATTGCTGGTGGCAGTCACTGTACATACATTACATTATACTGTACTGTTCCTGAGTTACATCCTGTATTATACTCCCCGAGCTTGCACTCACATATTTTCTGCTGATACCAGTTCACTGTGTACCATACATTTCTTACTTCTGTACTGATCCTGAGTTACATCCTGTATTATTACTCCAGAACGCTGTAATCACTATTCTGCTGGTGCAGTCACTGTGTAACATACATTACTTATAATGCACAGATCCTGAGTTATACACACTGTATTATCCTCCTGAGCTGCACTCACTATTCTGCCTGTACAGTCACTGTGTACTACATTTCTTATTCTGTACTGATCCTGAGTTTACATCCGGTATTATACTCCAGAGCTGTACTCAACTATTCTGCTGGTGCACAGTTCACTGTGTAATACATTACTTATCACTGACTGATCCTGAGTTTACACCCTGTAATTATCCTCCAAGAGCTGCAACTCAACTATTCTGCTGCTTCAGTAACTGTGTTACATACATTTCTTATCTGTACTGATCCTTGAGTTCCATCCTGTATTTATACTCCAGTGCAGTACCTACTATTATGCTGGTGCAGTGTCACTGGTGTAACCATACATTAAATTTTCCTGTAGGATCCTGAGTTAATTCTGTATTTCTTTTATTAAAATTTTAAAAAACTTAATAAATTAATACAAAAAACTTCAATCAGAAATAATGAAGTTAACTGAAGAAAATATACAGTGACAATTGTTACAATCATAATGGCGTTTACTATCACGTCCAGACCAAAACACTCACTCCCCCACAAAGCCAACTATTTACCAAACTATTTACAATATTTTCACTACTATAATACAATACATTATTACAATCCAAGATGCCATCTGGCCGGTTGCATGCAAAAAAAAAAAAAATAAAAAGAAAAACAAACTAAACAACAAACAACAACAGCACACCACAATTTTTTTTTTCCAGAACAAACCAATAAGAAGAAAAAGAAACCCAACACCAGCACACCACAATTTTTTTCTTTTTTTTTTTTTTACATTTTTTTTTTTGGCCCTTGAAACCTGACACCCGCATCCCATGCCCCCTTGCACATGTTAACGGACATCCTCTGAATCAGTCCAGATTTTTTGGTTCTTTTTTTTTTCACCCAAAATGTCCCCAAAGGTACTCAAAGTCCCATAAACCCCAATATCCAACAAGACACCTCCCTTTTCCCACCAACAACATAATCTATGAAGACCAAAATCCCCAACGACATATATAATATACAAAAATTTTCAACATTAACAAAAATTTACAAGAATTTACTATTCGATGAAACAAAACAATAGATTCAGACTTCCAGACACCCCCGAAGCACCAAGTTTCGGCGCCAGACTGCAAGCTATTTCATCACAACCCAGTTCACAAAAACAAACAAAAATCTTACGCAGTGCAGAATCAGCACCCACCACCAAGGAAGGGAGACGTCAAGTAGGGTACTCACACAAGGCATAGCACCAATACAATGGAGTAGTAGGCTCTACCTGCCGTCCTCTCGTACTCACAGAGGTAGTCAACCTTTACCAGGTCGCGAGATGGTTCCTAACAACATCATCCACGGGGAGGATTTTCGCTGATGTAGATACTAAGCACACCACGCGCATGCCACGTGTAGTACCTGTTGACCATAAGATAACTAGAAATACGTGCTGCCCGGTCCTCGAGCCTCCCCAGTGTTGAATGCTCCATAGGCCATTCCGCATTGGATCAGAGAGACGGCGACTGGGCCCGCCAGTGGAGCTCCCCACCCTGGTGTAAACCTCCTGTTGTTAAAGGGACAATTGTGAGCAGGAAGTGGTCACCATGCTCTCCCGCAGGCCACCAGCAATTCCTCGCGAGGTACAACCCCCGAGTCACTCCAGAGCTGCTACACTTCAGATTGTCCCTGAACACACTGCTTCACAGGGAAGCAGAGCAAGACACAAAAGTCCCAAATCTTCGAACGGTGTTCATGATGATATTCAAAAGTCGACAATCACAAACTCCGGCGATCCGGTTGGGCAGGTCCCTGAGGGCCAGAGGTTTTGGAAATGGGTCAATAGAACCCTTTTGTCAGGAATTTCCTCGGACTGAGTCCTGAATTTCCCACATACACCAGACCCAACAGACGCGAGAACCTTCAGAACCAGGGCAGAGGTAGGCTGGGAAGATGCCTGAGGCGTTTCGCAAGTCCTTCACTTGCCCTCCTGTCTTTCCATTCCTGGAAATAAAGGCGAAAACCATCACCATCTAGGAGACTTACCACGGAGGAAGGAGCCCTCTCTTTCCAGAGGTCTGGCAGGTTGATCATTAATAAGGTGTTCACAAGGAACACCACAGGGTGACCATACCCAACCTCATAGTCTCCTCGTACGGTAAGTAAGTACTCCATCTTGACTTAGGTTCAGCTAATCCCCCATACATCTGGAAGAACAGACATGTAGACACGAGTAAAGAACAGGCTCGGCAAGATGCACACACTGCCCAGATTACAAACAGCAAAGGAGAGAAGGTTATGACTTTGATATGTTAACCCATTACACTGAAGGTCAAAGAACAACCCTCCCACTGTTCCAACCTCCTGCGCGGCAAATCTTAAGCACTGATGTCCCAGTTTTGAGTGGGGTTAATCCTTGGCCAAATTCATTGCCTCGAGGAACTTTTGCTGACTCACTGGGGCTTGGAAGGGTGTAGGGGATCAAAAAAACCAGGAACCTACCTCCTCACAGCCAGAGACTCTCAAACTTATCCCAGTTGATCTTGGACCCAGACTGAATCTGAGTAGTGTTTACCTCTGACAGCACCACTCCGCCTCCCTCCCTAGCGAGGATACGAAGATGGTTACGTCATCTGCATAAGCCACCACCCTCAAGAGGTGGCCTCCGGAGCCCGCCCGGTCTCATTCTGACCCCCGCCAAGGGCCACAATCCATCCATCCTTAAGGAAAGAATCGTTCGCAAAACACATACAGTAGCGGGCTCGCGGACAACCATGGCGAACACCAGACCCCCACTCAAATGGGCGGCCAATCCAACCGTTAACAAAGTTGGGAAACTCTCTCCCCTGCGTCACAAGGTCTTAAGCAATCAACAAACTCCCCGGCAGGCCATATCTCAGCGAGGACAGGTCCAAAGGTACTCTTGGTTAACATGACTCAAACGCTTTTGCCTGATCCAAGGACAGCAACGGGTACTCTTCCAGTAACACGCGAACTGCCCTGCTCAACAGCTTTGCCTAGACACTGAGCACACGCACTAAACGTAATGCGACCTGGATCAGAGCAGTGCTGGGCCCAGAAAGGAGCTGGGGTGTCAAACTTCACCAAACCGATTAAACAGCACACTTTGACAGAATTTTCTGTCCCACATGAGCAGCGCTATGGGACGCCAATTCTCAATGTGGGATGGATCTTTACCCTTTGACCAAGAAGGACCAAAGCTGACCTCCTGATTGACTTTGGCAGGACTGTATGCGGGAGAGAACGAGACACTCATTTATTACATCAGTCAGAGGGGAGGCAAAGGTGTCTTAATGGTCGTATAAAACCTCAGATGGTTAAATTCATCTTGGTCCTGGCGGATTATTTTGGGGGCGAGCCCACGCAATCGCCAGGCTGATTTCCTCTTCTCTGATCTCTTCTGTCAAAACATAAGAGTGGGGTTACTCCCGGTTCAGGACAGTTTCAAGCCAGGAAATTCCGTCTTCCTATCCCGATCAAGATCCCTCATCGCAATGAGATGTGAGTAGTAGGATCTGACGATTATCCTGGTCCCTGATCTAGACCTTCTCAGGGAATGAACTATCAATCAGTCCAGACACAATCTTACTTTTCACTGACATCTTGCAGTTTTATGTAAGGCGTCGGGCGAATGGTTTTCTTCCATAATCCCTCTCAAAAACCAAAGATGCGTGTCTGTCATTCTGACACCTCATGAGCATGGACTGCACTCTGGAGATCTCCTCGCGGATACCCAAGTCGAGACAGGTACGTTCGAGTAAGTAAAGGCTGATACCTGTCAGGCTCTGAGGCTCAAGAGCTGGCGGAATGAACTGGACTAAACCTTTGTCATTGAACATCTCCCACCACTCAGCCTTAATAATGCACCAGACCCATCAATGGTACCTGGCTCCTTAAAAAAATTCTCACAAAGGGGACTGTCTCTGATCTGAAGCTTCTTCCATGAGAGACGAATTGAGCCTCCTGTAACCTCTTCCCATAACAGGGGGGGTCTCTGTAACATAGAGAAAAACAAAATTAAACAGGTGCGGTCGGAGAACTCCACACTCAACAGCAGACCAACCGCTGAAGAGACAGGCTTCCTCCTTTTAATATAAAACCTGTCTAATCCTAGACTACAGCTACCCCTCGTGTTAGAGTTGATACCCCGCGATGGGCCTCGGGGTAGTGACGGATGTGGAACGGACATCCACCAGGCGAGCCTCACTAAGCTTTGCTATTCAACGCGGAACGCTGTAAAAGTATGCTTTTGTCTCTGGAACCTCCCCTGTCCTGGGACCTCGTGATTGTATTTGAAGTCCATCCACAAAGATCACCTGCCGACTTGTAAAAGATAGGGCTGATTCACTCATTAATGAGAAATTCGGTCCCCCCTCTTGGACTGGGGTGACCATAGACTGGTTAACTAGACGAAGTTCCTGTCCCTTCATGAGGACATATTAGTTCAGGCACCTCCACCATTTCTAATTCAATCCACCTCGTCGGCATTGTTACCGGTGCTCGTAAAGGACGGCCACAATCCGCTTTAGGCTCTGGCTGCAAAGAGACCAGTAGGAGGCTCCGCGTACGCCACTACCTTTTTAGCACTTAAACACTGCCGCCTGAATCTGGCAGCCTTGGTCCCTGCGAATAATAATGTCTGGGGTCTAATCGCCCCGAAAAAATAATCAAAACATGCGCAAACCGAGCCATATCTGACTTAATGCTGGCATCGTTACATGGATGCAGCGTCAGCGGTAACAGTGGGTGTCGCCAAATATGGGTGATTGAATTAGACGGCTTTCTTCTTCCCGCTGCCACGTGCCATTCTCCACATCAGCGGACGGTTGTCCTTTTTAAGGATACAGATGTGTCCATTATACCCTCCGTCCTTGTAGGGACCTGTAGGCATGATGACCCGCAGCTTTCCGGGAAAACCCTACCCTTTGCCCCCATCAATCGGATGACTCCCGAGAGGGCCGATGTCACCCGAGGGATGGAACGGTCTTGACGAGATCCAATCAGTGGTGGGGTCGGGCGTTCCTCTCCTTTGGCATCTGCCGTGGTGGGAGAAGATCTTACATCCCTCCTTTCTTGTTACACTGCTTCCTATTTCTTGCCTTCTTCCTCTTTCCCCATCCAGGCTCAGGAACATGGCGTGGGTGGTGAGGAGATGGAACACTTCCTCTTTTTGGAGCCTCCCTGATTTCCTCATTCAGTTCACTTGCCTTTGGGGCGCTCAGCCCGGCCTAGAATCAGCCTCAGGCTGGCGGGATCAGGGTCACCCCAGATTCACCAGTTGCCTGATGGTCCCACGAGATTCGCCCATCTCCCGCTCTCTTTGGACGCTTTTTACCTGACGGCCTTAGTTGAGCAGGCTTCATTCTCGCTTTCCCTTCCTCAATGGCCCCTCCAAATCCTTCAACCGTGCCAGCTCTCCCCCCTAGCTGAATAGCCTCATGGCTTTCTTCCCGCCGGGGTATTGACCGCATTGGCAAAGGAGCGTGGACCAGCGGCTCCTGATCGGATGTCCCAACTGAGTCAAATTAAGTGACAACGAATCTGTGCAAAGGACGCAGCAGGTGACCTAAGGCCCCACACACATGTGCACTTCTGCACGCGTGCAGCTGGCACTGAAAGCGTGGGACCTGCCGCATCTGTGACACAGCTTCGGCTGAATATGGTAGAAAATCTGGATCGATCCCATTCCGAGGAACCGGTAGCCAGATGGTATTATGGGTAACCGTATTCCCCGAAACCCTGAGCTTGACATAAATGTCCAAGCCCCCTGTAAGATGCAAATTCGTTCCCCTGTTCTTTTGTGGACGCACCACAACCTCCCGTATCGCCTTGCAACGTCATGATTTCAATACAATGAGAGTGACTGATTCGAGTTTAGAACGGTCACCATTTAACCGTTATTTTGACGAGAACTGCCTGGCAGCAAAGTATAGCCAAGCCGGCTCGTCCTTTGCCTCATCATAGTTCGACCAGATGAGCTCAAGGCATCGCGGCCCGAACAAAGCTGCACATCGAATCAGCGGGTCCATAGGGAGGAATCAAAGCATAGATGTCCGTTGACTTGAGGCCCATATTTAGCATGCGAGCTCAACACACTTATGCCTTTGGGGGCATGTATCATTGCCAACCCCACCTAAGAGGATACATTCCTACGGCACACCTGAACATCAGGCCAGAGGTTTTGTCGTGGACAATGTAAGACCACGTGGGTCTGCTCCCCCCTTTGCTCACGGAAGCTGAGAGGCCATGCTCTCTATCCAGAAGGACAGATAAACTAATACCCTCTAACCATTGACTCGATCTATCACCCTCTTAGAGCTCCAGAAGACCGTCGCTTGCAAAGAGCTGCTCCCCAGAGACAAGAGTGACATGGGAGGGGACCCCTACTCCCCCAGCCACAACATTAGCGTATCTGCATGTCACAGCTGGGGGGGGCATCCGGACCAGGGCCCCCTCCCTCCACACTTCCCCGATGACCCTCCACCACACCACCTCCATTAAGCATACAGACCTCCTTCACTAGTACATATCGTGCCCACACCCTTCCTTCCACCACCAATAACACCACAATCAAGGCCCTCCCAGGATACATCAAACAAAAAACTCTTTCCTTCCTCCACTCCTCCCTCGTTCTCCCCCACATTATACCCTCACTCAATACTTGGCCGGACCCCGGTGAGTTTTGGTGACATAAACATTAATGGTGGGTACACTCAGCATCCCTGGGGGACCTGGGGCCAGAGTTCGACCCCCACAGGACAGGCCCCAGCCCCCTTATGGACTGGCCCGATCAGCACTGCTTACCTGTTAGGAGCACACACCCACCCCTGCCTTTGCCCTCCGATTATCGGTACACCGGTTTTTGGCGAGCCAGCTGATCCAGTGCTGAACGCCTGATGATCCTTTCCTGGCGCCGCTCTTCTGGACAGCAGCGCCAAGACAAAACAGGGTTTTAATGTCCAAGTCCAAGTCCTTTTTTGGGAGGAGCCATCCGTCTCAAGCCCCGGTGGCCCTTCACGTCATTATGATGCCTGAAGGACCAAGCGTCATCAGCAGTTGAAGGCCTCACAGGGTTATCGGAGGCACACTCCGGCACCCCGCCGCTCACTCCAACGTCCGTTAGGGAGCAGCTTCAGCGCCAGAGCATTTCCTCTCACTTCCCATTACTACCTTACTGTCCGGCTCTACAGCACGGGGTACCGCACCAGCTCCCTCCCTGCTACTGCAAACTAGAGACAGAGCTACCAACGTCACTTCATGCTGGATTCCTCATTCTCACCGCTCTCCTGCAACCGAGTGCAGTGCAAGGACACGGGATGGGCTGAGAAGCGGGGTTCATACCAGTGGGAATGCCCCCGCGGCCGGACCCAGGGGTACCAGGGAGGGGGGTATATACGAATTTTACATGATCAGGCGTGCTTGATTTTCTTAGCTTTTTTCTTCGGCCCCAGGCGCCTCCTCTGGTATCTCATCTACTAAGCACAAGTCCTGGAGGAAAACGCAAATGGGGACTCAAGGAAGCTGGTATCTGTGCATTTGGGCCCATCCGGGCTGTGGGTCGCTCTCATACCCCGAGCCGCCAGTGCGGCATGGTGACATCGCTGCCTGCTGTGCAGGGAGCCCTCTGTAAGGCGCCTCCGGATGGGTCACTCTAATCGGTCCATGTCCTCCTCCACTTGCTGGGTTCTTCCTACTCACCTGGCTGTTTGTGGCGGCAGCCCCAATCCGACTTCTCCCTTCCTCCATCCAACCATCTCCTCGGAGCTGTCCACATTTAAAAGTTTCTCCTTAAAGGGGCCGCTTCTCTCCCTCTGCATGGTTCGCCGTTCCTCCAGTTAAATATATCGAATGGAGCTGCTTCACCTTGGCACTTTGCAGCCCCATCTTCTTCCTTTTGGGGGACACACTAAACTGGGGCCCTACAATGCGCAGCTCTCCCGGAGCCTCCTAGGGTCTTGCTGGCGGCGGTCTTCATACTCCCGGAAATTACGGTGCACATTAACACCGGGGAACCGTACGTTGACTTGATTCCCGAGGCTCACGCATGCCCCATCCTTCCTCCTCTAAATCGGCCTCCCCCCCGTGAGCACTCGGCTTGCTCGCGGCCCCGGTAGGGCCAGCACTCTCCGAGTTTGCGGCAGGACAGGTATTTCTTGCTGGAGTATGCCTTGAGGCTTTTAAAAAGTCTCTTCAGACATCAGGGGCTACAGAAGCCGTTATTGCTTGCGGGCTCCTGCCAGATCTTTTACCTCAGCGTCACTCCATGTAGGCCAAACGGCTGGCTTCTTTTGTCCCCCTGGCCCTTGCTGAGGACAGGAGCCGGGGGCCACTTGATTTGTCTCACTCATGCCCTGAACACTCAATCCCTCCACTGGGCGAGGGGCAGCAGAAACCAGGGCAGGAGAACTAACACACACACACAGCTAGCAGCTGCAGCACAAGCGACACCCTCTCACAGACAACACCCAACACAGTGATTGGCTGCAACTAGACAGAGATCGAGCCTCACCTATTCTGCTGGTTACAATTGGGAACTAGAAGCAGAAGCAGATCACCCTATCTCAGCACTGACATAGTACTGGAAAGGGTTCTTTCCTTGAAACTTTTATCCCTTAGTGACGTGCCTGTTTTAAAATTTTTGTTTCTTCAAGAGACTTTCTTTTTCCCATTGTCATGGTTCAATAAGGTAATTTTTTTTGCAGGATTTGTTTTATAGTGGTGCCTTTGACATCTTCATATAATGTATTAAAAAGGAATAATAAAAATAATTTGCAAATTGCATATTTTTTTCATCATGCAATTCAAATATTTTATTTTAATTCATATGATTTCATAGGTTTTCATTATGTTTTACTACTTTTCAAAACATAGAAACAAAGCGCGACATGTATGAACGGGGCTGCGCCAGATATCTGGCGACTTTTCAGCCCAAAAACTGGTGCAGCCCCGTTCGCTTCGCTCAGATCACTCCTGTGCGCCATTATCAGGCGCATTGCAGAGCGCATTACAGGAGCATTCTTGACTAATATGATGCGCAGGAAATTTGACATGTAAATGCCAAACATACTTTTGGGCACTAAGTATGATTTAGCAAATCCAAGCACCCTATATAATATATATCCATGTACACGAGAGTTAGGCATTATGTGAGCCTGCAAATGTCACCAAATAACAGCTTCTAGGTGTGGGAAAGATTCAGCCAGCAATACCAAACTCCATAACTATTGATGTCTATAGAGAGGAAAATGCTATCTAACTAAGATCAGTCTGTACAGTACAGAGTGTGGGCTGAAAATGGCGTTCACAAGGCAATACAGTGAAATATATATAACATGGTCATGTGATTTTAACAGCCAATAAGAGTCCTACACCTCAGTGATGACTTTTTTGACACTTCTCTGTGCTCTGCACTGATTGGATGGCTGCCAAAAGTGCAGAAAGGTGATTGGATGGCCGCCAAAAGTGCAGAAAGGTGCTGGAAATTAAAATAACGTGTCGAACGCCATCTCGAAAATTACTTGAATGAAAAGTAAGATGTTTGGTTTGAGTTCGAGAAAATCGAGATGTTTGACTGAACTTAACTTTTCTCGAATGGTTCGATCAACCCTATTGTTGATTCCAAAATAGGATAACTTCTGGAAGGATTCACCTGTTCTACTTTGGCGGCTTTGCAAATGCGACCTGGCACCCACCAAAATCTGCTTCCAAAAGCCAAATAGTGCTCCCTCCTTTATACATCCTGCCATGCGCCCAAACATCAGCTTACACGCACATATAGGGTATTTCCAAACTTGGAAGAAATTTGTAATAAATTTTGAGGTGATTTCACACCAACATTCCTTGTGAAAATAAAAACTTTTGTGCTAAACGCAAAATTTAATTTTTTTTTTCATTGTCCAAGGCTAAAAAAAAAACCACCTGTGGGGTCGATATGCTCACTACACCCCTGGATATATACCTTAAGGATTGTATTTTTTCAAATGTTTTTTTTTTTCTAGGGGTATTGATTAAGTTTTAGCACCTTAGGGCATCTGCAAACCTGAAATGGAGCCTAAAGAAAATTGTAATGAAAATGAGACCCCAAGTCCGGTAGGTGCTCCTCCTATTCTGAGGTTTGTGGTTGAGCTAAATAGTGCACTAGGGCTACATATGGGTTATCTCTAAAAACAGCAGAATCTGAGGAATCACTATTAAGTTGTGTTTCTCTGTTCATACATTATTAAAAAAATGTATTAAAATTGAAAATCTGCAAAAAAAAAATTAATTTTGAAATCTCACCTCTTCTATTCGTTGAAATAAACCTGAAAGGTTAACAAACTTTTGAAGTGTTGCTTTGAATACCTTGAGGGAGGTAGTTTTTATATGGAGTCATTTAGGGGGGTGTCTAACATACAGGCCCCTCAAAGCCACATCAGAACTTGACTGGTCCCTAAAAAAAATCTGTGCTGCAAATATTCTTGAAAATCTTGGAATTTGCTACTAAATTTAAAAACCCCAAATGTCCTTAAAAAGTAAAAGGATGTTTAAAACATGATGCACACCCTAACAAAAAGTAGAATGTGCAATTATTATAACTATTTTGTTTGATATGTGTGATCTGTTTTACAAGCAGAAATGTTTGAACTTTGAAAATGGCACATTTTTAACAAAATTTTGACATTTTTCACATAAAAAACAAGGATTGTAGCAACCAAAATTATTTGCTAACTTAAAGCACTATGTGTCATGAGAAAATATTTTCAAAATCGCATGGATAGGTAAAAGCATTAAAAAGTTATTTGCAGTAAAAGTGACAATGTCAGATTTGATAAAAGGGCTTTGTCTTAGATCTTAAGGGGTTAATCATGTAGGCAAAGGTAAATAAAGACTAAAGAAATACAGTGCTGTTATGGTTTTTGCTTCCATTTTCATTTAGATTTCCGATCTCCAGTTTAAGTACACAATCTTCCCTAGGTTACCAACCACCTCCCTCTGCTCTTACAGGCTGTAGCAGTAGTCAGGATGGTAAGGTCACTCACTGCTATGTCTTATCTGAAGCTTGTTTCCATTACTTACTGACAAGCTTTAAAGAGGTTTTCTGACCATGATGTTTCACGGAGTCACAGGCAGCTTTAGGCTCGCAATGCCTGTTCAGGCTGTGGGTGGTTCTCTAGCATGGGATCACTTAAATATGCTCTAACTATAACAAGCTGAGGTTACACTGAACACACTGAGACTCCTCCCTTCGCCTGTTTAATCCGGAAGGTGAGATATGGATGGTAACATTGAGACACTTGTGTGCACTTCGAGCAGGAAAAATCTCTTTTATCTCCTAACCATGGCAATATCAAAAGAGCAATGTAGTTAGTAAAACTCTTCTTTTACTTTTCCCTACATGTTGAAAGCTAATCATTGTAGTGAGAAAACATCTTTAACCCCTTTACCCACATGGACATATTGGTACGTCCTGGTGGCGTTGAGGAACTGTATATGTGTCTATATACAGCCGCTAACAACTGGAGGTTACAGCGCCAGGGGGGAGCGAGTGGGGCACCGCTGCCATCCCGCACTGTTTAACCCCTTAAACACTGAGTTTCAGCTGCAGATAGCGATCCCGCTACAAAGCCTGTACCGACGCTATGATGTACTAATACTTCCTATGTTGGTAAGAGGTCAACCACAGCCTAAATTTGAAGCGTAACATTTTAGAAAGACACACCATTACCATTTTTCTATATTACTATACAATACCTCACAACAATCTCAGAGACAATACTCAGAACAATGCACTGGGGCCACTGAACAAGCAGAGCATGCAAGTTTGCTACTATTTTTATGACTTTAAAGGAGTTTCTCCACTATGGCTGTTTCACGTAAGTCCACAGACAGTTTTGTCAACATCACTCTGTCTCTCAGTTGTAGGTGGATCTAAGAGCAGTGATTAGCCATATTTCTACTTCTGATTTACACTGACGAGTGCCGAATTGCTATCTCTAACAAGATTGCAGATAAAGCCATGCTTCTTAGTCCTCACAGCGATTTAGTCAGGAAACCAACAGCAACCAACACGCTATTGCACGCATCATCAGCCCACCCTAAACGTCTAATCAATTGTATTCCTGTTGGCCAATTTCTAAGATTAAGAAGAATTTGCTCCCTTAATAATTTCTTTGAAACACGAGCAATAGGAACTCAAACACAGATTCCTTGAGCGCCGACTATTCAGGTAAGATAGAGATTGATAAGAGCCTATACTTAGGTCCAAAAATACTACAAGGGAGGATCTTTTCAGGAGAACCAAAAACAAACCTATCGACGACATAGTGAGATTCATTACACCTTTTCATTCTCAGCATCAAATGATGCATAAAGCTCTATGCAAACATTGGGATATCCTGAAAATTGATGAGCGCCGCTTACACCAAATCTACCTACCACCCATCGATTACTCAAATGAATCCCGTAATCTCAAGGATATGTTGGTGAGCAGCCATTATCCTGGCCACGTCCTGGAATATGTATTTGCTCAAAAGGCACAAAATGGGGATGCCCAGCCATGTGGTCAGTGTAAAGCATGTACCATATGGATTCCAACAGAAGTTTTTTGGAACTCATCCAAAGTAGAAGAACTACAAGATAACCACATAACCGATCACGTGTGCTACAATAGGGGTGATCTACTTTACCATACTTTGCCCATGTGACCTTTATCTACATTGGCATGACAACTAGAACAATTTCGAAGAGGACGAATCCGAGAGCATGTCTTAGGTATCATGATTGCAAGCCAACACAATTGACATTGAAACACTGCATCCAATCCCGAAGCACTTTAGAGAAAAACATAATTGTGGATCCCTCTGAGACTGAGATTTATAGTGAATTGACCGCGTATTGTTCATTCTAAGAGGGTGGGCAATTGGAGAAAAATAGTCTATCTTTGGCACACGAGAGGTAAGATGGGATTTTACAAACCCTTCAGATACAATATAGCCCAGGAGAATTAAATGAACAACTTAACATTTGCTCCATTCTTGTTAATCATTCCTTACCCTTCTCATATCTTGTTGGGGACTGGTTTTATACATGTTTTTAAATTCTATTTTTCTTTTCCTCTTTTTTAGTATATTATTTAAGTCATCCGTTCTTTGTATCCCTGACCTCTGTGGTTTTGACATCACTACAATCAAGCTTGCCGTATTTATTATTTATTATATTACACCATTCTATTATCAAATATATATTATAAATTTGATTATCATATTTTCGTTTTAAACTTTATTGTTTTTTTTTTTTAAAAAATTTTTTTTGTATATCACAAATTATATTATCATCCCATTGAAAATTTTCTTATAATTATACACTTTTTTGGTAAAAAGCAAAACAAAGTATTTTACAGCCAAGCATTTTTTATCAAAATTTTACGCATTGTCTCTTTTTTCACTATGAATTTTTTTCACTAAAATCAGTTTTTATAAAACCTTTATATATCCTAATAACCTTAAAATTTTTAAAATGTATATTACACAGAGTTTTCTAATATTAATATATATAAATAATCACTTGGTACTGTATGTTCACCTGCACATTTGTTTTTGCACTGGGGTACACTTGGCACGGTTTTAGCACCATTTATGCACTTTCTTATTTTTCTAACATTATTTCAGCACTTATAGTTTTTATCCCTATAAAGGCAGTTTTCACTACATGTAACATATCGCTGTTCAATACAAAACTATGCAGGAGTAAACTTCTATTGGCTATTTACATTTGTGGTTACCGGATCGCAACACATGTTCCTCCCCCATGCGGAATTCTCGCGCACGCGGGCTGAAAAGTTCTTCCATTTTTATTTTGGCTTCCCTTACGGCCCTTACGAGCGCATGCGCGAATAACACCGCATGCCATCGCCCCCCTCCGGACGCCGTATTCATGTGGCATGTTTTCATTTCCCTTGGCGCCACAATTCTAACCGCGGACGCGTGGTTTTTATAATTTCCGGCCTTACATATGGTATCACCATTAGGGAAGCATTTTGTGGTGTTTGGGGGATGTCAATCATTCTTAAACAAAGGGGTTTTCCCCTTTACATTTGGCCCTAAATCCACAGGGGAGGGTTTAGTATTGGGTCATTCACTTAAAAACC
Organism: Phyllomedusa bahiana; assembly: GCA_025379985.1. NCBI lineage: Eukaryota > Metazoa > Chordata > Amphibia > Anura > Hylidae > Phyllomedusa > Phyllomedusa bahiana. The sequence goes on along the minus strand of JAODAL010002396.1, from coordinate 79,261 downwards.
CCGGGCCGGGGGGGGGGAGCCGACTGGGAAGCTGAGCGGCAGCATCTGAAGGCTCCACACTTGCTCCTGTAAACCGTGTTTACAGGCAAGGACTTACAAACCCTACAAAAGCAAGCTTCTCCATACCACTGGAGTATTCGGGCACTTTCCAACCTGGGGGTTGCGAAAACCCCGCCGCAAAAGTGGGGCCCAGAAGGTGGAGAGTGGACTGAACAAAAAACCCAGGGACAGCGGCTCGGCAAGAACACAGGGAAGAAAAGCAGAGGTACCGCATGGGACACTGGCTAAAAAAACCCAATAAGCCCAAAAACCCCTTTCCCCACATCTTCCTCTGCCCAGAGTCTCCCATTAAGCAACAGCGGGGGGGGTTAAATGCTGGAAATATACAACTGTGGCTGGACAAAAAAGGGAAAAGAGCACAGGAAGAAAATAAGTGCCACAGCACATCCAGGAGCCAGACCAAAAAACAAAACACGGGTCACTCCTATTTTTACAACCACAGGAGGTTTCAAACCCACCTGAGGGATTTTTTTTAAACCCCCTTTTTCCCCAAATGCCAAACTGCTTTATCCACCCTGACTACACAAGTTGGGGTCTTAAAAAAGGATATAAACATCTTTCGGCATGAAATGCAAGAGATATGCGAGGCGGGTAAAAGCTGCGAAACCAGAATCGGGGTTTGGGGGATCAATTCACCCCTTTTCAGCGGGACGGGGAGCCCGCTTTCCCTCAGGTGATCAAGGCACTACTCCCAAAAGACGGATGATCTGGAGAACCCGCTCCCGCAAAAAAAATGTGCGCAACGGGGGAGTCCCCCGAAAAAACAGAGGGCCCCAAACCCCAACAGAGTTCTTTTCCCCCCCTGGCTCACTAATATTTTTTGGGAAAAGGACTCCTTTACCCCTCGTTTGCATTTGAGAGGGCCACGGGGTTCCCAATGCCCCCATTACCTCCGGGGGCCCCCGCCTAGATCAGTGCTGGTTTTAACCCTGCCTGCACAAAAAAAGATAGGGGACACTATCCCTTCGCAAAGCGCCCTTCAGCGGGAACGTCATTTTTGGAGGGTTTGCCCGGATCTCCTTCAAACCCGGATTTCTTTTTACAGGGGTTCAAAAAAAAAAGCGCAGTTCCAGGATGTCAAGAGGCGGCCCCGGGCGTTTGGGTTTGCAAAAACCGCCATGCAATTTCCCAGAAAAACTCCGAGTGGTGGCTTTTTAACTCTACGCATTTTTTTTAAAAACCCCAAGAGACCTAGGGCTTTGGAAATTGACCAGAATGAATCCTCCATAAAAGCGCAGTTTTCCAAGGAGTCCGGGGAGAAAAATAAACACCACTGTACACATTTTCTTCACTTCCCCTCTCTGATTTCCTTGTTTTAAATTTTTTTCCCCTGCCCAACCCATTTTCTATTTTTTCATATTAAAATACTTTTTTTAGGGGGCGGGGGTTGGTTGGAGAAGAACTGTTAGTCTTTTTTCATGCAAAAAACTTTTTCCTTCATTTCCCGGGTCGTATGGGGGACTTGGCCCTTTTTTTAAGGGCTGTTTACAATTTTGCACTTTTTTAAATGTCTTGTTTTTTGTAATTTTTTTAAATTTTTGGGTTTTACATTTTTATCTCGTGGGGGGGGGTTTTTAAACAATCTCCAAATGTTTTTGCTTACTTTTTTTAGGCATTTTTGGACGGTTTTCCATCCATCATCTTGACAGTTAAAAATACTTGGTCACTTAAGGGAAAAAACGGGATTTTTAAAAATGGCGGATAAGAAAAACCACTGCCTCCTGGAATTCGGGGGGACTGATGACCCAAACAAAAAGGAAATGCAAATTTTAAAATTTTTTTCCCCAAAAACACCACCCTAAAAGTTTAATTCAAAGACACAAATGGGTCCGATACAGAAAAAAAGGCTTCAAATGGCATGGGTGGGGGGCAAATCATTTTTTTAACACAGTAATTATTAAAGGGGCCCGGTCAGTATCATCACCCAAAAATTTCCCTTTTCCCTTTTAAAATTCTGCTTTTTAAAAGAGAGGATGGGGATGGGAGAAAATATATGGTAAAAACTGTAAAATATAAAACTTGAAACATTTTTTTTTTGGTAAAAAATTTTTTAAAACCCTCCCCCCTAAAATTTTCAGAAACCTTTTAAAAGCAGTGCTTAACTTTGGGTTGGATGGTTATCCTGATTTTCCCAGTTCTTATTATGGGGGATTTTAAATACGGGTGGGGGAAACCCAAAACTTTGGGGAAAAAATTTTTCAGAAAATTTAATTTTAAAAAACCCTCACCCTTTGACTCCGTTTGGACACTTTATTGGAATTTTGGAACTTTAAAACACTCCCCGTGCTAAAAAAACCCCTTTACTGATTTTTCCTATTCCTGTTATTCTGTACGTAAAACACATTGCCCAAGAATAGAAAAAGGCTTTGGGTTTAATTCAGGGGCCTTTTAAAAGGGTTACAAAAAACTGAGATCTTACCCCTTTTCCAAATTTCTGAAAAATTCGCCAATGCTGATAAAAATTAAAATTTCCTGTTTTTTTCCAAAGGAAATTTTTGGGGCCCGGTGGGTTTTAAATGTTTCTTTTTGGTTTTCCCCCTTTAATGGATACATTTAAAAATTGGCGTCAATTTGGAGGAATTCTTTCGGGTTGAAAAAGGACTCAGCTCCGTCATACATTTGGGGGAAACACTATAAGGCAAACCCTTAGGGGGGGGCTAAACAGGGGAAATTAGCACCTTGAAGATTAAAAGGGGGCAGCTAAAAAAAAACAAACCGTGAAAAGGGTAAAAGCTGCTGAAAAATCGTTTTTTTTTTGCTTCGCACTTCACCCCCCGGGGGAAGGAAACGCGAAAGGCGCGGGAATACGCTGAAGGTTTTTCCCAAAAGAATCGCTAAAAAAAACCCTTTTTTTTAAAAAAGCAAACTTTTTTTTGGGGGAAGGGGGGGCGGGCGGGCCTTTACTTAGCCACTATCTTTTAACCCCCCAGGGGGGGCTCCAGTTTTATACCACCTGCGACCCCGCCCAGGCGCCTTAATAAACAGAACCCTTGGGATTTTTTTGGGAATATTGGGGGAATTTTTTATAAACTTTTAAAATACATAAGACTTGATTTTCCCCCTTTCCCCTCAGATCCAAAAATATTTGGGGGATATAGATTTTCCCCCATGTTAAGTGCAGAACAGCGAGAGGGAAAGGGAAGCGCCTCTACGTCTAGAGGGAAAAGCAGGTGGCAGTTAAGACTTTTTGGGAAATAAAAAGTCCCCAGGGTTGGAAGGGTTGCCCCACAGAGGTATAAAAAAACAGTTTGGGGGGGTTTTTTACCTAAAATTTTTTGGGGGTTTTTTTTTAGGATGCAGAACACGGGCAGGTTCCTGCTTCAATGCAAAGGGGGGTAAAAAAAGGGGTTTTTTAAAACCTTATAAAAATTCCCCTTGCTCCCCTGAGTCATACAGGCCCCTTTTTCTAATCCCATTTGGGAAACCCAAAAAACTAGCTAAGGGGTTTGGGCGGGCCCGACTAACTGCGGGGTATCAGATCTCCGGCATCCTGAACAGGCGGGTTTTTTTACCACAGAGGGAAACTTTCCCAAAAATTTACGGAGAAATGTACCTAACCTGCAACTTAACCCCCCTTTTATAACGCTGGGGCTAGGGCAATCTGTTCCTTTTAAAGCTGCTAAGGGCCCTTTTAAAAGTTTGGGGGTGGGAATTTTTTAAAGGGCGGTTTTTTACATAAATTGGGGGGTTTTGGGCCAAAAAAATTTTTATCCGGGGTTTAAACTGTTTTAAAACTGAACCTAAGCTAAGGGGCAGTCTAATAATTTACAATCAGAACGTTTGATTTGCCCAAGGGGAACCCAAAACAGGGGTGCCCTTTGTCTCCAATTTCTATTTGCCCTGGGGAATTGAGCCGTTACACTCAGAATTTGAGGGAAACACCCATAAAGGGGAAGGGTTTTGGAGAGGGGGGCCTTTGGGGGAAAAAAATGCCTTATACCCCTGATATTTTCCCCTTTTTTTTTGGGTAATACGGCGGGTCATTGCCCCGAGGCAATTAAAGACCCTTAAAAACTATGGTTTTCCTCTCTGGGGGTTTTACAAATTTAAATTTTTGGGGAAATCGTCATTAGGGCCGTGGGTTTTCCATGGATCAATTTTTCTCTCCCTGGAGATATACCACTTTTTATGTCCCAAATTTTTTTCCGAAAACCCGGGGAAAATATTTCTGTGAATTTAAAAGAATTTGTGGAATTTAATCGGGTCCATTTCTAGTTTTAAAATTTTAAAAAAAAAAAGGGTTGGGCTGGCGTAAAATTTTCCATTAAACGATAGGGGAAATCAAATCTGGTTTTAAAAAAAATTTTGGGTTCCCCATTTTTTGTAAACCCCCAATAACTCCCCCCCAATTTTGGGGTCCCCAAAAATCTTTTTTAAAATCCCAAAAATATTTTCAGAGCCCTTTTCTGGCAGGACACCCCCCGGGAAAAACAAAAAACTCGGGAATTGGCCCAAAAGGGCGAGGAGGGTTGGCAATTCCCCCTTTCCCGCAGATTACCTTCTTTTCAGCACAACTGCAATATAAAGAGAAATTGGGGTTGGGGGGGGGGAAAAAGGGAAAAAAAAAAATTTTTAAACAAAAACCCCCCCTAAATTTTAAAATTTTCCCCCCCTTTAAGGTAAACTGAGGCAAAAACTTTTTTTAGTGGGACTCCCCCCAAAAAATTTCCCAAATTTATATCTTGGGATAAACGTGGTGGAAATTACGGGGGATTTTTTGGGTTTAGGGCTCACATCCAAAACCCGGGGTTTGGAAAATTTTCCCCCTTTTTTTCCGAACTTTTTGTTTCTTCAAAGGGTTTTTAACATTTGGGGATCTAGGGGGCCCTTTAAAATTCCCTCAGGGTGCTTAAAAGATCAGGGGGCCCTTTAAAAATTTTTCACAATTGCAAAAGGAAATTTTCCTTTCCGCATACACCCGCTTAAAAAATACTTACAAACTTTTGGCACGCGTATAATGCCGAAAAATCATAAAAACAATTCAAATAATGCCAAGTTTACCCCCGGGTAGATAGGGTCAAGAACATCAAAAAAAACGAAGGGCCCATATTCCCCTTTTTTAAAAACTTTTATTTCCAAAAATTTTTTTCTAAAACCCAAAAGATTTTCGTAGAAAGGGGGGAAGGAGTATTGGCCCTAAAGAAACCTAAAAATTTGGGGGGAAACTGGGGACCCAAAAAAATTTATTTCAGGAAATGAACCCCAACGAATCTCCAATTAATTTTCCCTTAAACAGAAATTTTCAGAACCCCTAAAACTTTCATAAAAATTTGGGAAAAGGGACCTCCTCTGGAAAAAGGTGTCCCGTTTCCCCCCGGCCCCCCTGAGCATATGTTCTGGAAATTGGGCCCCAAACTAGAGCGATTTTGGAATTTTTAAATTTTCCAATTGATCCAGCGTATTTTTCCCAAAATTTCCCGTGGGGGATTTAATCCGGGTTTTTGTATTTTGGGATATGTAGGAACCTTTTCGGTTTTTAAAAGGCTGAGAAAATCGCAATAACCAGGGGTTTTAAATTTTGGCGAGGAAATTAAATAGCGACAAAAATGGCTGGAAGCAGAACCTCCCCTAGCACAGGGGTTTGTTAAAAAAGTAACTGGCGATTGCTCTGGAAGAGGGGGTATTTATAAGAGAGGAGGCAAACTGTAAGATAAAATATGGGGTAAATGGCTGGGTACTTTTTGGTCTTGCTGCACCAACTTTTTAGGCCCAAAGGGGTTTTGGGGAAACTCCGGGTGAAAGGTTTCCTTTTTTGGGGGCCCGCCCGGGTTTTTTTTATTTTTTGGCAGTTTTTTTTTTTGTGGAAAAAAGGAAAGGCCGTTCCCCCCCCACCCAAGCCAGGTCAATTTTTAATTTTGACAAGAACTGACTGTTTTTAAAATTTTCATTGCTAATTTATTGTAAAGGGTTTTTTACTGCCTGAATCTGGAGATGGATTTGGGGGGTGGGGTTTGGTTGTGTTTTTTGGGGTAAAAATTAAATTTTTGGGCTTACAATACATAAACCGTACTCTGTTTTACTTTCTTTTAAACTACCAAAAAAAAATTTATGGGTTAAAAAAAAAAAAAAAACCCCGGGCCGGCATTGGGCCCTCTTTAAACCCCCCGGGCGAAGCGCCAAAAGCGAAACGCCTTTTGGGGCGCGGCTCAAAAATCCCCCTCCCAATTTTGGGGCTTTGAAAATTCTTCACAACGGGCCCTTTTATTTTAAGGGTTTGGGGACTTATTATTTTTTTAAATTTATGGGCCCTAGGCCCGCTCTTACAATAAATGGGGTTTCTAATAGGAATTACCCATAATTTTATGTTGATTGTATTTAAAAAATGGGGGGTATAAACCCCGCTTTTCGTGGGAGTCCCTTTGTCATCTTTTTTAGTCTGTTTTTAATATTAATGTGTAATTTTTGTAATTTTCAATAAAATTTGTCTATTTTTACTCTAAATTGGTAAAATTGGTTCTTTGATAGGTGTTTAGTCCTCACAGCACTTGTACATTTTGTTTAGTGAAGCTAATCTTGTTAGATATAATTGGTTTGCTCCAATCTGAACCTGTCCAAAGGGCGACATCACTCCTTGCTCTCTCAGCTAATCAGATAACAGACATCCCTGCTCTCAGCCAATCAGATAACAGATGTCCATCTGGTATGCAGGAAACCATAGAAACCTGTGTGCACTCAGAGAGCTAATAAAATGTTTCTCATCTCATGACTAAAGTAAAATCTACTGAACAATGTATTTCGAAAAAGTCTTAATTTAATTGTCCCTTTATGTTGAAAGCTAGTCCTTGTAGTCAGAAAACTCCTTTAATACACCTCATCTATAAAATATCACAGCAAATGATCTCACTTAAAAGTCACCCACAGTTTTGTGCGTACAGCTCCTTTGTAGGTCTACGTGTGACTACAAACAACTCTGCAGGTTATCAAGAGAGTTGAGTAACGCACTACTTAGAAAGTTGCTTTTCATCATTCTTAACGGAAGCACATAGGTCTGCATAGGAGCTGTATACTAAGTATGGTGGCAAGCTGTGGATGTATCAGAACAACCAAAAAAAATATTCAAAATTTTCACTACCAATACACAAATGAAAGAGATAAATTATGCACGAATCTCCTCTGTGTCTCTATGCCTGACATGTCTACTACATACACACAATCTCCATGAGATTTAGAGAAAGACACTTACCTTTACTTTCAGATAGACTCACAGCCAAAACCTCCCATGTGGTGATTGAATCTTTCAAGTGCACACCAAGAGACTTGGTGGAAATTCTGTCAGAAAGGAAATGGAGGTTCATAAGTAAATCCCAACACATCTGACAATACTGTACAGTCATAATTTTTACCCTTTATTCCAAACCCTTAGGCTCTGTCTACCCTGCAGTGGACGAAAAACGACATGAAAACCAAATCCTACAAATGTTCATAAAACTGAGATTTTTAATCGCCACCTTTCAAAAGCTGCTGCAGAACTGGCCATTTTTTGCCGCGATTTGTGTTTTTCGCTGCGTTTTTAATGCACTTTTTCTGCTTGTCTTCAAGTCTGATTTTTAATGTCTGCATAAATCAAGCCATTGGATGTAACTCCACCCTACATAAGGGGATGGAAAGCACATTATTGCATAGATATGTAATCTTGGAGTCATCGGTATGTTGTCGCTACTAAAGTGTATCTTAATGGATTTTGTCGCTAATAACGTGGCCTGGTATGAATTTTAGCAATAAAATACGTTAAATTACGGATTTTTACGGATTTTGGTGCTAAAATCTGGTGCTAAAATAAAGGTATCTCGCTTTTGCTGCTTAAAATAGTTTTACGGATTTTGGCACCAATTAAGTTATCTTGATTTGGTGGCAAATATCTGATTTATTCCGATTCTGGTGCTAAAATCAGTTTTTCTAATGGATTTTGGCGCTAATAAAGTTATCTCGCTTTTGCTGGTAAAAATCTGGATTTTTATGGATTTTGGCACTAAAATCCGGATTTTTAGCAACAAAAATTAGATAATTTTTCCAGTGACAAAATCTGTAAAAATCTGTTAGTGACAAAAGCAAGATAACTTTATTACGAAAGAGGACACATTGAACACTCGTCTGCAGAATTGATAAGATATAACCTGTGGTAACACCCACTATAGGGGGACTTAAATCTTTGAAAAAACGCGGCAAAAAACATCTGGCACTTTCCATAGACTCCAATAGTAAATTCTCTACCCAGTTCCGGCGTTTTTCACAACATGTTTCAAAAGACGACTAGTAAATAAAACAAGCAAAAAAAGGGACAGAGACGGTGTGACGTTCTTACTATAGAGTCTATGGGAGACAGCGGAGGTTCTCACTATAGAGTCTATGGGAGACAGCAGGACATTCTAACTATAGAGACTATGGGAGACAGCGGGACGTTCTTACTATAGAGTCTATGGGAGACAGCGGGACGTTCTCACTATAGAGTCTATGGGAGACAGTGAGACGTTCTTACTATAGAGTCTATGGGAGACAGCGGGACGTTCTTACTATAGAGTCTATGGGAGACAGCGGGACGTTCTTACTATAGAGTCTATGGGAGACAGCGGGACATTCTTACTATAGAGTCTATGGGAGACAGCGGGACGTTCTTACTATAGATTCTATGGGAGACAGCGGGACATTCTTACTATAGAGTCTATGGGAGACAGCAGGAGGTTCTTACTATAGAGTCTATGGGAGACAGCGGGACGTTCTTACTATAGAGTCTATGGGAGACAGCAGGAGGTTCTTACTATAGAGTCTATGGGAGACAGTGGGACGTTCTTACTATAGAGTCTATGGGAGACAGCAGGACGTTCTTACTATAGAGTCTATGGGAGACAGCAGGACATTCTTACTATAGAGTCTATAGGAGACAGCGGGACGTTCTTACTATAGAGTCTATGGGAGACAGCGGGACGTTCTTACTATAGAGTCTATGGGAGACAGCAGGACATTCTTACTATAGAGTCTATGGGAGACAGCAGGACGTTCTTACTATAGAGTCTATGGGAGACATCGGGACGGTCTTACTATAGTTTCTAGGGGAGACAGTGGGACGTTCTGACTATAGAGTCTACCTGATGGTTTTACAGGCTTTTTTTCAGGGTTTTTAGAAGATGAAAAACGCTTAAAAAAGGACATTTTTCTGTGCAGTGGAGACACAACCCAATTCTTCCTCTGGCTGCAGAATCCATTTATGTGCAGATTTCCTTGTTCAATTCAATTGCAGTTCCACAGACTGTCAAGTGTGCTTACTAAGCTGTATTCAGAACCCTTCAGAAGTGAATGGAGAAAACCACACATTGACAGTCGTTTCTCCGTTCACTACACTTGTACCCAGAATGAAGATGGAGTTGCGTAAGGGGACCTCTGATCCCAAGGTGCGGGTCCAAGAGGTGGAACCCACGTATATTAGATATCTGAGGCAAATCCTGTGGATATTCCATAAGACCTCAGGGGGGAGTATCCTTTAATCTCAACAGCAGGAGACCCTTAAAGAGTTTGACATTCGAATTAAGCTGCTGTATTTCTAGCTAGGGGTAAAGGGGAAATGCTGTATGTTATGGTAGGCATTTTAATGAATGACCATCCATGTAATACTTGGTTGTCTTGAGTCTGACAAAGCGCTTTGACTTATAGAAGAGAATCCTGGGCAGAGACACTGCTTTCTATGATGTCTATATGACCTAATGGGGGCAAAATGTATGAATGGGGTTGCGCATTTTTTTTAATGTATCTTGCACAAAAAAACTGTTATTGCCCTGTTATATAGATGTATGAACAGTAGGGATGAGCGATACAATCGACAAAAGTTGAAATCGGCACGGTTTTTACGTTTATCGGAATTTTCCGATGATACAATAGTTTCCATGAAAATCTTAAAGATAATCTTAAAGAAAACATTTACTATTGCGCCTTATATGGCATTTCCTGTAATTTTGGCGGCCAGCCTATCAGCTCGGAGCATAGAGGCAGGTGAGGGGGGTATGCGACGTCAGCTGTGGGCGGTGTATGGATCTCATTGGCTGCAAAAATCCCATGACCTCGTTTTATGTATGCAACTGCATTTCCGTGATCAGTCTCAGTCCTACACTATCTCACTACAGAGCAACACGTCTCGCTACCTGTCCCAATAGCTGTTGTCACAGCTCAGAGAGACAATCTTTTTTTATACAGAAAACCATGCTTGTAGCTGTGAAGCTTAGGATATAGCTACATTACAGAATTTCAGTTCTTATTTGGTTAGAGAGAGACTTGTAAAGACATCTAGCGCTGTGTGCAGCCGTGGTGGGTGGGGTCGGAAAGGAGGGAGGATGTTGCCCAGCCCGTCTTTTTAACTCGCATTGAAATAGCAATGTTTTTTCTACCACTTTTTGGCCAGCAGACCTCCCACCTGAGGTGAAATTGTCCCTTTTGTTTTTGCAGTTCTATTGGTGTCTGTGCGTCCCAGTTTGTCGCAAATAACCCACCTGTACGCAAATTGGCATACAGATATTTTATTGTAACTGGTGCCTGTTGTCAGCGTTGTAAAATCGCCATATCTCATCCGTATAACTGTTCAATAGTTGTATATTGCACTCAGTACGTCTCAGTTTGTCACAAATAGCCGCCTTTTACGCAAATTGGGTTACAAATATTTTATTTTTACTGCTGCATGTTGTCAGCGTTGTAAAACCGCCATATCTTATCCATATAACTTTTCAATAGTTGTATATTGCACTATGTGCGTCTCAGTTTTGCACAAATAGTGCACTTGTACAATAGTTTGTTGAAAACTATCAATTGCTAGTCCTACTGGGCAGTTGTAAGTCTCAGGGACTGAAGGAGGAACAATGTTGATTTGGTGTTACGGTTTTTCCACCAGACCGCATTTCACATATATTTGATAGAAACACTTCTGTTTCTAATCCTATTTGTCCGTTGAAAATTAGAGGAATTTAAGAATACCTGTGATTTGCCGTCATTGCAGTAAAGTTTCTCAAGAAGAGACTGTGAAATACTCTTCTATAACTTTTACATTTTTATCTTTCTGAACATGGAGCGAACTACAGGTGGTAAGCGAGCAAAGAGGGGTGTAGGACATGGAGCTAGGGGAACGACAAAAGCAGACAACACGCAAGCCAGCACATCATCGGTCGCAGGACTGTCAGGTCTGTCATCGCTGGGTCGGTTCCCTGTGCATCTCAGTAATGAAGAGCATCGCCAATCTGTTCTTCAGTGGTTAACGCAACTTGCATCCAGCGGTTTTACCTCCTCGTCCTCCAAGTCACGGCCAAATGTCGTTATCATCATCGTCAGCATCCGTCCAACCAGAAGCAAAGACAGTCCAAATGTCAGCTCATGTACACATCACTGTGGATAATCCATTTTCTGAAGACCTCTTTGATGACACAATGCGGTTGGGGTCAGAAGGCATTTCAAAAGATCAACAGGCCAAAGAGGATGATTTGGTCTTCTCTGACACCCAATCGCTGATGCCATCAGATGAGGAGAAGGAAGCTAGTCAGTGGGCACAGATCCCGAGCAGTCGGCAATGCCTTGCAGTGCCTGTGGCTTGTAGCCCGTAGGTACAGAATGTAAAATGTCAGGACGAGGAAGTCACCTGTGATGATGATGATGATGACATTGCGGATCCAACGTGATATTTTCAGCAGAATTTGCTTGCGAGCACTTCATCACTGGATGATGAGGAAGACGATGGGGTAGTGTCAGTACGGGTCCAGCCTCAAAAAGGTAGAGGGCAGTCGCACAAGTCCGCTGAGATTATTCCGCCAGCCATGACCAATGGTGGCAGCGGAAACATCGCTCCTCACTTATGGCCGTTGAAAAGGTCCAGGGCCTCTGAAGCCTGGGCCTTTTTCGATCAAGCCTCAGATTCGCCCAGCGATATTATATGCCGCCTTTGCCGTAAACGCATCAGTAGAGGGAAGAATCTTAAGTGTTTCACCACCAACATGTCTAGTCACCTCCGCTTCGGCCTCCACCGTCACCCGAGTACCACCAGCACCACCAGATAATAATAATAATAATAATAATAATTTTTTATTTATATAGCGCCAACATATTCCGCAGCACTTTACAAATTAGAGGGTGTACATACAGACATTACACATTAAAAGAACTTACAAATGAGACACGAGGTATGAGGACCCTGCTCGCGAGAGCTTACAATCTATTATAGAGCTTACCCGTTCTCCTTCCACCAGTTTCACCTGCACGCCATACAGCGGCCAGTCTAGCAGCCAGCCTTCTGTCTACCAGGTTTGGGAGCAGAAGAAAAACTTTAACCCAAACCATCCCAAAGCCAAAAGCCTGAATGTCGGCATTGCCAGGCTTTTGGCCTCGGAAATGTTGCCTTTCCGTCTGGTGGACACAGATGGGTTCCGCCACGTCATAGCCCTTGCCTGCCCCCAATACCAGATGCCGAGCAGGCATTTAGTTCCCTGAAAAGCTGTCCCTGCTCTGGCCAGCCACGTGTCATCTAAAATCTGCAGCGCGTTGTCTGCATCTGTGTCCGGCAAAGTCCATCTGACCACAGATACATGGACTAGTAAGCACGGTCTGGCCGCTATATCTCTGTGACAGCTCACTGGATGAGTGGGTGGATGTCTCTGTTGATGACGGTGGCTCTCAGGCTCGGCGCATGCTCTTCAAAACTGCAGGGATGGTGCAGGGTTCTTTCCCCCCAGGTCCACGGGTAGCATCACTTGCCCAGAGAAAGCAGGCCGTGTTGAAATTAATCTGACCCTCAACACACAGGTCAAGAGCTATGGACAGCTCTGCGCAATGAGACCGAGCGGTGGCTGGGTGACAAGAACCTTGTGCCAGGCAAGGTGGTGTGCAAAATCTCCTTGCCGCCCCCTAAAGATCGGTAGGCTGGAGCACATCCCTTGCCTAGCTCACGTCATGAACCTCGTCGTCCAGAAATTTCTAAAGCCAGGTCTCAACTGCCTGCTGAGGAAGGCTCGAGGTCTGAGCTCACACTTTCGCCGTTCGCACCCTGCTTCATCCCGGCTGACTGCGTTACAGCGTCATCTTGGCCTCCCTGTCAACGGTCTCATTGTTGACGTGGCAACACGCTGGAATTCCACCCTCCACATGCTCTAGCGATTGTGGCAGCAGCGTAATGCCATTACGCAGTATGAAGTGGCGCATGACCTGACCAGCAGCTTTGCGGACCTCGGGGTGTTGAACCACCGAGAGTGGAGGCAGGTGAAAGAGCTCTGCACCATCCTTGCGAGTTTTTAAGAAGCCACCAAAATGATCAATGTGGACAATGCCCTTGTCAGCATGACCATGGTGGTGATATTAGTTCTGGAAAAAGTCTTGGACACTCTGAAACAGCAGGTCCCACCAGCGACGGAGGAGGAGGCATACACAGATGCAGACACAGAGCCTTACTCTCCATCGGATCAAGAAGGCCTGACAGTTTCACAACTTTATAGGTCTTCGGTAGGCGGTGGTTTGGGGACCAGGGCTGGTGCAAGACAGTGCCTCAGCTCTCAGGGTACATCATCTGAGGCAAGTCAGGGCTGTGTTGAAGCTGAGGAGGAGGAAGCAGAGGAGGAGGATGAAGTATAGCTGGACACAGATGTTACCGAAGTCCCTGCCTTGGAAAGAGGTTGGCACAGATTAGAGGCAGAGCTGGAAGATGAGGAAGATGTGTTTAGTGCCCCTTGACCCTGAGACTTGGGAAATCAAGTCTCCATCTCTCACATGAGTGCTTGGATGCTCCATCGCCACCAACATGATCCTCGCATTAAGGCCATAAAAATTAACAACAGTTTCTGGGTGGCCACCCTCCTCGATCCCCGTTACAAAGCGAAACTCAACACTTTCCTTCCACCCACCCAAATTGAGAGTAAAATGCAGGAATTTGAGACCGTGCTCATTGATCAACTGAAGACATCTGTTGCATCTGCTTCACGTTCTTCTAATGTCACAGTGGAACAACGTCACTAGCAGTAGAATGGCAAGTAGCTGTAGCAGCAGCAGCATTGGAAAACTAGTTTTTTTTTTAAAGAGTTTATTTCTTATTGTAAATTTTTCTGCTGATGGTCTGTAGGGGCACCTTTGCTGGTTTTTGGGTCATGCTGCGGTACAGGACATGAATAGTCAATGTCCAGTTCAACTAAAATGGTGGTTCAAAGACTACTTTCGTCCATCACTTTTTAATCTGTGGTTAAAGCGGGTTTTGGGGTCATGCTGCGGTCCAGGACAGGGATAGTCAATGTCCAGTTCAACTAAAATGGTGGTTCAAAGACTACTTTCTTCCGGCACTTTTTAATCTGTGGGTCATGCAGGTTTGGGGTTCATGCTGCGGTCCAGGACAGGGATAGTCAATGTCCAGTTCAACTAAAATGGTGGTTCAAAGACTACTTTCTTCCGGCACTTGATAATCTGTGGGTCATGCAGGTTTGAGGTTCATGCTGCGGTCCAGGACAAGTACAGTCATTGTCCAATTCAATTAAAATACTGCTTTTATAATACTGCCTTCCGGCACTTGATACTCTGTGGGTCATGCGGGTTATGGGGTCATGCTGCGGTCCAGGACAGGCATAGTTCATCGTCAGTTCAACTAAAATGGTGGTTCAAAGACTACTTTCTTCTGACACTTTTTAATTTGTGGGTCATGCAGGTTTTGAGGTCATGCTGGGGTCCAGGACAGGTATAGTCAATGTCCAGTTCAACTTAAATGCTGCTTCAAATGATACTGCCTTCTGGCTCTTGGTAATCTGTGGGTCATGCGGATAATCGGGTCATGCTGCGGTCCAGGACAGGGATAGTCAATGTCCAGTTCAACTAAAATGGTGGTTCAAAGAATACTTTCTTCCGGCACTTTTTAATCTGTGGGTTAGACAGGTTTAATGGTCATACTGCGGTCCAGGACAGGTACAGTCAATGTCCAATTCAACTAAAACACTGCTTCAAATAATACTCTCTTCCGGCACTTGGTAATCTGTGGGTCATGTGGGTTTTGGGGTCATGCTGTGGTCTAGGACAGGGATAGTCAATGTCCAATTCAATGAAAATGGTGGTTCAAGGACTACTTTTTTCCGGCACTTTTTAATCTGTGGGTCATGTGGGTTTTGGGGTCATGCTGCGGTCCAGGACAGGGATAGTCAATGTCCAGTTCAACTAAAATGGTGGTACAAAGATTACTTTCTTCTGGCACTTGATAATCTGTGGGTCATGCAGGTTTAGGGTTCATGCTGTGGTCCAGGACAGGCATAGTCATTGTCCAGTTCAACGAAAATACTACTTCAAATAATACTGCCTTCCGGCACTTGATAATCTGTGGGTCATGCCAGTTATGGGGTCATGGTGCGGTTCAGGACAGGGATAGTCAATGTCCAGTTCAACTAAAATGGTGGTTCAAAGACTCCTCTGTACCGCACTTTTTATTCTAAGGTTCTATCAAGGGCATCTTTGCTGGTTTTGAAAGAAACCAATAATAAAGGTCTTATTGACAAAAAGCTTATTTGCTGCGCTTCGAGGCCATCAAAATGAAGAGAGGTTACTGGGTGTCCACCCTTCTTGATCCTCGTTCCAAATCCAAAGTCAGCAATTTCCTTCAACCCACTTGACAGTAGAATGCAAGAATTTGACACAGGCCTCACTGACCAACTGGGGACATCTGTTGCGTCTGCTTCACATTCTAATGTCAAGGTGGACCTACGTCAGCAATGTGCCAGCAGTAGAATGGCAAGTAGCCGTAGCAACAGCAGCAAGATTGGAAAAATAGTTTTTTAAAATAGTCAATTTCTTATTGGGAATTTTTATTCTGAGGGTCCATAAGGGTATTTTTTGGTGGTTTTGGGGTCAGGCTACTTTAAAATGTATGCCAGGGGTGGCAATAGGGCAGTATTCCTGCCAGGGGCTGGAATCAAAAAGGTGCCCGGTGATCCATTAAAAATAGGAAGTAGTAATGAGTGGGTACCCCATTTGATTTAGCTTCATGTGGCCATGAAACGGTTAATAGATGGCCCTGGCTCTCACAGCATCCACTCTAACTACGGCCCTGCCAGCTGAACCTTAGCGTTCCCCGTTGGGAAGTTCTTGATGCCACCACATATATGACAAGTTGTTGGTCCCTGGTGCAAAAAGTGATAGGGGTCTCCTGCAAATTAGCATGTGCCACGTCCAATACCGGTGTCTTTTTTTGAGTGAAAGGGGCCTGGTAGCAGCTTCTACCGCTGTACCTGCTATGTCTACGCCATCCTGATCTTTTGGGTTAGCCATTGAATGTAATGAATTATTTTAGCCGGTGAATTTTTTTCTGTGACTCTTACAGCCTAATTGTCTTGTCTAAGATGTAGCACCTATCCAGTTTACTATTGTGGATGGTAATTAGCTAGCTTCTCCTCACCTGTTTGGGTGTAAAAATTAACCTGATGTTCCTCTCCCATAGACTTTAATGGTCATCGGCAATAATCGGCTATTGACATAATAATTGTTGATATCGACTATCGACCCGATAACACAATCGCTCATCACTAATGAACAGTCATATGCCAAAATTTATGATGAGCAAAGCACTTTTGAATGCACCAAAGATGTATTATGCAATGCAAGGCACAGCACACGCCAGATGTATGAGCCCACATAAGACAGGTTCATACATATGGTAGCATTCTACCCTCTCTTATATCGATTTGGAACTGGCATGTCGGAGCCAGGTTTCATCCACATCACCCTAGGTATCTTTAGAATCTTGAGCATTTGGTAAATACTCAGAATCTTTGTCATCATATTGACCATAAATTGTTAAATGTGACAAAAATATAGCAAAAAGGGAGTCACATAGATAAAAAATAGGGCAGATTTATCCATAGAGCGACAAGTATGATTTTTGACGACCTGGCACAGTTTTTTTTTGCGTGCATTAGTAATGTAGAATGAGCCAGAATCTATGAACCTGTTCTACTGTGGGTCATAGATTTAGTGCTTTCTAGTAGAGATGAGCGAACCCTAAAACGTTCGAGTCAAACCTCGAATTTTGAGAAGTTTGGTTCAAAATTCGAGTCGAACTCGAATTTCGAACCCCATAAAAGTGAATGGGAGATGATGATCAGGTTAATATTTATACATATACAGATGAGGAAAAGCCATAATTATCCTCCATAAGGGTAAAATGGATACCTAGAGTAACTTAGTGAAGAAAATTTGGCTCTAAGAGTGACAGAAAAAAATTGAGAGGCTAAAATACTTCATTCCTTTCAATGGCTAACTGAAAAGATGAGGACAGTGTAGCTATAGGAGGTGCAGCGGTAGCAGCTGCTATGGGGCCCCTTTGACACATAAGAAGACACCGGTATTGGAAATTGCACATGGTAACTGGCAGGAGACCTCTATCACTTTTTGCACTAAGGCCCAAGAACATGTCATATATGTGGTGGCAGCAAGAACATCCCAATAAGGAACATGAAGTTTCAGCTGGCAGGGCCGTAGTTATAGGGGGTGCAGTGGTAGCCAGGGCTGCTGTCAGTCATCTATTAACTGTTTCATGGCCACATGCAGCTAAATCAAATGGTGCCCCCACCCATTACTAGTTCCTATTTTTAAACATATCAGCGGGCCCCTTTTAGATTAGGGCCCCTGACAAGAGTACTGCCCTATTGGCATCCCTGCCAGTTACCATGTGTCATTTCCAATACCGGTGTCTTCTTATGTGTCAAAGGGGCTTTTGGGACAACTCAAGATGCAGGGCCCCGTATCGGCTGCTGCTGCCAGGATTGCCAAAAGGGCAGTATGGGCAGTTCTCCTGTCATGGGCACTAATCAAAAAGGGACCACAAATATGTTAAAAAAATTGAACTAGCAATGGGTGGGGGCCCCATTTGATTTGGCTGTATGGGGCCTGAAATGGTTAATAGGTGACTTATGGCAGACAGACTGATGACTGATGAATGACTGATGTTTATAGATAACTGATGGAATGTGTATATCACATTGTCAAGAAGACTTGCTACAGTTTACTAGTTGGTGACATTAGCAACTGGGGCAGCAAAATTGTCAGAGATCTACGCTTGATTCATTTTGATAAATGTCAAACAATCTACATTTTGGGGAAAGACAGGTACATTTGTCAGTTATCACCCCGCCAGCTGTGCTGAATGTGCGTTCTGAGATAATGCTGGCTGCCGGGCAGGATAAAATTTGTATGGCGTGTCGAGCAAGCTCAGGCCATTCATCCATTTTGGACACCCAGAAGTTGAATGGATCCAGATTAAGTCCAAAAACATTGGTGTTGAGCCGCTAGTAGTCATGGACCATGGTCTTAAGGCCTTCTCTGTGTGTCTGAATGCTGCCCTGCCTTGCAGGCATTGGTGAGGTGGTAAACATGGATTGCAAAATGTCACCTAGTAGGGTTCTGCCACACTTCCTGCTGTGGCTACTTGCCATTCTACTGCTGCCGCGTTGCTGATGTTGTTTCACCATGACATTAGAATTTGAAGAAGACGCAACAGATGTCTCGAGTTGGTCAATAAACACTGTCTCAAATTCCTGCATTCTACTGGCAATTTGTATGGGTGGAAGGAAATTGCTCAGTTTTGATTTGTAACGTGGATTAAACCAGTAATCGCTGTTTATTTTGATTGCCTTGATGCATGGATCATGTTGCAGGTAATGTAGCATCCAACTTCTCATGTGTGAGATGCTGCCAGGATCTCCCAAGCCTCGGGGCCGAGGAGCACTAACCAGATCTTCTTCCTCTTCTTTAAATCTGTGCCAACCTCTTACCACTGAAGGGCAATAGGTACTGGTGGTGTCCACCCCTGCCTCATCATCCTCATCCACTTCTTCATCCTGACCATCACCAGAGCCCAGGCTAGCTGCAACCGCCATGGACCTCGAACCACTGTCTAAAGAAGACTGATAAAATTTTGAAACAGTCGGGCCTTCTACATCCTCTGGCAAGTAAGGCTCTGTGTCCGCCTCCTCCTCCTCCTCATCCTCTATCAATGCCAGGACCTGCTGCTGCAGAGTGTCTAATGCTTGTTCCAGTAAAAATATGATCACAATGGTCATGCTGACAATGCCATCATCCTGACTTAACATTTTGGTGGCATCTTCTAAACTGTCAAGGATGGTGAAGGGATCCTTCACTTGCCTCCAACCTCTATGGCTCAACACCCCAAAGTCCACACCGCTGCTTGTGAGGCCATGCGACACTTCATACTGCATATTGGCATTACGCTGCTGCCACAATCGCTGGAGTATGTGGAGGGGGGAATTCCAGCGTGTTGCCACATCACATATCAGGCGGTTGACGGAGAGGTCAAGATGACGCTGCAACACTGCCAGTCATGCCGAAGCAGGGTGCGAACGCTGGAAGTGTGAGCTAAGACCTCGAACCTTCCTCAGCAAACAGTGAAGACTTGGGTAGCGCTTGAGAAATTTCTGCACAACCAAGTTCATGATGTGTGCCAGGCAAGGTATGTGCGTAATTCTACCGAACCTAAGGGTGACAAGGAGATTTTTCCTGTTGTCGAACACCACCTTGCCTTGCGCCAGGTTCTTAGCAACCATCCACTGGTCAGTCTGAGTGCGCAGACCCATCCACAGCTCTAAACCTGTGTGTTGATGGTCTCCAAGACAAATTAATTTGAGAACGCCCTGGTTTCTCTTGGCACGTGATGCTACCCATCAAGGTTGGGGATCTGGACTCTGCAGCATCCCATCAGTGTGGAAGAGTATCGTCCGAGACCCATCACCAGAGGCACTGTCATCCACCAAACTCACCCAGTGAGCAGTCAGGGAGATGTACCACCCTTGACCGTGCTTACTAGTCCATGTGTCTGTAGTGAGATGGACTTTGGTGGACACAGATGCAGCCAACGCGCTGGAGATCTTTTCTGCAATGTGGCTGGCCAAGGCAGGGACAGCTTTTCTGGCAAAGAAATGCCTGCTTGGCATCTATTGGGGGAATGCCAGGGCCATAATGTGACGGAACCCATCTGTGTCCACCAGGCGGAAAGGCAAGATTTCCAAGGCCAACAACCTGGTAATGCCGACATTCAGGCTTTTGGCTTTAGGATGGTTGGGGTGAAAGTGTTTCTTATGCTCCCACACCTTGTACACAGAAGGCTGGCTGCCAGACTAGCCTGTGTATGGCGTGCAGGTTAGACTGGTGGAAGGGGAAGGTGTAGGCTGTGTTGCTGGTGTTGGGACTCGGCTGACAGTGTCTGGGACTGGGAATGGTGCTTGCCGATGCTGCTCTGGCATATCAGCAGCAGAGGACCACTTGGGCTTGGAAGTGGCGGAGGTGGAGGAGGCAGAAGAGGTCACAGTGGTTGGAAGCCCAGGACCTGTGTGGCCTTTTTTCTCCAAGTGACTCTTCCACAGCAATTCATTCTTTCCATGCATGTGCCTGTTCATGCTGGTGGTGCTTAAACTCTTTATATTATTTTCTTGACCGAAGCGTTGAAAGCTAATTTTGCATATGACATTAGTCGGAGAATCTGAGGCTTGATCAAAAAAGGCCCAGGCTTCACAGGTCCTGGACCTCTTCGACTGTGAAAACCTAGTAGCGGTGTTCCCGCTGCCACCACTGACCACGGCTGGCGGAGTAATGTCAGCAGACTTGTGCGACCACCCTCTCCCTTTTTGAGGCACTACTCCATCATCCTTCTCCACTGATAATGCGCTCACCAGCTTCTGCTGAATTGACCACGTTGGAGTCGCCATGTCATCATCATCATCACCACATCATCATCATCACAAGTGACTTCCTCTTCCTGACAGTCTATATTCTTTATATGGAAATTAATAAATTCTAGTCATAAGTTCTAAAGTTCTATAGTACAGGGTTAAAAGTTTAGCAATTTCTAATGATGCATGTATTCTTTCCCGAAGCTTGTGTCCTTGTATTGTTCTAGTAGAAACTCAATGTCTAACTGTAAACAATGGCTTTGATATGAATTACCAAGGACACTGCAAGGCTAGATGTCTAGTACAGAGGTTAGTAGTTTTGTCAATAGGTTTGTTATTCTGGAATGTGCAATAGAACCACTGACCTTTGGATATTTCAGAATCACTACGTCATACATGCTAAATAGTGTTCGTGAATATTTAGAATAATAATCAGCTAGAAGCCACAGGCACTGTGAGGCACCACTGACCACTTGATATTTCTGCCAATGGATCAGCTTCCTTCTCCTCCTCTGAGGGCATCAGCGATTGGGCGTAACAGCAGACAAAATCATCCTCTTTGTCCTCTTGATCTTTTGAAATGCCTTCTGACCCCAACCGCATTGTGTCATCAAAGAGGTCCTCAGAATATGGATTATCCACAGTGGTCTGCACATTGGGTGACATTATGGGCTATGTTTGCTTCAGGTTGGACTGATGATGATGACATTTGTGGCCGTGACTGAGAGGAAGAGGAGGTAAAACTGCTGGATGCAGGGTGTGTTAACTAGAGATGAACAAATTTGCTAAATTTTTCCTAAAAATTTGTTTCGACCCAAATTTATTTGCGACAAATCGCATTAAAAACAGCTATTTCCTGGCTGCAGAGATCCTGTGTGGTGTTGTAGAACATTGTGCCATGCTGAAATATTTCAGTATCCACAGATTTCAGTATCCCAAAATAAAAACGCTGGTTCAGGAACAGGGTGTATATGACAAACACCTGTGAAGATCTTTCACCCCAGTAGCTTGAAAATCGGAAGTATTTTGTACAGAGTTCAATCTAGTGCTGCTACAGACAGATGCTTCTGCAAACGAGACACAGTGACAAGTGACAAAATTTAAGATGGCTGCCCTATTTTTAGGGCGGTGACATCACAGAAGGTGGCCGGCTGCTGATTGCATGCATGTCTGCACGTGTCATTGAGGATGTTCCTATATTCCTCCCATAGTTCTTTGCCCACTGTCACGCTATATGCTCACGGCCATTTTATATTCGTTACCAAGAATCGCCATGAACTTCGGCTTTGTTCAGAATTGAATATTTCCCAAAATTTTAAATTAATTCCACTTCATTAGAATCGATTAGCTCATCCCTAACCACTGAAGAAAAGATTGGCGACAGTAATGAGTCACACAGGGAACCGACCAAGCAATGACAGGCCTGATGGTCCTGCAACTGATTATATGCTCGCTTGTGTGTTGTCCGGAGCACTGGAAGGAGTGCCTTGTCTCGTACCTCTAGCTCCATGTCCTTCACCCCTCCTTGCTTGCTTACCACCACTAGTTCTCTCCATGTTCAAAAAGATAAATATTAGAAAGGTAAAGATTATGAAAAAAATCTACCGCCAACACTAGAAAAATAAAGTTTTCTTCAGTCCCAAAAATTTGCAAGCAAACACAATTAGACATAGATTTCTTTCTATTGGAGATTTGCTAATGGTGTCTTCGGCACTGGCTGTACCCACAAAACTGGAAAAATGAACTTTTGGGCACTCAATCAAATTTGCAGCAAGCAACCAGTATTAGAAATCGATTTCTTTCTACAGCAGATTTGCTGGTGGTGTCTTCTGCAACAGCTGGACTCCCAAAACAGGTGAAATGAACTTTTGGGCACTCAGAATAAAGATGCGAAAGATGCAGCCAGCAATACAAAACTTCCTAACTACTGCTGTGTATGACTCCCTAAGCTTGCTGTCCCCCCAACTAATCTAACTAGCAGCTTTTCCTGTCTAAAATCGCTGAGAAATTGTGTTCCTGCATGCATGCAAGCAAGCAGACAGAGAGCAGTGTGTACAGTACAGAGAACAGGGGTGTTTCATTGAATGAGAGCTATGAAAGATTCCCTAGATAAAGGTCTCTGACCGAAAACATTTGGGACATGTTCTATGAATAATGTGTTGTATATTTACTAACTTCACGCGGATTTTGTTTTGATTTTGCTTAGTGTGATTAATATTAATGGAAGAATACAGTTTTTTTAATTGCATCAAGAAAATCTGTTTGTGCCGTTGGTTATATGGACTGTTCAGTACAGAGAGTGAACTCAAAATGGCGTTCAACAGGAAATACAGAGACATACATATAACAGAGTAATGTGATTTTAGCACCAAAGAGATCCCTACACACTCAGTGGTGACTTTTTTACACTCCTGTGTGCTGTGCACTGATAGGATGGCAACCAAAACTGCAGAAAGCAGCTTAACATAAAACTAAAAATGGCGCCTCGAGCGCATGTCTCCAACGTGAAGTTTTCTCGAACGAACCGTAAAAAGTTCGGTTCGACTCGAACTTAACTTTTCTCAAACTGTTCGATCAACACTACTTTCTAGCTACAAAGCGACAATTCATGCTCAGGTAAGTTACTTTTAAATTGCTCTACCTGTTCAAGCAGTAATGTGCCTGCATTTGCTGTACTGTTGTAGTGTGACACACCTCCAGCACACACACACCCATCTCAGGCGCATTACAAACTGCTGCGGGCGCTCTGTAATGCGCCTGATACTAGAGTATGCCTGATTAAAAATAGAGCGAACAGGGCTGCGCTAGTTTTTGGGCTGAAAAGACACCAGACTTCTGGCGCAGCCCCATACATGTCGCCCATAGTATCTAACTTTAAGACAGTGTGAAGTCAGACTAGACATGTATTGTAGTGCTGATAAATCTGGCACAACTTAAAACCGTCTAGACTAACCTTACACCATTCTTAAGTTGGCTTACTTTATGCTACTAACTGCACCCAAATGTTAATTTAATCCACCCCACTTTCTAGACAAAGCCACACCCCGTTTACAGAGGCCACATCCTCTTTGTCAGACGAGGTGCAGAATTGTCTGGATACTGCCTAAAACACATAATAAATATGGTGTAAAGCAGGTACAACATTATTTCGGCCGCAAATTGTGCCAGAATTGTAGCACAACCGTCTTGATAAATGTGTCCCAATGTGTTTAGGGGATGATTGAGATGAAGTTTTCAAAAATAAAAATTTGTGATTGAACAACACCAGAGACAGAGACCATGGACAAAAAAAGTGAACACTTTCTTTTATTAACCATATACTTATATTATACTCACTGTTTGGCATCTGGTCTTTCATTCATCATCACTATCTTCCACAGCCAGCTTTCTGGGAACTCTGTTCTGGATGTTATATCATCATCTTCCAAAAATTCGGTATCCTCATCACCTGGTAAAGAAAATATCAACTTTACAATATAAACCTTGTCATATAGTCTGTAAGGCTGGAGAGAGAAGATGTTCTCAAAGTTCAAGCTCGACAATAAAAATCCTTAGGGTTACCAGATATTTGCTCCAGTTAAAATGGGCCTTAGGCTCTGTCAACTAGGTAGTGGACAAAAACGACCTGAAATCCAAATCCTAAAAACGTTCAGAAAACTGAGATTTTTTCCACTGCCTGTCAAAAGCAGCTGAAAAACAGCAATTTTTTACCGCGATTTGCATTTTTTCTTGCGTTTGTTGCTGGTCTTCAAGTCCGGTTTTTAATGCCTGCATAAATCAAGCCATTGGATGTTATCTCACTTTTGTGGCTAACAATTCGGTGTTTCATGAATTTTGTCGCTAAAAGTTTTTTACGGATTTTGCCGCTAATAAAGTTATCTCGCTTTTGTTGCAAAAAATACTTTTTTTACGGATTTTGGTGCTAAAATCTATTTTGTTAATGGATTTTGGCGCTAATAAAGTTATATCGCTTTTGTCAGCAAAAATACCTTTTTTACGGATTTTGGCACTGAAAAAGTTATCTTGATTGTGCCTCTTAATCTGGGTTTTTTTTTTATGGCTTTTGCCACTAATTAACTTCTCGCTTTTGTCGCCAAAAATACGTTTTTTACGGTTGTCGCCAATATCCGTTTTTGTTACGGATTTTGGTGCTTAAAAAGTGATCTCGCTTTTGTCATTAAAAATCCATTTTTTTAAATGGATTTTGGCACTATTAAAATTATCTGCTTTTGTCGCTAATAAATCCGCTTTTCTATGAATTTTGGCGCTAAAATCAGTTTTTTACAGATTTTGCCACAATTTTTTTTTCTCCACCGCATTTGGGACTAAAATCCATTTTTAGAATGATTTAGGCGCTAATAAAGTTATCTCACTTTTGATGCTAAAAATCCGTTTTTTAAGGATTTTACCACCAAAGTCCGTAAAAAAAAACGAATTTTTAGCGGGAAAGTGAGATAACTTTATTTGTGGCATAATCTGTAAAAAAAAGGGCACTTTTCTGTGCAGTGTAGACAAAGGGCAACATGTATGAATCCAGGTGCTGATTATCAGTTCTAAATCACTTCAAGGTAGTATAGACTGCACCAGAATTTATGAACCCGTTCCTTTGCAGATCATACATACAGACGTAGTGTAGTGCCAATACCACAAGTCTGGCTCAGGCACCACCTTTACCCTGGTCTGGCTGTTCTTCTGCAGGTCATACATACAGGGCAGCGTAGAGCAAATACCACAAGTCTGGCTCAGACACCACCTTTACCCTGGTCTGGCTGTTCTTCTGCAGGTCATACATACAGGGCAGTGTAGAGCCAATACCACAAGTC
Organism: Phyllomedusa bahiana; assembly: GCA_025379985.1. Lineage (NCBI taxonomy): Eukaryota > Metazoa > Chordata > Amphibia > Anura > Hylidae > Phyllomedusa > Phyllomedusa bahiana. The sequence continues at coordinate 53,718 of JAODAL010002396.1, read as the reverse complement.
TGGCTCAGGCACCACCTTTACCCTGGTCTGGCTGTTCTTCTGCAGGTCATACATACAGGGCAGCGCATAGCAAATACCACAAGTCTGGCTCAGGCACCACCTTTACCCTGGTCTGGCTTTTCTTCTGCAGGTCATACATACAGGGCAGTGTAGAGCCAATACCACAAGTCTGGCTCAGGCACCACCTTTACCCTGGTCTGTTCTTCTACAGGTCATACATACAGGCGCAGTGTAGAGCCAATACCACAAGTCTGGCTCAGGCACCACCTTTACCCTGGTCTGGCTGTTCTTCTGCAGGTGATATATACAGGGCAGTATAGAGCCAATACCACAAGTCTGGCTCAGGCACCACCTTTACCTTGGTCTGGCTGTTCTTCTGCAGGTGATATATACAGGGCAGTATAGAGCCAATACCACAAGTCTGGCTCAGGCACCACCTTTACCTTGTCTGGCTGTTCTTCTGCAGGTGATATATACAGGGCAGTATAGAGCCAATACCACAAGTCTGGCTCAGGCACCACCTTTACCCTGGTCTGGCTGTTCTTCTGCAGGTCATACATACAGGGCAGTGTAGAGCCAATACCACAAGTCTGGCTCAGGCACCACCTTTACCCTGGTCTGGCTGTTCTTCTGCAGGTCATACATACAGGGCAGTGTAGAGCCAATACCACAAGTCTGGCTCAGGCACCACCTTTACCCTGGAGGCTGTTATTCTGCAGGTCATACATATAGGGCAGTGTAGAGCCAATACCACAAGTCTGGCTCAGGCACCAACTTTACCCTGGTCTGGCTGTTCTTCTGCAGGTCATACATACAGGGCAGTGTAGAGCCAATACCACAAGTCTGGCTCAGGCACCACCTTTACCCGGGTCTGGCTGTTCTTCTGCAGGTGATATATACAGGGCAGTATAGAGCCAATACCACAAGTCTGGCTCAGGCACCACCTTTACCCTGGTCTGGCTGTTCTTCTGCAGGTGATATATAAATAATAATAAAATAAATGTATAACGCCGTTCCAGCACGGGTTCATGAAGGATCGGTCCTGTCAGACTAATCTCATCAGCTTCTATGAGGAAGTCAGTGCTAGACTGGATCGGGGTGAGGCACTGGATGTCATATATCTAGATTTTTCTAAAGCATTTGATACGGTGCCACATAAAAGGTTGGTAAATAAAATGAGAATGCTTGGACGGGGGGAAAATGTGTGCAAGTGGGTAAGCAACTGGCTCACTGATAGAAAACAAAGGGTAGTAATTAACGGTGCATACTCAGACTGGATCGCTGTTACTAGTGGGGTACCACAAGGGTCAGTATTGGGCCCTATCCTCTTTAACATTTTCATTAATGATCTTACACAGGGAATACACAGTAGAATATCGATCTTTGCAGACGATACTAAGCTCTATAAAGTAATCAACACAATAGAGGATAATATGTTATTACAAAGGGATCTGGATAAGTTGGAGGCCTGGGCAGGGAAATGGCAGATGAGGTTTAACACTGATAAATGCAAGGTTATGCACATGGGGAAGAGAAATCCATTACATGATTACATGTTAAATGGAAAAACACTGGGTAAAAAGTGACATGGAGAAGGACTTGGGAATCCTGGTGGACAGTAAACTTAATTGTAGCAGCCAGTGTCAGGCAGCAGCAGCCAAAGCAAATAGGATCATGGGGTGCATTAAAAGGGGCATAGATGCACATGATGAGAACATTATTCTCCCATTATACAAGTCACTGGTTAGACCACACATGGAATATTGTGTACAGTTTTGGGCACCAGTGCACAGGAAAGACATTGTAGAGCTTGAACAGGTACAAAGGCGGGCAACAAAAATAATAAAAGGACGGGGTGGACTACAGTACACAGAAAGATTGGCAAGATTAGGGTTATTTAGTTTAGAGAAAAGAAGGCTTCGGGGGGACATAATAAATATGTTTAAATACATCAAAGGTCAATATAGAGATCTCTCCCAAGATTTATATATACACAGGGCTGTATCTAGAACAAGGGGGCATCCTTTACGTCTTGAGGAACGAAAGTTTCTACATAAACATAGAAAGGGATTCTTTACTGTAAGAGCAGTGAGACTATGGAATTCTCTGCCAGAGGGACTGGTCATGGTGAATTCAATAACCGAGTTCAAAAAGGGTTTGGATGCATTTCTGGAGCGTAATAATATAACAAGTTATAGTGACTAGGATTCAGGAGAGGGGTCATTGATCCAGGGATTTTTCTGATTGCCAGATTGGAGTCAGGAAAGAATTTTTCCCTAAAATGAGGACAATTGGCTTCTACCTCATTGGGGGTTTTTGCCTTCCTCTGGATCAACACCTTAGCACAACAGGCTGAACTAGATGGACGACTTGTCTTTTTTTAGCCTTACAAACTATGAAACTATGAAACTATATATACAGGGCAGTATAGAGCCAATACCACAAGTCTGGCTCAGGCACCACCTTTACCCTGGTCTGGCTGTTCTTCTGCAGGTCATACATAAAAGGGCAGTGTAGAGCCAATACCACAAGTCTGGCTCAGGCACCACCTTTACCCTGGTCTGGCTGTTCTTCTGCAGGTCACACATATAGGGCAGTGTAGAGCCAATACCACAAGTCTGGCTCAGGCACCAACTTTACCCTGGTCTGGCTGTTCTTCTGCAGGTCATACATACAGGGCAGTGTATAGCCAATACAACAAGTCTGGCTCAGGCACCACCTTTACGCGGGACTGGCTGTTCTTCTGCAGGTCATACATACAGGGCGGTGTAGAGCCAATACCACAAGTCTGGCTCAGGCACCACCTTTACCCTGGTCTGTTCTTCTGCAGGTCATACATACAGGGTAATATAGAGCCAATACCACAAGTCTGGCTCAGGCACCACCTTTACCCTGGTCTGACTGTTCTTCTGCAGGTCATACATATAGGGCAGTGTAGTGCTAATGCCACAAGTCTGGCTCAGGCACCACCTTTACCCTGGTCTGGCTGTTCTTCTGCAGGTCATACATACAGGTAGTGTAGAGCCAATACCACCAAGTCTGGCTCAGGCACCAACTTTACCCTGGTCTGTTCTTCTGCAGATCATACATACAGGGCAGTGTAGAGCCAATACCACAAGTCTGGCTCAGGCACCACCTTTACCCTGGTCTGGCTGTTCTTCTGCAGGTCATACATACAGGCACAGTGTAGAGCCAATACCATAAGTCTAGCTCAGACACCAACTTTTCCCTGGTCTGGCTGTTCTTCTGCAGGTCATACATACCGGGCAGTGTAGAGCCAATACCACAAGTCTGGCTCAGGCACCACCTTTACCCTGGTCTGGCTGTTCTTCTGCAGGTCATACATACAGGGAAGTGTAGAGCTAATACCACAAGTCTGGCTCAGGCACCACCTTTACCCTGGTCTGGCTGTTCTAACTGTTCGCGCCAAAGTTTTGTCGTCAAAGAATCATAAATGTGTCTACTTCTACAAATGTGGTGTCATGCCCCCAGAAGGCCTCAAAACTTTGGGGCCTCGGGACCGTGCCAAAGAGACTTTTTAGCATGCCAAAGTTTGGAGTACGGCTGTTCATACATGCATAGAACTGGTCTACTACAGCTTCTTGACGCCAGAATTCTGGCACAGCCCCGTTTATTCATTTTGCCCAGTCTTATTGTTTAACGCCTTATGGACCAAGCTTTTTTTTTTCCCATCACATTCATTTTTTTGCTCGCCACCTTTAAAGAGCCATAACTTTTTTATTTTTCTATCTACATATACATAAGAGGCTTTAATTTTTCAGGACAAGATGTACTTTCTAATGGTGTCATTGGCCGTTCTATAGAATATACTGAAAAGCTGTTTTTATGGCATTCACTCTTAAGTATATGATGTGTTCTCTATATTCTGTAGGTTGATGTGATTTAAGGTATAGCAAATATGTATGGTTTTCATGATGTTTTAGTACCGTAAGAAAAAATCAAAACATTTTCTACTTAAATTTGCACTGCAGCACCATTTTCTGCAACCATTACCTTTTTTGATTTTTCCTCTATGGAAGTGAGGCGGCATTTTTTTGCGGGCTGAAGTATAGTTTGTATCGGCACCATTTTGGGATAGATGCAACTTTTTGATCATTTTATTTTCCAATAATTTGGGGATGTGAAATGACCAAAAAAAGACATTTTGGAGTTTGCAATTTTTTTCTTCTACAGAGTTCATCACATGGGCTAAATGATGTCATATTTTAATAGATTGGACTTTTTAAGATGCAGCGATACTGATTATGTTTCTTTTTCTATTATTTTCTAATTTTATATGTATATTGTCAAAACAGGGGTGGTGATTTCAACTTTTAATATTTTCTTCATTTTTTATATTTTTGAACATTTTTTTTTTAACACTGACCACCTGGGGGGCGGAATTGTCATTACATCTTTCTGCATTGTATAATCAATGAAGAAAGGTGCTTCAACAGGGCACTTTTATCAACTCCTGCCCAAAGCAGGAAGTAATAAAACAAGAGTCAAGGCGATTGATGGAAGCCTTCACAAAACCAGTATGTTAACTGATCGGCACCCAGCGGGTGCGCCGATCGGAGTGGGAAATAGTGCATGGCACCGTTTCTCATTCATTTAGATGCCATGGCTGTGATCGTTGTAAAGGGTTAAACAGCAGTGATCAGAACCAGCTCTGTTCCCTGCTGTTATTGGTGGGTGTCAGTGTAATTAGCAGCAAGCAGCCACCTCCTCTGTAGCAGGATTACTGATTAATTTTGCTGCATAGTACCTTAACAGCATCTGTAAATTTACACCATTTGTCATTAAGGGGTTAAGAAACCCCTTTGGATCCCACCATATTTAACCCCCAAAAAGTCAAAAACTCTTTAACAGTGGTTGAGATCCTCAGAAAAGCTTCCCAGTGCATTGCTTTACTCATTGATATTGTATCCTATGATTATCTACAAACATTTGTGTCTAGTTTAGAAAACCTATTTCCACATGACCCTTTTGAGGACTTTTTAATTTATAGGGGGGTCCTTGTTTTTGTTTCCAATCACTTGGCTTCAGAGCAGAACACTTACAAACTTACAGAACTTACTTACAAAGAGCATCTCTCGCTCTGGAGGACCTGCCCTGTCCGATATTACACGGACAACCCCTTTATGTGAATGGGCACTGTGTAATGCTCAGTTTCTCCTGTAGTGGCGCTACAGGCAAAATTAACACTTACAGCCAAGTTTCCTCACAGATTTCAACTGATCACTGATGGTCCAAGCAAAGGAGTACTTTGTGATCAGTCTATTGTCAATGAAGCTATCTAACAAGTAGGGATTGTGTGGAATCACCCAATCCCTTCATTAACTAATCTGTGGGGAAGGCAGAGATTCATAGGTGACAAAAAATAGGACATAATATCTCTGTGTTTTTCACAAATATACGTTGCTGGATTGGCACAGTAGAGAAGTAAAATTGTACATTATCCATTGGAATGTTGAGAATAAAATCACTTATATCAGAAACCAAGAGTAAAACATATTCATAGAGACCCTGTAGAGAAGTGTGAGTCTATGGGCCTAAGGTCAGTTCCGAAGCTTCCAAGATCTATTTGAATTTGTGTTCCAATGAAAAAATTAAAGTGGTAATTGGAAAATAGATTTTCTATTGCCCCAACGCTTTGGTTGGCATCAGGCATAAACACACAAGTGAAAATAAAATAAGTTATTCCTTGTGGTCCTAATTTTACCTGAGGAACGTCGTCTACGATGTCGTTCTGGATGACATGAAGGCTCTGTGAAAAAAATTGAAATAAAAGAACCACCGTAATAACCAAATTTAGGCTTTTACCCCAGCCGCACATACTGTATATAACCAAAAAGGCCATCTACCACATCCTAACTTTTGAATACAGAAAGTCTGTTCCAGTTAGTTTTTTCTTAATGACAGCAAAGTCTCTTTGACACAACATCCATAATTGCATTGAAAAATGTTTTTCTAGTGTGGTGATCCAAATGTGGTCAGCATCCGTAACAGAACTGAAAATCTACCAAATCTAGTCTAGATGGAGGGGCATCTTCTTAAAAAAGGAGTTGTTTAAAAAGGTTTCACTTTTGTAATATCCATTAAATATTTCTTTGTGCCTAAGGCCTTGAAAATGACAGCACTTTTGTTGCTCCTCTTTGGGTCTACTAAAGCAATTAAGAAGAATAATCTCGAAAACTTAAATCCACCAACACCAGTAAGAAATGCGATTAAGATAAAAGCATATCTTTCAATTCAAAACATTTGAAAATATTAATGGCTCTCTCTACTTTCTGGCGCGTTTCGAGCAATAAATGCTCTTACTCGTAGAATCATTTGGACATTTGAGACAACTGCCATCATGAATAGAATTTCATAAAATATTGGTGAAAACAAACAACTTTTTTTTCAATTAAGCTGAAAATTCTTTTAAGTAGGTCAAAAGTTGGCCATGGACATAAGATAAAGCTCACAAAGTACAAACAACTGAGACAGTTTTATCTTATTCTTGGCTATTACTTGGCCAGCTGATATTTATAAAAAGACCTGTAACATCTGGTCAGATTTTGATGTGCAATATTGGAAATTTTTTGGCTATTTTAGGTCATAGCCAAGGGCATAGCTATAGAGGATGATGAGGATACCAGGAGGAGGAAAAATACGAAGACACCCAAAGTATAAACTGCACATGGCAGGTTGGGGCCATATTGCAGATTTTGCATTGGACCCTGAAGCACCATGTTAATGAGCAATGTTCTGAGATTTGTAAAATCTTGTATGTCTGTTGGGACAACAGTAGGAAAGGTACATACTTACCTCCCAGAAGCTCCGGTTCAGCCAGGACACCCATCCCGTTCTTCCCGGTAATAGAAGTGAACGGTCATCGTTCACATGACAGGTGTAGTCAATCATAAGCCACAGCAGGCACCTGCCCGCAATGTTGTGGCCTGGCATTGGCCTGTGACATAAACGATGAATGGTATACTGCAACTACTGGGATGAATGGCTGAATGGGATCATCTGGGAGGTAAGTATGAACCTTTCCTTCTATTTTTATTCATGCACTGACCATCAAACGAGCCTCTACAACCAGTGTAGTTGATTCTTGGGGTCCACCAGTGGAGCTGATTCTTGGGCTCCACGAGTGGAGCTGATTCTTAGGGTTCACCAGTGGAGTTGATTCTTGGGGCCCATCAGTGGATTTGATTCTTGAGGTCCAACAGTGGAGTTAATTCTTGGGGTCCAACAGTGAAGTTAAAGGGGTTGTATCATTTCATTAAATAGTCTTCAGAATAAGGGGACAGTGAAAACAGGCAAATTTGCAATTGGATATCATTTGAAAAGCTGTCTTGTTTTTACTGTCTTCCATATCTTCGTTTTGTGTAAACACTGTTTCCCAGTGAGGGTCGGATTCCATCTCCTTTCATTTCATTGGCTGACGGCTCTACTAATTTACATTCTGTTCGGCCTCTGGTCGTATTCATGGGAGCGTGCATTCCTGCCTCTCTCACTCAGAATAATTTCACTCTATACAGCTAATAGCTCCTCAGTGACACTGAAGCTGCTTCTACAATCAGAAAACAGTAGAATTGTGCCTCGGTGCCTTCTGTAAACATAGAAGGGAGATGGATCTGTGCTGTGGATGAGTTCATAGAAGACTGGATTCAACTGTAACAAACCAGCTCCAGCTGTGAGAGGAAAAGAGATTAGTGCTCTGAGTTCATAAAAGACTGTCTAGACTGAATGCAGGCCTGTGGTATGTAAACAGCTCCTACAAAATAAGACTGCATAGGGAGAGGACAGTGACATGTGGACTCAGGGGGGGGGGCATACTGAACAGTGAAGGGGGGATGATGTCATCATTCCCCTTCAGTTAAGAAACACCCAGCTGGGAGGGGAAGAAACACCCCTGTATTTCAGGAACTGAGAAAATCAAGCTTCAAGAAAACAGCCGAAATGATCAAGCGATACATCCCCTTTAATTCTTGGAGCCCACCAGTGGAGTTGATTCCTGGGCCCACTAGTGAAGTTCATTAGTAGGATCCATCAGTGGAGTTAACTTTTGAAGTCCATCAGTGGAGTTGATTCTTGGGCCCAAAAGTGGAGTTAATTCTTGAGGTCCACCCTACAGCTACTCTACATGACTGCTGCTTTCTGCCTCCATTTATCTACCATTTTCCTTGAAAAACAGCTTTAAACCTGCAATGCTTAGGGGCCCACCCTTCCCAGGGTCCCATCGGGGGTTTCCCTTACTCTCCTGTGGGCCAGTCTGAGTCTGGTTGCAATTCTCAGAACACCTCACCTCCTCATTCAATATTTGTCCATCTTTTGTTAAAGGATATTTCAGCTTAAAATATTTATTACCTATCCATTTGGGTCTGACTGATCATCTGCACATGACCATTTACAATAGACTCTGAATAGAGAGAAAGTGAGCATTCTTGATTGTTGCCTTGTCCATACTTCTTCTATTAGACACAAATGGGAACAGGACCTCACCAAGTCCCAAAAAATTATCAGTCCATACGAAAAAGAACAAATTGAATGGAAATGGACCACAAAATTATAACTTAACTCTTACTATGCTGTGCCTAGATGGACCAAACATTGTATGAAATAGGGAACTATCACTGGCATCTGAAGTATTTTTTATTACTTATTCAAGCTTCTCCAAGCAGCAACCATGAGGCCTTGGAGGGAAGAGACTGAGGTCGAACTGACCCAACATTTTTCTATACAGTGAATAGGTAATACATGTTTTAGGCTGGAGTTGTTGGTCTTTGGACAATCAAATAATGGAATGATTTTCGTGTGATGTGACATGTTGCATACAATGTGAAAATACGAGTAGTAAAAACACATCAATTACAGTCTATTTAGCTTTTATAGAAAAGATTTTAAATTAACTCATAGATATGAATTTTATGTTAAAACCAAAAAAATAATTGATTATTGATAGTCCCAGTTGACTAATACCCATTATGCTCTTGTGTATTTAAAAGTTAAATCTAGAGAACACTTTGTATCAATTAATCACCTGATCTCTGAGGAGTTGTCATCTGGAAGCTTGCCTGCAAGGCAAGACCGGCATCATAAAACACTCCTGGAGCATCAGCACCGCTCCCAGGTGTGCAGCCGATGTCGTATTTTCCCACAGAATCCCAGATCTGAGTGGAAGGAAGAATGAGTTTCAATAGAAATTGTACAATAAATTATGATTTTATGATAAATTTTCTTAAATTTTTTGATCACCTTTCTCTGGGAGATTTTTAATTGATTGTTGATCACATAAACACCTTTATCTACAGCCACCAGTCCAACAGCTGCTTTATGATCTGCTCGTAGACTGAGCTTCATGAAGTTTCCAGGTCTCTGAATAGCATTATATCTGTCCTTCTCTCCTGTTATCTCCAGCTATACAAGAAAGTCAAGTATTAAAATAAGGTATACAATCTCCAAGTTCAATCCTCAACCCGTCTATTAGAGGTGTAAATGTTGGGAGACTACTTAGATATGTTCCTCAGGTGCTAGATGCTGAGATAAGTCATTGTACTTTGGGGGTGTTAAGATACTCTGTTAGAAGAACAAAATGAAGGTCTAGCTCTAATGCTGCTCCAAACATTGCCAAAGCTGGGTGCCATCTTGTATTACTGCTTCTGTATTTATGGCTGGACTCCTGTCCTGTCCTCCAAGTTAATATTGTCTGTGACCACTACGGTGAGATCAGTATAAGACAGTATAAGAAAAGACTCTGTGGTCTGAGACACAAAGTAATATCATGGGATAAATGTATATTGAGCTGTTTGTGCTATCTGGAGCAGAAGGATGCATTAAATAGTAAAATGACTATGATTATGGTCAATGGTATGTTATATCTGAAGTCACATTGTGCTACAAAACTTATGTATTACTTATAAATTTCGTTGTAGAAAAGGAGAGGAGAAGAAAATGGAAGAGAAGGAAGGAAAAAAAAAAGAAATAGAGAAGGAAAATATTGGAAAGTAATAAAAAGGTAATGAGAGGAGAGGAGAAGAGAGAGGGGAGGAAGGAAGGAAGAGGAGAGGAGAAGAGAGGGGAGGAGAGGGGAGGAAAAGGGACATGTGAGTAGAAGAGGGGGGAGATAGGATAGGAGGAAGAAGAGATGGAAGGGGAGTGGAAGAGAGGAGATGGTTGGGTAGGTGAGGAGAAGAGAAGGAGGTAGGAGAGATGGTGAGGGTAGGAAAGCAGAGAGGAAATGAGGGAAGGGAAGAGAAGGGAAAGGGAGGAGAGGGGATATGAGGAAAGGTGCTGGGAGGGAAGATGAAGGAATGGGAGATAATAGAATAGCTGGGTGGGAAGGAGGGGAGAGGGCAGACTTGAGAAGAGGAGGGGTGGGTAAGTAAGAGGAGATTAGCTTGTTCAGGATTAAAGGGTTGGGGTGGGAAGGGAAAGGAAAGAGGAGGGAAGGAGAGAAGAGTAGAAGAGGGTAGATAAGAAGAAGGAAGTAGGGATGGAAATACACAAATTGTATGTAAGGGAAAGCAAATGAAAGGAAGTTAAAAATAAGTGATATATAGAGTGGAAAGGAGAGGGGATGAGATGGAAGAGCATATGGAAGAATAGAAACAGGAAAGGAATGGAAAGAAAAGATAAGTAAGACAAAGAATGGAAAGGAATGGAAATTTTAGGAGTAATTTCAGGAAATGGAAGTTAGGAAAGAAAAAGAAGGGAGTCACAAGCGAATGGAAAGGAAATTAAAGAGAAGGGAAGGAAAGAAAAAGAAGCAATAGAAAGGAAAATGGAATGAAAAAAAAAGAAGGAATAGAAAGGTAAAGAAATGGAAGAAAAAAGCAATAGGAAGAAACTGAAGAAAAGGAGAGAGAAGGAAGGAGAGGAGAAAATGAGAAATTAAAATGAATGAGAAAGTTATAAATCAACTCAATCAGGGCAATCCTGGCTAAGAATATATGATCACCACTTCAGTCAAAGGGTGTTGGTGTCATGTGGATGGATGTTACAGCCCATCAAATACTGGTTCTTAATGGTAATGTGAAGACATTTTTATTCCACCAATAGTACATACAAAGCAACTAAGGTGTAAAGTGACCAAACTGATGCAATGTTTTTGTTAAATAAATGACCTTATTCATGAGGGTCACAATCTGGAGTAGTAGAGTAGAGGTTACCGCTTAGGGTAATATGGGTCAGTCCACTATGTATAGAGAATGAATGTGGTTGCTGTAGTAGAGGTGGTAAGGAGAGGTATCCAGTTGGCCACAGACGAAAAAATGTGGCAAGATGCCATCAGGAGAGGATGGAGAATATGGCAACAGTTCGGTCACTTTACCCCATTGTTGATTTTTACGTATTATTGGTGGAATAAAAATGTCTTCACATTTGCATTAAGTACCAGTGTGAGTGCTGTGGATTTTCTAGAAGGCCAATCATGTTGGTGTAGTTTTGGTCCACTGGAAGCATAGAATGAGTCAGGAATTGCCTTGGCCAAAACACTACATTTAACTACTAGCTGACAGTAACCAGATCTAGAAGCATTAGGCAGCTGATGTTCCCAAAGATCTCACTGAAGATTTTTGAATATCAGAAAATTTGACTACAGTAAACTTTCTAGATTACCTTAACAGAGAGAGAGTAGTCATGATGCCCAAATAACACAACATCTGGAGTCACATTTGGCATATCAACCAAAGTGCTGCATCTCTTCTGCCTTCCTAAAATAGGGAAACATAACATAATACTAATAACACAATTGTCTCCATTGGTGAATTTTCTTACCGTCCCCATACAGGTATCTGCCACATCAATCCAAATAGAATCAGCTGCAGTTGCCCAGCCAGCACCATTCGGCACGGTATAATATGCCAAAATGCGGAACGATGGGATAAATTCTTCAGTTATTCGCAGTAACATAGTCACAAGAGTTTTGACTTTTCTCCTCTCCTGTGTCCCCACTTTCATTATTCTACCTTTGTTCATTATCTGTAGAAAACAAATATTAATATCAGAGGACAATCACTCAAATTTAGGAAATTTCTTGACTGCTTTGTGAGAGAAAATGACTAGCAAAGAGCACGGTTGCTATAACTGATCATCAGCTGTATGAGTGTTTATCAGTAATAGATTTATTTCTGGTGTTATGGGTTATACACATCATCGATCATGGATTTCTGGTGTATAGATTCGTAAAATGGCAGCCATATAAAATCTACAAGTTTATACTAAAAGGTAATTTGATGCAGAGGTATTCAGAGGTTTTTTTGAAAATTTTTGAAAAATTGATGAATTGTGATCAATTGACCAAAACACAAATGGTCATCCATGTACAAAATATATGGACAAGACAAGTCCTCAAGATCAAAATCAGATTTTTATCGTAAACCAAGGAAAAATCCTATCTAGGTCCTGCTCGACTGAAAGACGGACCTCTTTTTCCTCCGTATTGAAGCACTAATTCTCCACAGGTTCAAAGAAGAAATATTTTTTATTTCCAAAAACAATTAGAAACAGAGTGAAATTTTCCTCAATTTGAAATGTAGCATATCTATATATGCCGGCAGAAGGTAGCGGATTCATAGCTGTGGACTTCTCCACCTCCATTCACACTGGTTACATAGTTACATAGTTTGTAAGGCTGAAAAAAGACAAGACGTCCATCCAGTTCAGCTTATTGTGCAACAGTGTTAATCCAGAGGAAGGCAAAAAAAACCAATGAGGCAGGAGCCAATTTTCCTCATTAAGGGAAAAAAAATTCTTCCCGACTCCAATCTGGCAAGCGCAATAATTCCTGGATCAACGACCCCTATCCAGAATCCTGGTCACTATAACTTGTTATATTATTACGCTCCAGAAATGCATCCAAACCATTTTTGAACTCTGTTAGTGAATTCACCATGACCAGTCCCTCTGGCAGAGAGTTCCACAGTCTCACTGCTCTTACAGTAAAGAATCCCTTTCTATGTTTGTGTAGAAACTTTCTTTTCTCAAGACGTAGAGGATGCCCCCTTGTTCTAGATACAGTCCTGGGTATAAATAAATCTTTAGCGAGATCTCTATATTGACCATTAATATATTTAAACATATTTATCATGTCCCCTGAAGCCATCTTTTCTCTAAACTAAATAACCCTAATCTTGCTAATCTTTCTGGGTATTGCAGTCCACCCAGTCCTTTTAGTATTTTTGTTGCCGCCTTTGTACCTGTTCAAGCTCTACAATGTCTTTCCTGTGCACAGGTGCCCAATAGTGTCGACAATATTCCATGTGTGGTCTAACCAGTGACTTGTATAATGGGAGAATAATGATCTCATCATGTGCCTCTATACCCCTGTTAATACACCCCATAATCATATTTGCCTTGGCAGCTGCATCCTGACACTGACTGCTACAATTAAGTTTACTGTCCACCAGGATTTCTAAGTACTTCTCCAGTCACTTTTACCCAATGTTTTTCCATTTAACATGTAATGGATTTCTCTTCCCCATGTGCATAACCTTGCATTTATCTGTGTTAAACCCCATCTGCCATTTCTCTGCCCAGGCCTCCAACCTATCCCGATCCCTTTGTAATAACACTTTATCCTCTATTGTGTTGATTACTTTAGAGAGCTTAGTATCATCTGCAAAGATCGATATTCTACTGTGCAATCCATGTGTAAGATCATTAATGAAAATATGAAAGATGATAGGGCCCATTACTGAGCCCTGTGGTCCCCACTAGTAACAGGGATCCAATCTGAGTATGTACCGTTAATTACCACCCTTTGTTTTCTATCACTGAGCCAGTTGCATACCCACTTGCACACATTTTCCCCCAGTTCAAGCATTCTCATTTTACTTACCAACCTTTTATGTGGCACAGTATCAAATGCTTTAGAGAAATCCAAATATATGACATCCAGTGCCTCACCCCGATCCAGTCTGGAACTAACTTCCTCATAGAAGCTGATGAGATTAGTCTGACAGGACCGATCCTTCATAAACCCATGCTGGAACGGCGTTATGCATTTATTTTCAGTGAGATAGTTGAGGATAACATCTCTTAGAAAACCTTGAAATATTTTACCCACAACAGAGGTTAAACTTACCGGCCTATAGTTTCCGGGATCACTTTTTGACCCCTTTTTGAATGTTGCCATCACATTTGCTTTGTGCCAATCCTTTAGGACATCCTTTTGGTTGTCTGGCATTTGGTGATATGGAGAGTTGTGCCTCCCCAAAACACAACATAAAAAGGTAAGCATATATGTATATACACTGAGCGAACTAATTATTTGATCCCTTGCTGATCCAAAATAAAATCCAGAAAATCGCATTGTATAAATTATATCAATGTACAGGCAGTCCCCTACTTACATTGTTCCGACTTACATACGTCCCCTAGTTACAAACGGAGACTTATGGGGCATGGCTGACATTCAGCACTGAGTCATGCACCATGATAACCAAGTGCCAGCATGCCACAGCTGCACATGAGATACAGAACTTTAGGTGAACTCTACTAAAAAAGGGTACAGACAGCAAAAAAAATGTAAAAACTGTTCCCTGTACTATCCAAACATTTTTTTTGCTGGAATTAAATTTAATAAATATACCTGTTCCGACTTACATACAAATTCAACTTAAAAACAAACCTACAGTCCCTATCCTGTTTGTAACCTGGGGAAAGCCTGTATTTGCATTTTGCAGTGAGAAATAAGTATTTGATCCCTCTGGCAAACGACTTAATACTTGGTGGAAAAACCTTTGTTGGCAAGCACAGCAGTCAGACGTTTTTTGTAGTTGATGATGATGTTTGCGCACATGTCAGAAGGAATTTTGCTCCACTCTTCTTTGCAGATCATCTCTAAATCATTAAGATTTTGAGGCTGTCGCTTGGCAACTCAGAGCTCCATAAGTTTTCTATGCGAGTAAGTTCTGGAGACTGGCTAGGCCACTCCATGACCTTAATGTGCTTCTTTTTGAGCCACTCCTTTGTTGCCTTGACTGTATGTTTTCGCTTCATTGTCTTGCTGGAAGACCCAGCCATGTCCCATTTTTTATGTCCTGGTGGAGGGAAGGAGTTTGTCGCTCAGGATTTTACAGTACATGGCTCCATCCATTCTCCCATTGATGCGGCGAAGTAGTCCTGTGCCCTTAGTGGGGAAACACCCCCAAAACATAATGTTTCCACCTCCATGCTTGACAGTGGGGGGGGGTGTGTTTTGGGTCAGCATTTCTCTTCCTCCAAACACGTCGAGTTGAGTTAATGCCAAAGAGCTCAATTTTTGTCTCATCTGACCACAGCATCTTCTCCCAATCACTCACAGAATCATCCAGGTGTTCATTGACAAACTTCAGACGGGCCTGCACATGCACCTTCTTGAGTAGGGGAACCTTATGGGCACTGCAGGATTTTAAACCATTACAGCGAAATGTGTTACCAATGGTTTTCTTGTTGACTGTGGTCCCAGCTGCCTTGAGATCATTAACAAGTTCCCCCTGTGTAGTTTTAGGCTGATCTCTCACCTTTCTCATGATCAAGAATCCCCCACGAGGGGAGATTTTGCATGGTGCCCCAGATCGATGTTGATTGACAGTCATGTTGCATTTCTTCCATTTTCTTACTATATCTACTATAGCTCCAACAGTTGTCTCCTTCTCACCCAGCGTCTTACTTATGGTTTTGTAGCCCATTACAGCTTTGTGCAGGTCTATGATCTTGTCCCTGACATCCTTAGAAAGCTCTTTGGTCTTGCCCAACTTGTAGAGGTTAGAGTCTGACTGATTAATTGAGTCTGTGGGCAGGAGTCTTTTATAAAGGTGACTATTTAAGACAGCTGTCTTTACTGCAGGTGATGAGTTGATTAGGAGTCTTACTGGTCTGTAAGAGCCAGAACTCTTAATGGTTGGTAGGGTATCAAATACTTATTTCTCTCAGAAAATGCAAATACATGTATATAATTTATACAATGTGATTTTCTGGATATTATTTTTGATATTCTATCTCTGAATGTTAAAACTAACCTACTCTTAAAATTATAGACTGTTCATGTGTTTGTTAGTGGCAAACCTACATAATCAGCAAGGAATCAAATAATTATTTCCTTCGCTGTACTTGACTTCATTAGTTATAACATTATTACAGGAGGGATGACTTTTTGTGTTCTTCTTTTCTGCCTATTTGTAAGATCAGATTGGTGTAATGGTTCTCAGTTAAGAGTAGGGGGTCTGGTATTGGTAAGATTACCTTCCTCTGTTGCATAAATATAAGTTAAGATGTTAGATATTGTATTAGCCTTTTTATTCAATTCCAAATTCTATCTATTTTTCCACATTTTTTTCTTGGACGCCTGACACAACATCCTAAACAGTGGGTCTTTGGCTAGACCATAATTTAGTTTCACATTATCCGGGGCTTAAAGGAGGCTGGTTTAGAAACTTATTAAAAATATGGCTAGCACAAAAAATCAGAAAGTGAAGCTTTCCGACTCCCATAGTCTATGACTAGCCTTACACGTAAAAATGTAGATATCTTTGAAAAGAAATGGCTTCTACACTGGAGAGGATCACAATAGCTGCTGAGTACGTGTATCACTCGATACTGGATTCAGGACAGCTGGTCTGAAACACTATATAGTTTATGGATATCTATTCCAATTATCTAATGAAAACCAAAGGAAAGAAACGGTTTTAGATCCAGTTATCAAATTAGACAAAACACCGGTTCCCTCTTTAATAGTACATATTAAAAGTCCATATAATGGAACATTATAGATATCCAATGCATTACGCCATTGTCAGACCAAGCTTGTCCTGTCGCAGCACAGAACTATGATCACTAGGTCCGCAGCTACATGGACTCCTCAGTTCCTATAGACTATTGAGAGTCTTTTCAAGGTCTATGCAACAAATAAGAGTCCCAAAATTTTGTAGCCTTTGTAATAAATTAGAATGTATACATACAGTATGCTACCACTTTTTAATTCACAGAAATTGATCAATTCAATGGATTTCTGTGTTTCAATGCGTTCTTTGAAAGTCTACAAATGTTCCAATATATCCTATAGATTTTTTAATATGCACTAATAAAGAGAGAGCTCTTGTTTTATCTATTTTAAACGCTGGATTACGTACACAGTGTTGTTTTCTTTAAATCATTGTGTTTTAGTACTGTTCTAAATTTACACAATTAGTTGCCCAGAATCTGACAAGATAGATATGACAGCTTATTCCAGAAACAAGAAGCACACTATCCCTGTGATTACCTTAGTGTTTTGGTGCAATCTTTCAATAAACTCGACGAAAGTTTCTACCTAAAAAGATTAGGAAACTAAGAATCAGTTATTACCACAAAGTTGACGTGGTTGATCTTGTCTTGAATAGCGGTGTCATTGTTCGAAATATAAAAGTTGATAACTGCATTTTCTCCTGGTTTGATTTCATCTCCCGTCACAATGAGATGTAAGTAATTTCCACCAATGGGTCTGTATGCGGAGGCTACCATGGTGGCAGAAGCTTGCTGGTCATTGTCTAAATGTTCAACTATTGTTGATACCTAGAAGTAAAGAGTAAGAAGATAGATCATGAAACAATGAGATGATTGTAAACAGGAATATAAAATGTAATATACAAAAGTCATAGTTAACAACAATGTGCAGCTTAGGTTCAATAAAGGTGCTATTCACATCCGCATTGCCTATAATACAGTGCTGAAAGAGTTGTATGGAGTAACTGAACAGTATCTGATAGACCCCATTGCCTTATAATACAGTATGTAGCAATCATTCATCAGTGGTGTAGGGGTTTTCAGCTCAGTGGTAGTCAAGGTAAGTGCAGGCACAGGTTTTGAGGTGCAAACAAAAACAAAAGTTTATTGTCTCCCTATGGAGCGCAATCTACACCTAAAAAGAACCTCGCGCTTAACTTCGACTTGGAACAGAAACCAGTTCATAAGACAGTCCTTTCTTCAGAGAAAAACATAAAATCATGGGACACAGCCTTCACCATTCATGCACAGATTCCACAGCGAAAACTTGGCAGCTTGATATCTCCACAGCAAACTCAAGACTCCAGCTTCCTCAGACTGTCCCCCACTGAGCTGTGTCAGCTGCCTCTTATCCACCTGGTAAGGTTTGGACTGGAGTATGGGAGCAACCTTCCCACCAGGCTCTCTTGTCGCTATCCATGAAAAAACCTACCTGGACTAACCACATCCTAACAATTAAAGAGCGCTCACAAACATAACTTATTGGCAGAGGCAATGAGACTAGAGAGCTTTTCACATCACCGAGGCCAGCCACCTGGGTAATACATACTTCCCATCGACCACTCTATCTGTTTCACCTCACAATAGACCCAGATCGTAAGGGACCCCTCTCCAACTATTTGGAATGAGCATGCAACAGTAATTCCAATTCTTCGCTAAACAATTACTGACATGGAGTCTGTTAGACAACCTATGGATGAGCTCGATCACGTGGATATAGGATTAACAAAGGGGCACACACTTATTCTTCTTGGTATCCTCTGCTGTCCATGTCTGCCCCTAAGTGTTATATTGAAGCTTCCATTATTTTCCATTAAAAATAATGGAGACCTCAATGGAAGGACCAAATATTGGTGTGAACAAAGCCTGAATTAATATTATCAAGTCAACATTGCAGACCTATAAGGCTTTCTATGCACTAATCCTACTACTAAGACCCCCCTCATGAATAATCTGGGTGTAATAATTACAGGGCAGTACAGTAAAAAGTTGTTGAGGTAAACTGTTATCGAGATAGGAAATGCCTATCAGTGGATCTAGGTGCTGAGAAATAAGGACCCGTATCTTTTCTCACGTTATTCTAGTTACTGTATAATAACTATTGTAACTAACGACATAAGAAACCACTTGGATCATATTTATCGGACATCGCAAATCATATGAGAGCATGTAACATTAGTATATAAACCTTAAACGGCTTATCCGCACTGATTCTGAGTCTGACTGGGTAATTTAGAGGAACAGCTAACAGTTTCCATCTATTCCATTGTTCCACTCTCACTTTTCCCGGTCTCCATGCTATAACAGGGGACATTAGTAGAGCCTGAGTCCCATCTGGATTAGTGACACAACACCTAAAATGAGAATAAGGGCAAAAATGAGACTAGAAAACAATGCCCTATTCTCCATACTGCATGGCATAATCTTATGTGGGAGAGGAGCCTGCTATTCTACTCGGTCACCAGGGTCTGTACTCCCTACAGGTGGTACCGAAAATATTCAGATCTCCCTTTAAATTTTTTTCACTCTTTTCTATCATTGCAGCAATTTGGTAAGATCCAGAAAGATGTTCATTTTGTTGTCTCATTAAGTGTACACTCCCTGCACCCCTATGCCCCTCCCATCGTGAAAGAAAAAAAAACAGAAAGGTAGATATTTTTGCAAATTTATTAAACAGAAAAACTGAAATTACACAGTCAAAAGTCTGCTACTCCCTCTGGTGGCACAGTCCCAGGTTTTTGTTGATAAGACCAATCTTGTAACTTATATTACCATACAGAAATTTGCGCTAGTAATTGAGATTGTTTATTTCAGAGGGTGTCACAAAACTACCTATTATTATCAGTTACACAATTTGAATTACTGTTCATTTTCTCTTTGGCCAGCCCAGTTTTTGTTCATAAGGACCCACTTATATGTGTATTACAATTAGGATACAGAACTTGTTTCTAGTCATCTGCAGGTAGCATTTCATAGGTGCAAAAATACCACACGTGTTTTATTATCCATAACACAATTTAATGAAGGTTTTGAGTTCTCACATTGCGCAGGACTCATTTTTGTTCAAAAACCCATTCTTGTACGTTATTGACCATACAGAAATCTGCCAGTAATTGAGGGTGTATTGATTCATAGGTGATAAATACACCTATTATTATCATACAACAATTTAATTACGTTGTTTTTAAGTTTGGCACAGCCGGTTTTTGTTTCTAAAGGACTCCTTCTTGTACTTATATTAACCTATACATTAATTATGCTAATTAATTGCAGGTGTCAATTTCATAGGTCAAAACCCACCCTTTTATTATCCTTCTACATAATATTACATTTCCAAATAGGTGTTATTCTTTACCATGGCGCGGCCCTCAGATTTGTTCATTAGAGCCACCTTGTACTTAAATTATGAGTGAAATACAAAATTTTGTAGTTACCTGGTGGTGTATTTCATTGGATGACATAAAAAACACAGTTTGTTATCCCGAAAAACTTATTAAATTAACTGTATTGGCACGATGGTGCCGGCCGCTATGTTTTTTACAAATATGCCACGTTGTAACACAATTCTAGCAATATTTCTAGTCAACTCTTAGCTTCTCGTTTTATGTCATGATGACTGCAGAAAACTGCAATTCTCATCACGTTGTAACTTTTGAATAGTTTTATTGGCTCTCGTTGAAATCTCAGTTTGGCGCAAAGCGCACTTGTATGATTATATTTTGTAGGTGAAAAATATCAAATTCCAGTCCATACTGGGCATTTGTAAATCCCTGGGAACCTAGGAAGGAAGAACACTGTTTGATTTTGTCTTATTGATACCGGTTCTGTCGCACCAGACCACATTTCACAGTATTCGCTATAACGATTTACAGTTTTCTAATCCTATTGGCTGATAGAAATTAGAGGGATTATAAGAATAGTCTGTGATTTATGCCGGTCTGATTTAATAAGTAAGTGGCCTGATCAAAAACTCTTCCATACTTTTCTTAAATCTTACTTAGTTAATCTTTCTGAAACATTGGAAGCTGAAATGAGCCATTTGAGTAAGCGAGCAAAGTAGTGGTTGTATGACCTGAGTTGGCTAGATGTATAGAGAAGGTGCTCCTTCCAGTGCTGCAACAACGACTGCAATGCCAGCGGATCGTTGATGCAGGAGCCGTCAGGCCTTTACATCGACTGATTAGGTGCCCTGTGAATCTTCAGAAACAGAACAGCGTCGCCAAAAGTCTGTGTCTTCTCAGTGGTTAATGTCAATACCTTCAAATCCAGGCATAGTTCTACCCTCCTTGTCCGTCCCCAGATCAACGGGCCACCAATGGTCGTCATCATCATCATCATCATATCAGCATACCTTCCAACTATGAAGAGAGCGAAGACAGCCCCACCCACTGTTACAACTCTTGTACGGCACCACAGTGGATAATCCATTCTGAAGACCTCTTCTTGATGACAAAATGGTGGTTGGAAGTCAGAGGCAATTCAAAAGATCATTTACGTAGATGCCATACAGAGGAGGAGAAGTGATGCCAGTCATCGGACAAAATCCTTGGCGTGTTGGCAACGCCTTTGCAGTGTGCCTCTTATGCTTGTGTAGTCCGCAGCTCCTGGATGCAGAATGTCAGGACTACCAGAGTCACTTCTGTGTTTGAATATGAATCTCGAACGCACGACATTTCGTGCTGATTCCAGACGTGGTCTTTTCAGTCAGAGAAATTTGATTGCTAAGCGCTTCATCTCTGAGATGAGTGTGAGGAGACGTATGGGGTAGTGTAGTACAGATCCCGCGCACAAATAGGGAGAGGCGCCTCGCACGATCAGGCCGCTTGAGATGATTCCGCCATCCACCAATCAACTATTGCACCACTCGCTCTTTTTAACGCCTGATTCGAAAAGGTCAGACCTCTCAAACCTGGGCGCTTTTTCGGACATGCCTTCGTGATTCACCCAGCGTGTCATATGCCGCCATTTGCCGTAAACGCATCATAGAGCGCCAAGAATCTCTTAGTGTTTAACCACCACCAACATGTCTACGTCACATGCAGCGAATGCAATGGATTTGAAGATCTGGAGAGCACAACAATTGGCCAATAAAAGGCCAGATTCCGATGCCGGAGGCTACTTCGAGCCGAACCACTATTTCACATCCTCTGTCTCGCGCGCTGGACTTCGTGCCTCTGCACCCTAGGTTCTTTCTCAGCTGCTCTCATGTCTCTTCAGGAGTCTCTGATCCGGGACATCAGCCCCCCTTTCAAAGCCGTCCCAACAAGATTTCGCCACGAGGTACCTACCATCACCACCTAAGACATCATCGCTACCCAGTTTGCTCCTTCCACTCATTTGACGACCTGCACACCGTACAGCGGTTCCGGAGTCTATGCACGAGCCTTCTGCTCCTTCCTATTTCCAGTTTGGTGGGAGCAAGAAACACTTTAACACATATACCCGATCCCCAATAGCAAAAGCCTGAATGTCGCATTGCCAGTCTATATTTGCGTCCTTGAAATGAGTTGCCTTCCATTTGGTGGACCACAGATGGTTCCGAGCCACACTCAGTGGCCTCCCTTGCCCTAGCCCCAGATACACAGATGCCGAACGAGGCATTTCTTTGCCAGAAAAGCTGTCCACTGCCCTTAGCCAGCCACCTCATCTAAAATTTCAGCGCGTGTCTGCATCGAGTCCAGCAAATCTCATCTGACCACCGACAGCATGGAACGTAGTAATGCCACGGCCAAGGCCGCTAAAAGGTATTCTCTGTGACAGCTCACTGGGTGGGCTTGGGTGATGTATCTCCTGGTGGGGATGGTGGCGCTCACGAGGCTCGCGTCACGGCTCATCGTCTCTTTCAAAACTGCCAGGGTATAGTTCCAGGATTCTTTCCCTCAAGGTCCTCTTGTGGCTTCGACGAGACCCAATAAAACCAGCCTGTTCTGAAATAATCTTTCTGCGCGAGAACCATCTACAACACAATCAGGTCAGGAGTCTGTGGACGCACTTCTCCGCAACCGAGCACCGAGCGCTGGCTCGCGGGTCGACAAGAACCTTGCTGAGCCAGGCAAGCGTGGTGTGCGATCAATAACGGTCGACAATCTGCTGGCCACCTTACCACGATCTGCCCTGGAGCCACATCCCCCTTGTCTGTGCACATATACATTGAACCTCTGAGGTCGCTAAAGACCACAAAGAACCCTCCGGCGGTCTGTGATTGCCATGCTGAGGATGGCTCAGAGTCTGAGTTCCGCGACTTCCACGTTTGCACCTGGAGGCAGGAGCAAAAGAAGTGCTCTGGCACCATCCTTAGGCCAGTTGTTTGAAGAAGCCACCAATAACACGTTGTCGAGCATGATCATCGTGGTGATCTTAGTTTTCTCTGGAACGATCTGTTGAACTCTAGAAACATCAGTTCCCACCCAGCTGACGGAGATTGAGTCGGACACAGAGCGGACACCAGAGCCTTCTTCACACTCCGTCGAATTAGAATGTATATACCCATGCCCGACAGTTTCTCAATTTTCTCGGTCTTCATTAGCAGGTGGTTCAGGGTGTCCCAGTCCGGCTAGTGCACTCCTGGAGGCGCTCGACACTCTAGGTCGTCATCACTAATGAGGCAGTCAGGGCCTTGTGTATGGAAGCTGTGCCGTAGGAAGAGGGAGGTATGAGGAGGGAGGTATTTACTAGATAACCTGACTGTTACCAGAAGCGCTGTCCCTGCCTTGGAAAGGAAGGTTGGAGACGGCGAATTTTGAGGATGGAAGAGGAAGATGAGGGCGAATATCAAGTATGCTAGTTGCCTGCCTCGACCCTAGAGGCTTGGGAAATCAAGGCTCTCCAGTCTCTCTCACTATGAGTGCTTGATGCCTTCATTTGCCTCCAAACATTATCCTCGCATTTAAAGGCATCACAAAATTAACAAACATTACTACTGGGTGGCCACCCTCCTGGATCCCCATTACACACGAACAAAATTAAGCACTTTCCTTCCACACTCCCATAATAGAGAAGTTAACAATGTGCAGAGAAACGGAGACCTTGCTTATTGATCAACTGAGACCATCTGTTTGAGTCTGCTTCACGTATCTTTCATATGTCAATAGTAGAAACACCTCATCGGACGAGTGACAGCATTAGAGTCTGCAAGAAGCCAGAGCGGCAGCAGCAGGCAGCAAGGCAATGATCTATAGCCCTAAATAGGAGAGGTGACCTCTAGGCAATCATTATTTACCATCCACAACAGCATGTAATGCAAGGCACACATAAAACACCACAGAGACCAAGCTTAAGAATCAATGGTCATGAACTATCTGTCTGCGTCTCACAGCCTAGGTTTTGGATGTGTTCCGGAAACTCCAATGACTTCTGGGTATCCAAAATGGACTGAAGGGCCCAACTCACCTCCATGCCATAATGAGGTGTTGCTGTCCCCAGCAGCCATCAAAGCGATAACTCAGCGTACCTTCAGCACAGCTGGGAGGTGAGTCATTACAGACAAACCCGCTCTGGAGCTTCCACAGAAATGTGATCCTTTAGACTTTCATCAAGATGCGTAATCAGGCATGGATCTCTACGATAATGTAGTGGCTCCAATCATGCCTAGGTCAAGGATTGTGGAAGCGTCTACTCACATTCTCCTCTTCACACATCAGAAATGGATCACTCTTGAAAACTTCGTTTTCTTTCTTAAATCCTTAATTTCTTACTTGCAATTTTTAATTCTCATGCGTCCCAAAGGTGTCATTTCGGCTTGTTTTGCTTGAGTGGCGAGACTCGTAAAAGACCCATGGTTTCATGACTAAACCATATTCCCTTTTAACCCTCATTTTTCATCTTTAGAACTTTTCGTCATTGTCAATAGGTTGTTGGGGTCATGTATGCTGTGAGACACACATGATCGCTATAAGCTTCGTCCTTTTAAGGTAACAGAAAAGTGGCTTCTAAGTGGCATTTCTCTCCTCATACAATTTTTAACATTGGATCTGAGAAGGTCCAATTTTTCTACGAATTTTTTTGGGTATCGATTGCTGCTTGTGAAATGCACCAATACTAACAGGCCCTATATATAAAAAAAATGGTTGATTTCTTCTCTAACAGACATTTGTTCTTCACAATTGTCCAAAGTGGAGCTCAGCGGTCCATTTGCTTTTGAATTTCTTTGGGGCATATTTGCTGCGACATGCAGCATAACTACGGTCCTATTGATAAAAAAAAATATGTGGATTTCTAACAGAAACATTTGTTCATTCACAATTGTCAGAATTGGCTCAAGGATCTTGTTCTATTGAATTGTTTGGCGGGCCTGTTTAGCAGGAAATGACTAGTCTATACTAAACAGGTCCTGAGTTTGTAAAAAATGTTGTTTATCTAACAGAACCATTTGCGAGTTTTTATTTCACAATGTGTCAAGAAAGTGGCTTGCAAGTGGTGAGAGGTGCTGTCAGAAACTGGAAAGGTTAGACTCTGTTACTATGGACTGACATAATTGCAAAATGACTTGTTTTGCGCAAACAATCTTAGACCGCGTCGCTATTCTCCTGGAAGTGAGAACAGACTCCATTTAATACATTTAAAAAAAGATAATTGCATAGATGGGGTGGGAGTTCCATCCTATTTTTTAAAAATGTTTTTCTAAGAATTAAACGAACTCAAAAACTGTAATGCACAAAAGAGCATGATAACAAATATACCCATCGTGAATTGTACAAGGAGAGCGGGTTACAGGAGAAAGACTTGAACAGATGTAGGTTACCGCAGACACGTGTATAGTCAATTGTCCAGTTCAACTAAAAAAATGGTTAGAGTTCAAAGACTCATTTTTCCGGCTACTTTTTAAATCTGGTGGGGTCAGACAGGTTTTAAATGGCGTCATACTGCGGTGGAGTACAGAACAGGTATAATTTGGGCAAATGTCCAGTTCCAACTATAATTGCGTGGGTTCAAAGACATACTTTGTTCTGGCTTCTTTATTAAATGTGGGTGTCAATGCAGGTTTGGGGCCATGAGCTAGTGCCCAGGACAGGTATATAAGTGCCAATGACCAGTTCAACTAAAAGTGGGTGGTTGAAAGACTCCCATATCTTTCAGCACTTTTTGAAATCATGGGTTATAAGAAAGGTTGTTAATGGCATCTATTTTTTACAACGTACAACTTTTCTATAATAAGAGAGTACAAAGAGACCGCTTATAGGGCAAGTCTGCTTAGCCAGAGGCTCCTCAACCACTCAACACAGTCAACAAGTCCCGACGCGAAAACAAGGCAGGCTTCATTTAAATGCAAAACAAGTAGAAAAATGTATAAAAAAAAGGTCCATAATAGCAAGACTTGAACTGACCAGCACGTTGTACTACTGTAGCCGATTATGGAGGCAGAACATTCCATAGTATAAGCGGAATAAATAAGATATGTTTAAGAGATATAAGTATTCATCTGCGCAGTACTGCGACTGCACTTGCATAGCCTGCTGGTCGCTTTACCTGGCTTGGAGCAACTGCATACCTGACACTGGCGGCGTGCGGCGCAGGCGGTCGAACGTGACTGTTACGGGGCCTCTCCCCCTTTCTCAAAGCTTGAGAAATGGGGAGGTCCCCCGCGAGTAACGTCGTACGCCCTGCCCACGCCCGACTGACAGCGTACTGCCCGTGCCCACCGTGAGCGACCAGAGCTATGCAGGTCGCATTACTGCAAGATGCAAGAAATACGTCTTCAACATCTATTATACCGCTTACTATTGGAATGTTCTCCACCATAATCGCAAGTAGTACAACTGCTGTCATTCAAGTCTTGTATTTATGGGACTTTTTAATAAATTTTCTACATGTTTTTGCAATTTAAAGAAGAAAGGTTTAATGGTCATACTGTGGTACAGAACAGGTATAGTCAATGTCCAGTTCAACTAAAATGGTGGTTTAAAGACTCCTTTTCTCAGAACTTTTTAATCTGTGGGTCAGACAGGTTTAATGGTCATACTGCGGTCCAGGACAGGTATAGTCTATGTCCAGTTCAACTAAAATGGTGGTTGAAAGACTCCTTTTTCCGGCACTTTTTAAATATGGGGGTCAGACAGGTTTAATGGTCATACTGTGGCCCAGAACAGATATAGTCAATATCCAGTTCAACTAAAATGGTGATTCAAAGACTCCTTTTTGCGGCACTTTTTAATCTGTGGGTCAGACAGGTTTAATGGTCGTACTGCGGTCCAGGACAGGTATAGTCAATGTCCAGTTCAACTAAAATGGTGGTTCAAAGACTCCTTTTTCCGGCACTTTTTAATCTGTGGGACAAGCAGGTTTGAGGGTCATGCTGCGATACAAGACATGTATAGTCAATGTCCAGTTCAACTAAAATGGTGGTTCGAAGACTCCTTTTTCTGGCGCTTTTTAATCTGGGGGTCAGACAGGTTTAAGGGTCATGCTGCGTTCCAGGACAGGCATAGTCAAAGTCTAGTTCAAGTAAAATGGTGGTTCAAAGACTCCTTTTTCCGGCACTTTTTAATCTGGGGTCATGCAGGTTTGGGGCTCATGCTGCGTTCCAGGACAGGGATAGTCAATGTCCAGTTCAAGTAAAATGATGGTTCAAATTATACTGCCTTCTGGCACTTTTTAATTTGTGGGTCATGCAGGTTTAAGGGTCATGCTGTGGTACAAGACAGGGATAGTGAATAGTCTGTGAGTTTTTTTCTGTGGCTTTTATAATCTAAGTGTGTTGCCTAAGATATAGCACGTATCCATTTGACTGTTGTGGATGTTAATTTCAGCTTCTCCAGCCCTGTTTGGGTGTAATAATGAAGGTGTTGTTCCTCTCCCATAGACTTTAATTGTCATCGGCGATAATCTATTATCGACTATCGGAAGTCATGATAGATGACGATAGTCAACGTAATCGCTCACCACTACTTACAATTAACACCAAAAAGTTAAATCTTCGCCTAATCAGACCAGAGAATCTTATTTCTCATAGTCTGGGATCCCTCATGTGTTTTTTTGCAAACTGTCTGCGGCTTTCATATGTCTAGCACTGAGGAGAGGCTTCCGTCTGCGGCTTTCCTATGTCTTGCACTGAGGAGAGGCTTCCGTCGTTACACTCTGCCATAAAGCTCCAACTGGTGGAGGCTGCAGTGATAAGTGACTTTGTGGAACTTTCTCCCATCTTCCTACAGCATCTAGCAGCTAAGCCACAGTGATCTTGGGGTTCTTCTTTACCTCTCTCACCAAGGCTTTTCTCCCACAATTGCTTGGTTTGGCTGGATGATCAGGTCGAGGAAGAGTTGTTCTTCCATTTTAGTATTATGGAGGCCACTGTGCTCTTAGGAACCTTGACAGCTGCAGAAATTCATTTGCAACCTTGGCCAGATCTGTGCCTTGCCACAATTCTGTCTCTGAGCTGCTTGGGAAGTTCCTTACACCTCATGATTCTCATGTGCTCTGACATGCACTGTGAGCTGTGAGGTCTTATATAGACAGGTACCTTTCCTAATCAAGTCCAATCAATTTAATTAAACACAGCTAGACTCCAATGAAGGAGTAGAACCATCTCAATTAGGATCATAAGGAAATGGACAGCATGTGAGTTAAATATGAGTGTCACAGCAAAGGGTCTGAATACTTATGGCCGTGTAATATTTCAGTTTTTCTTCTTTAATCAATCTGCAAAAATATCTACATTTCTGTTTTTTTCTTTCAAGATGGGGGGGGGAGGGGGATGGGGGCGGGCAGAGTCTACACTAATGAGCAAAAAAAAAATAACTGTACCCACTGTATATGTACATCCATCACATGGAACATTGGTAGAGCAATAGTTAAAGGGGTTTTCTCACTACAAAGATTCACTTCCAACATAAAGAGACAGTTAAATGAAGACTGTTTCTAAATACATTGGTCAATAGATTTTACATTAGTCATGCGATAAGAGCGTTTTTTATGTGCTCTGAACTGCACACAGGTTTCTATGGTAACCTGCATACTGGACAGACATCTGTTATCTGATTGGCTGAGAACGGG
Source organism: Phyllomedusa bahiana (assembly GCA_025379985.1). NCBI lineage: Eukaryota > Metazoa > Chordata > Amphibia > Anura > Hylidae > Phyllomedusa > Phyllomedusa bahiana. Next base: position 24,990 of record JAODAL010002396.1, on the reverse strand, counting down.
GATGTCTGTTATCTGATTAGCTTAGAGCAGGGACGTCTGTTATCTGATTGGCTTAGACCAGGGACGTCTGTTATCTGATTGGCTGAGAGCAGGGACGTCTGTTATCTCATTGTCTGAGAACTGCGACATCTGTTACCTGATTGGCTGTGAGCAGAAACGTCTGCTATCTGATTGGCTGAGAGCAGGGACATCTATTATCTGATTTTCTGAGAACTGGGACATCTGTTATCTGATTAGCTGTGAGCAGGAACGTCTGTTATCTGATTAGTTGAGAGCGGGAACGTCTGTTATCTGATTGGCTGTGAGCAGGGATCTCTGTTATCTGATTGGCTGTGAGCAGGGATCTCTGTTATCTGATTGGCTGTGAGCAGGAAGTCTGTTATCTGATTAGCTGAGAGCGGCGACATCTGTTATCTGATTTGTTGAGAGCATGGACGTCTCTTATCTGATTTGTTGAGAGTAGGAACGTCTGTTATCTGAGTAGCTCAAAGCAGAGAACACGGAGTAATGTCACCTCATTGATGACTGAGATCGAAGCAAACTAATTATATCTAACAAGATTAGCTTCATCAAAAAAATAGGTTCAAGTGCTGTGAGGACTGAAAAACATGGCTTTATCTGTAATCTTTTTAGAGAGGACAATCTCCGGCACTGACAGTGTAACAGCTCCCTAAAAGTTGAATATGCTAATCCCTGCTCTAGAACCACCTACAGAAAGACAGAGTGAGTGCAAAACTACTAAAACTCAGTAAAACAGCGTGGTGAGAAAACCCCTTTAAGAAAAATACCAAAACGTGATAAGCAATAGAGTTATATTATAGATCACATCTATAGGCTCTATACTGACGGATAGGGAGCTTAAGCCCCTTGTGTGCTGATGCCATCACTGTAGACACCAGAGATGGGAGTAGGAAAAGTAACCACCAAAATATCATACTTTTGACCAGTTAAGATGAGGACGAAGAAATAAATCAATAATAATGCAAAAAAACATTTGATACTTTGCTGATATTCAACTTATATGGGTCCTGTTCCTACATAGTAAACAATGTGCAATATACAATCTGCAGCTAATTGTGTTATTTTATTCTTCAATTTGTAACTTTTTGCTTTACCGTACATTTTTACTCCGGTTTTTGTAACAAGAAAAGTGGTAGATAAAAACACCCACATATAACAATATAATAACACAATATTGTAGTACAATACAACCTTATATGAAATCAGTACACTTACTATAAGATTGTAAGGCATTCCAGGCTTGAAATACTTGGATGTTTTTGTAAAGACAATTTTATATGGAGACGAGACAATAAAAATATTATTCAGCTCAGATTTCACCAAATCACTTCCTGTAAGAGAGGAGGGCGTGCATTATATTCACATGGTTGTACAGTACATTATGATAAGGAATTTAGGGCAACATTTATAAACGGGGCTACGCCAGGGTGTTGCCGTGCTTTGAGCAAAAAAACTGTGCTAGCCCTGTTCGACAGATGTATGAACAGTCGTACGCCAAAACATTGAGCCGTCTGGACTAGGCACAATACTTTTGAATAAGCCAAAAACTGGCATAAAAATCCATACCATGGCTGAGACAATGTTTGGCCCCTAACAATCTATGCACCAAAATGTTTGTTGCATGACACTCTTTCATACATACTGTCGCATTGTACACCCTATGTCGATTTAGAACTGGTGCCAAGTTTCATATATATCGCCCTAAGTATCTACACAAGGAGACCTTGAATATCTGTAGCAGGAAAAAATAAAATGCACTTCTATGGAAACTAGTATTAACTTGGACCAGTGTAGGTGCTAAGGGCGACATGTATGAATCCTGGCACTGATAGACCAGTTCCAAATCGTTTTAAGGTAGTATAGAAAGCGGCAGAATGTATGAACCTGTTCTTTTGCAGGTCATACATACAGGCACAGTGTAGAGCCAATCCCACAAGTCTGGCTCAGGCACCACCTTTACCCTGTTCTGGCTGTTCTTCTCAGGTCATCATACAGGGCAGTGTAGAGCCAATAACCAAGTCGGGCTCGGGCACCACCTTTACCCTGGTCTGTTCTTCTGCAGGTCCTTTTTCATACAGGGCAGTGTAGAGCCAATACCACAAGTCTGGCTCAGGCACCCCCCTTTTACCCTGGTCTGTTTCTTCGCAGGTTTCAACATACAGGAAAGTTTTAGAGCCAATACCACAGTCGGGCTCAGGCACCACCTCTCCCCTGGTCTGGCTGTTCTTCTCCACGTCATACATTACAGGGCAGTGTGAGCCAATACAACGTCTCTCCAGCACCACCTTTACCCTGGTCTGGCTGTTCTTCTGCAAGGTCATATCATCAGAGCAGTGTTAAGCCAATACCACAAGTCTGGCTCAGGCCCCCCTTTACCCTGGCTGGCTGTTCTTCTGCAGTCATCTTTAAGGTCAGTATAGAGCCAATACCACAGGTCCTAGCTCGGCACCACCTTTACCTGGTCTGGCTGTTTTTCTCAGGTCATACATACAGGTGGTTAAGACAATACCACAAGTTGTCAGGCACCACCTTACCTGGTTGCTGTCTTCTGCGGGTCCATACAATAAGGCGTGTAGAGTCAATACCACAAGTCTGGCTCGGCCCCAACCTTTACCCTGGTTTTGGCTGTTCTTCTGAGGTCATAATACAGTGCCGGGTATAGAGCCAATACCACGGTCTGGCTCAGGTAAAATCCTATAACCGGTCTGGTGTTTTTTTCTGCAGATCATACATACAGGTGCAGTGTAGAGCCAATACCACATTTCCTGGTTTCATGCACCCCTTTCCCTGGTCTGGCTGTTCTTCTGCAGGTCATACATACAGGTACAGTATAGCGCAAACACCACAGGTCTGGCTCAGTTAAACCACCTTTACCCTGGTTTGGCTGTTCTTCTGCAGGTCATACATACAGTTGGGTTGAGCCAATACCAAAAGTCTGGCTAAGGCACCACCTTTACCCTGGTTCTGGCTGTTCTTCGGGCAGGTCATACATCCCGGCAGTGTAAGCCAATACCACAAGTCTGGTCAGGCACCCACCTTTACCCTGGTCTGGCTGTTCTTCTGCAGGTCATATATTCAGAGCAGGTGTAGAGCCAATACCACAAGTCTGGCTGGCACCACCTTTACCCTGTCTGGTGTTCTTCTGCAGGTCAAAACATACCGGGCAGTGTAGAGCCAATCCCACAAGTCTGGCTCCGGCACCACCATTACCCTAGTTGGCTGTTCTTCTGCAGGTCAACATACAGGTGCAGTATAGAGCCAATCCCAAAAGTTGGGCTCAGGGAAACCCCTTTTTACCCTGGTCTGGCTGTTCTTCTGCAGGTCATACATACGGTGTGGTGTAAGCCAATACCAAAAGGGTCGGGCTCAGCACCCCTTTACCCGGGTTTCTGGTGTTCTTCTGCGGTCCATACATACAGGGCGTGTAGAGCCAATACCCTACATTTTTGACTTAAGAAACCACCTTTCCCCTGGTCTGGCTGTTCTTCTCAGGTCATGACATACAGGTGCATTTATAGACAATACCACAGGTTGGCTCAAGCACCCCCTTTTCCCCTGGTCTGGCTGGTCTTCGGGGTCATACATACAGGTGCAGTATGAGCCCAATTCCACGGGTTCTGGCTCAAGCACCACCTCTGCCCTGGTCTGGTGTTTTTCTGCAGGTCATACATCCCGGGCATGTAGACCCAATACCACAAGTCTGGCTCCGGGCACCACTTTCCTAGTCTGGCTGTTCTTCTGCGGGTCATACTACGGTGCATGTAGAGCCAATACCACAATCTGGTCGGCACCCATTTACCCTGGTCTGGCTGTTCCTTCTGCAGGTCATACATACAGGGCAGTGTAGAGCCAATACCACAAGTCTGGCTCAAGCACCACCTTTACCCTATCTGGCTGTTCTTTCAGTGATACTTACAGGCTTGAAGCCAATAGACTAATTTCGGGCTAGGCAAAACCCTTTCCTGGTCTGGCTTTCTTTTGCAGGTCATACTTTAAGGGCAGTGTAGAGCCATCCCACAAGCTGGCTCAGGCACCACCTTTACCCGGGGTCTGGTTGTTCTTCTGCAGGTCATCCATACAGGCATGTAAGCCAATACCACAAGTCTGGCTCAGGCACCACCTTTACCCTGGTTGGCTGTTTCTGCAGGTCATACATACAGGCATGTAGAGCCAAAAACCACAAGCTGGCTCAGGCACCACCTTTACCCTGGTCTGGCTGTTCTTCTGCAGGTCATACATACAGGGCAGTGTAGAGCCAATACCACAAGTCTGGCTCAGGCACCACCTTTACCCTGGTCTGGCTGTTCTAACTGTTCTGCGCCAAAGTTTTGGCATCAAAGATTCATAAATGTGTCTACTTCTACTAAGGTGGAGCGATGCACCCAGAATGCCCCAAATCTTTGGCGTGCTAAGAAGTGTCTTTGGCGTGGTACCGAGGCACTTATTGCGCCAAAGATTGGAGTATGCCTGTTCATACATCTAAAGAACTGGTCTACTGCAGTTTTTTGAGACCAGAATTCTGGTGCAGCCCCATTCATACATGTCACCCTAAGTTTTAGCAGGAAAGGTTACATTGTTTTAAAATTGTGGTTTTGAAAAATTTACCATATCATGTGAAAATTGTAACTTTAGCAAAGTTGAATATTACTCAGACAATAAGTAGCTGTTTTTGAAGGGACTGTCTGGGAAAGAAATTTATGATGACTTGCCAACAACATTAATAGGTTATGTTCCATCTTCCACAACCATTAACTCCTTACCAACATAAGACATACTGTAATTGTACATCATAGCATCAGTAAGGGGCTTTGTAGCGGGATCGCGCCAGATGCTACCTGACATCTTCACACAGGGACAAAAACCTACATTTTTGGAGACATGACCTGTGGTCTGACAAAACAAAAATTTAACTATTTTGCCATAATGACCATTGTTACGTTTGCAGGAAAAAGGGAGAAGTTTGGAATCCTAAGAACAGCATCCCAACTGTGAAACACGTGGGTAGTGGCAACATGTTGTAGGGTTGTTTTGCTGCAGGAGGGACTGGTGCACTTCAAAAAATAGATGGTATAATGAGGAAAGAAGATTATGTGGCAAAACTGAAGCAACAGCTCAAGACATCAACCAGGAAGTTGAAGCTTGGGCAGAAATTGGTCTTCCAAATGGACAATGACCCGAAGCTACTGCCAAACTGGTTACAAAGTGGCTTAAGGAGAACCAAGTCAATGTTTTGGGGTGGCCATTATAAAACCCTGATCTCAATCCTATTTAAATAAATCTGAAAAGGCAGGTGAGAACAAGAAGACCTACAAACATGGCTCAGTTACACCAGTTCTGTCAGGAGGAATGAGCCCTTGTCGATTGGGAACATATAAAGTCCTACTGATGCTATATTAAATAAGCTATACTAGATATATTCTTCATAAACAGAAGGCCATATTGGATGTATTTCTTACCTGCATCAGTAATGACAGTCACAGTCACATATATGCGCCAGTCTAACATCTCTCTTTCTTCTTTAAAAAATTTCACCAAGTCGTGTCTATTTAAAACAGCAGAGCCTTCACCATCATAGATCTAGTTGAGGGTTGGAAACCAAAAAAAGTCAAGGTTGTGTAATGAAAACAACCCATCTATATGCCAAATTAGTGTGTGTCAGTGTCATTAAAGGGTGCATAACCCACTCTGGCAGACTAGAGATATCCATATTTTACATGTATGGTGATTTTCCTGGAAGGCTACCATCTAACGCTAATATATAAAGAAAATCAACAGCAGTCAAAACTTTGCTTTCAATGTGATTATGGATTCCATATTTACTCCAAATAGTGACAGATTTACAAAAGAAGTACAATATTGGTACAAAATATTGTGGAGATTGGGAGTCGTGACTTTCGTCCAACGTTTCGGTTACATTGAACCTTAATCATACCTGCCAAGTAAATGGAAAGAATAATGGTGCAGCTAAAATGGCGGTAAATCATTAGGAGCACTGTAATGTATACAGAAAAGCTCATATACTGTATGTACAATGTCAAGAAGGTAGATAATACAGGAAGTCCAGAGTTTAGTACCAAATATGGATCAGGGGCGTAAGATGTGGAGCCAGGAGGACCCTGGGTAACGCACTATGGATAGTGGAAAGCAGGCATAGCTGTGGAACATCGGTGGGCAGTGTGTGCCACCTGCCCTCCGCCCACTGATGCTCCCCAGCTATGGGTACTAGGGGTGACCGACTGTCATATGAGATGGCACCTCAGATCATCACGCCAGCAGTTGGGGCAGTGTGTCGCAGGATTGAAGTCCTCACACAAGGCCTCTATACTTGAACCCACTTGTCATCCGATCCTAAATAGAACCTGGATTTGTTGCTTAAGTTGACCTGGGTCCAGTCTGTAGAAGTCCAAGTTTCTCGTTCAAGACAGCAGTGCAAATGAACATGATGGTGGCTGGCTTTCAATGACAGAACATGCAATGAGCACTGTGACATCAATTTTTTGTATTCTATACACCTGGAGATGGTCTAAGCAGATACAAAGGTGTCTAATGGAAATTCTACCTGTGTTGGTTGGTGGCAAGGAAACGATGTGAGCTGCTTGTGCTTGTCAGCGGATCAAGAAATCCTCAATATTGGTGCCCTCATTTAACCATTGCTTCCAACCAGAGGCATAACTTAAAGGGAATGTGTCATCAAAAAAATGACTTTTTGTTTAACACATTTTTATGTTAAACACGTTTTTTAGGATTTTTTTTATTTTTTTTTCCATATCACTTTCGTATTTTTTATTGATTTTAAAATCCTGCATTTTTCTCTTTGGCCCCTAGGCCTTATAATCGTCTGACACTTCTCTTTTTTTCTGTTAGAGAGCTTTTTCAGCAGTGTGCCATTATCAGCACAAAGGGGTCACACTGAAAGGAGACACCATTTGTCACAGATTTAACACAGCATTCACCAGTCCAAGAGGAGTGTCACAAAACTTCCCCCTCTCCCACTCCTTCACAGTTTAAAACTCTCCTATAGAAGTCAATGGGACTGAGTCATCTTAGTCTCCTATGTGCATGAAGCTGCTATCAAGTATCTCGCTGACTGCTGTTAAAGCAGTGCGAGCAAGCGTGTCTTCCGCACAATCATATGTAGACGGCAGAAGTGAGACATCTACAGTCAGGAAATAAAAAAAGACTGGAGGAAAAGAATATGGATCGGGTCTTGATTTAATAAGTAAAAAAATAAAATTGGCGACCAATTCCCTTTAAACCTCTTGGGCCCCAATGCAAAAAGTGAAATTGGTCCCCCAAGCTTCCATGTGTTATTTCTAATACTGGTGTCTTCCTATGTGGCAGGAGGGCTTTTGGGCAGCCTAAGGCTGCAAGGCATGGTGGCGACTTCTATCTCTGCACCCTCTCTAGCTACGCCCCTGCTTCCAACACCTTCTAACAGCTTGATCAAAATGTCCTAAAAGACAGGCTTTTTCATCCAAATGACCATACTGTTTCGTCAGTACTATGATGAACCTCTCTTTATGTTTGTCAACTGGGCAAAAATTCTGAGTGCATCGGAGGGGCATGTCTAGCAGTCAGAGATCTCTCCCCAAGAGGTACACTATCCAAAAGTAGCCTCTGAAAGCCTTTTTACTTGGAAGCAAGGAAAGCTCTGTTACTTCCTCTTGTGGCAGACCACACCAATAATCATTTAAATATCTACCTGAAACATAACTCAATACCGAGTTTTACAACTATCTGTCATCTCTATCTGGGTTCCCTATGTTTTTTGTCATTGAATGTATTTATAGGATTAATTAGAAACTTGGAAGAAAAAATGTAATGACCTCCACTCTCCTTAAGGTGTCCGGTAGACTTTTCTTCTCATTTTGTCTCTTGACTCCAAAGAGCACAAAAGCCTTTCCATTTACAGGTTTACCAGAGAGATAACTGATGAGATAAAATATGAAAAACACTTTACTACAAGCCACATAAATAATATTATAATAAGATATTTCATGTAAAACCACCTTAAAGAATAAGAAGACAATCCCTTCGTCTGGAGAAAAAAGGATTCAATCTCCAGAGGAGAAAAACCTTCTTTACAATAAATCTGTGGAGCTGGTCACAGCAGGAACAGTTGAAGGCTTCAAGAAAGGCTTAGATAAGCACTTACTACTAAATAATATTAATACTCGTATAAAATATCTGTATCCAGTCTAATGGCAACTGTGGGATCAGGAATTAAATATTCCTTTAGGGCAGATTTGTTCTTGCCTTATGGGTTCCAAAGTCTTCATTGGTAGGGAAAACAAAGATTAAAAATTCCCTATCTCGCTCCCTCCATCCACATTTCCCCTCCCTTGGTTGATTTTCATGGACATATGTCTTTTTTTCAACTGTATTAACTGTATAACCACTATGTAATATCTTGATACATGTTAGTGGTCACTTTCCATAAAGTTCTCCAGAACTGATGTTATCTCAGCATGGTAAAATGTTTCTACTCACTTTGCTTGTACGTCCACCCTTAGTTCTTTGTCCTTAATTTAGAAAAAGTTCTTAAATGTTGTTATTTTTATTTCAAAGCTTGGTAGAACTGAAATAAATGTAAAAGAAAATTAAAATTATAACCAATATAAATCTATGTAAAAATCAATCTTGCAATACCACATTTAGCCACATGGTGTGCTGTTCAAGGCAAACACATCTATGAACAACACCAGGAAAATGACTTATCATTCAGATACTGTATGTGTAGTTCAGTCGTCTATATATGTTGTCACCTAAAGAAATAAATTTTTTCTGCTCTAATTTTCATTTATTGCATGTATTCTTTTTTGTGTTTTAGACAGCAAAAATTAAATAATTTATTAGGAAGTTGATAAAAGAGAGTTTTTGTTGAAACTACCATTAATTAGCCATAGTAAAGAGTAGCTACAAAGAAAATTCCGCTCTCTGGCGGACTCAGTAAGTTATTGCATTGCACGAAAAGCCCACTATTTTTAATTAATACTATATAATACCTAATTTACCCTGCAGAGGTGCTGCAGGAAAATTAAAGGGGTTGTCTCACCATTCTGTTTCAGAGCGAAAAGTAAATTTGGATTCATGCATGCTGTCTCTTTCTGCTCATGTTGTGGGTGGTTCTATAGCAGTGATTAGCATATCAGCTCGGCATTCACAGTTTTTCTATAAGCACTGACATGAGAGCAGGAGATGTTATCTATAAGTGCAGAGAGCTACAGAGCTCAAAGTAAACAAACAAAAGGAGTCCAATTACTTGTTTGAGATCACACACTGTTCTTAAGCTGCCTGCTGTTGTCATCCCTGCTGTCAAATAAGACATAGCAGAGAGAGAAGTAGAGAGCAAGACGGTAACCAGAGAAACCTGTGAGCACTCAGAGCAGATAAAATCTCTCATGTCTCCTCAACAAAGCCAAAAAAAAGCAATTTATTTGGAAAAAGTCTTCAATTACCGTTCCCTACAAGTTTAAAAATTGATCTTTGTAGTGAGAAAACCCCTTTAAGCATTTGCTACTCGGTTCCTCTGAAAGGTCCCGCTTTGTAACAAAAGAGGATTTTCCAAAACAGGAGAACCCCATTTATGGATTATTATGTGGAAAATTACAACAAAGAAGCTTAGTTGATGATCTGACAATGACTAAATCTATGATTCTTACTTCTTGGTCCTGTGCTTACCATATTCCTTCACTTCAAAATGTGCGGTATAATTCTCTATTAAGGTGTCCTCGAACTTTGTCGATATGGTCCATAGTCCCAAACTGTAGTAGTGAGTAAAAATTTAAATTATCATCAGTCTCATTATCATCACCCTCATGGATCACAGAATTTCCGAGGAATATTGCCTTCAGAGCATATATTTTTGTTTCTTACCTTACAAGCTTAGGTAGTTTATAAGACAAGGAAATTATTCCAGTGTTGCTGCTTGGTATATGATCCTTTTTGACAACGACATTATCTGCAGTCTGAAGAAAAGAGAAGATCCTAATGATGCTGGTATCCTTTATCTTTGGATTCTAGCATGGTGACTCAGCACTGGGGGTATGTAGTGCAAGGCTGTGTCTGAATACTAATCTGCCATTAGAAGACACTTTAATGGGGAATTCCACTGGAAATGCTTTTCTGATGTGTTCTAGTTTGAAAATATGCAGGAATATCACCTCAAACCCTGGACCACAGCTGGTTCCTATGAAGCACTTGCTCTATGAAGTGGTGAAATTCTGGGTTACCAGCAAAGCTTATGTAAGGCAATCATTGTAGAAAAGCATAGATAGTATCCAGGTCTCTACAGAAACTCTACTAGAGGACTTATGTATCTAAATTAACATGGACCCTCAAGCCCGGTATACCTGGCTATGTCTTACTGGAATGCAGTCACTGTGTAGCCATCCTTGCTGAAGGGGATGACATCGGTAGTATTTATATTATTTGCCTAGTAGTATTAATTAGACATTGTGTAGAACTGTTATTAGTTTACATTATGTTTTGATCACTGCATACAGACTTGTACTGGCCAATAGGAGAAGAGGAGAAAGCCACGGTGAGCCCTTAAGCTTGGCAGACCTGAGTTTCTTTTAAACTACAAAAATAGCTGTAGGGTGTGCCCCCAGAATCAACTTCACTGGTGGGCTCCAAGAATCAACTTTACTGGTAGGTGCCAAGAATCAACTCCACTGGTGGGCCCCCAGAATCAACTGCACTGGTGGGCCCCAAGAATCATCTCCACTGATGGGTCGAGAGAATCACCTCCTTTGGTGGGTCCTAGGTATCAACTCCACTGGTGGACCTCCAGAATCAACTTCAATGGTGGGCCCACAGAATAAACTCCACTGGTGGGCTCACAGAATCAACTCCACTGGTGGGCCCCGAGAATCAACTCCTCTGGGGAGCCCTAAGTATCAACTCCACTGGTGGACCTCTAGAATCAACTCCAATGGTGGGCCCCCAGAATGAAATTTCATTGGTGGACCTTAGGCACTCCAATCCAACACTGACTGTATATATGATCTGAGCATGGTGGTGGTTACTTAGATGTTGTGCAGCACTGTTACTTATGCACACTATTGTATAGTATTTGAACTGTTTGCTGTAATATAGACAAATGAGTGGAAGTGTTTTTTTTTGGTCAATGTATGGTACTGCTCCTTAAGCACCATATATTATAATGTTTTTCATTAGGTGTTGTTATAGTCAAGATGGTTTTCCCACAATTTACTTTTATCACCTATCCACCACATGGTTCAATCACAGGGACTCATTTACTACTTGAATGGGAACTTAAGGTCCCTTTTTCCACACTACAATGAAGCAGTCGGGAAATGCTCAATGGGTTTGTCTGGTTTCCCCAAAAATTAATGGGATTTTTCTGGTGGTCCAATAAAAAAAAAAACAAGAAACCCATATACTTACCTTCCCCTGTTCCTCTATTCCAGCACTCGCTCTCTCCGGTCTTCTGTTTTCTTTCTTTTACTTCCCAATGGGGATGTCACCTCTGGAGAGGCTGATTGGCTGCAGTGGTAAGTAGCTTTTCTCTTCTGAATGATAATATAAGGGAAGTGCACGTGAGTGCTGCAGCCAATCAGTGGCTTCAAAAGTAGCAGAAGAACCAAAGAGTTGGGAAAGGTGAGTATAGTTTTTTTAAATTGTTCCACCAGAAGCATCTCATTTGTTTTTTGGGTAACTGGACAACCCCTTTAAGCACTTTGACTGCTTCAATGTTATGAGGAAGAATAGGGGCCCTGAGTCCCTATTCCATTGATAGACAGGAGTCCCTGTGGTGGGACCATGTCAGGGGCGTAATTACCAGGGTAGCAGACGTAGAAGCTGCTACAGGGCCTAGGGCCTTGGGGCCCTGGGCCAGTGAGGGAGGTGCTGGAAAAGTGATGATTCTAATATATTTGTATCCAAATCTGCAGGTGGTCGGGAAAGTCATCATTGCTGTTTGGACTGGATGGAGAAGAAAAGGGAAAAATGAATGGCTCGTCAGAGAAGACATCACCTGTGAGTCACTAAATGTAACTGCACTGTAATCACTTATATGTCTGCAGAGTCTGTGTACAACTGCTATCTACCCCTATATGGTCACTATATGAAGGTAGTATACAATCTGTAGGACACCTGTGTGCAATGGTATCTACCACTATATGGTTAATGTATGGCGGTAATATTGGTCTTTGTATATTGATCTTTATTCATTAATTATATAGGGGTATTATTCAGTCACTATGTGGTGGTAATTTGTGGTCATGTTCTGGCGGTATAATCAGGTCCTTATGTAGTAGCATTATCGGTAATGTTGGTCTGGGTATATTGGGATTTGTTTGGTAGCAGTATGATGGTGAAATGTATGGTGATGTGATAATACTTGTATTATCTAGTAACTACATGACTTAAGAAGTCCTGGTAAATGTACGTGGTTGGGGAGGCGGGGGGAGGCGTGAAACATCAAGTGTGGGAAAACTTCTTTAACTATGTTGTAACTACACTCACCGGCCACTTTATTAGGTACACCTGTCCAACTGCTCGTTAACACTTAATTTCTAATCAGCCAATCACATGCCGGCAACTCAGTGCATTTAGGCATGTAGACATGGTCAAGACAATCTCCTGCAGTTCAAACCGAGCATCAGTATGGGGAAGAAAGGTGATTTGAGTGCCTTTGAACGTGGCATGGTTGTTGGTGCCAGAAGGGCTGGTCTGAGTATTTCAGAAACTGCTGATCTCCTGGGAATTTAATGCACAACCATCTCTAGGGTTTACAGAGAATGGTCCGAAAAGAAAAAAACATCCAGTGAGCGGCAGTCCTGGGGGCGGAAATGCCTTGTTGATGCCAGAGGTCAAAGGAGAATGGGCAGACTGGTTCGAGCTGATAGAAAGGCAACAGTGACTCAAATAGCCACCCGTTACAACCAAGGTAGGCAGAAGAGCATCTCTGAACGCACAGTACGGCGAACTTTGAGGCAGATGGGCTACAGCAGCAGAAGACCACACCGGGTGCCACTCCTTTCAGCTAAGAACAGGAAACTGAGGCTCCAATTTGCCCAAGCTCATCGAAATTGGACAGTAGAAGATTGGAAAAACGTTGCCTGGTCTGATGAGTCTCGATTTCTGCTGCGACATTCGGATGGTAGGGTCAGAGTTTGGCGTCAACAACATGAAAGCATGGATCCATCCTGCCCTTTTATCAACGGTTCAGGCTGTTGGTGTTGTTGTCATGGTGTGGGGAATATTTTCTTGGCACTCTTTGCTCCCTTGGTACCAAATTGAGCATCGTTGCAACGCCACAGCCTACCTGAGTATTGTTGCTGACCATGTCCATCCCTTTATGACCACAATGTACCCAACATCTAATGGCTACTTTCAGCAGGATAATGCGCCATGTCATAAAGCTGGAATCATCTCAGACTGGTTTCTTGAACATGACAATGAGTTCACTGTACTCAAATGGCCTCCACAGTCACCAGATCTCAATCCAATAGAGCATCTTTGGGATGTGGTGGAACGGGAGATTCGCATCATGGATGTGCAGCCGACAAATCTGCGGCAACTGTGTGATGCCATCATGTCAATATGGACCAAAATCTCTGAGGAATGCTTCCAACACCTTGTGGAATCTATGCCACGAAGAATTGAGGCAGTTCTGAAGGCAAAAGGGGGTCCAACCCGTTACTAGCATGGTGTACCTAATAAAGTGGCCGGTGAGTGTATGTAGCATGGCTATTTCCACTCTAACTATTCATGAAATGTATGTCTGTATAATATCTCAAATATTAGAGAAGAATACCGTCTTACCAGGATTTCGATGACCACCGGCTTGTTCACTGGTCTTAGATTTGGGTTCATGGTAAAAATCCTGTACAGAACTTCATAAGAAAAAGAAACAATACAATCTGTTTATTAGTTAATTTATAGAGGGTTCAATAGTTTAGAATGTACAGTACAGACCAAAAGTTTGGACACACCTTCTCATTCCAACAGTTTTCTGTATTTTCATAACTATAAAAATTGTAGATTCACACTGAAGGCATCAAAACTATGAATTAACACATGCGGAATTATATACTTATCAAAAAAGTGTGAAAAAAACTGAAAATATGTCTTATATTCTAGGTTCTTCAAAGTAGCCACCTTTTGCTTTGATTACTGCTTTGCACACTCTAGGCATTCTCTTGATGAGCTTCAAGAGGTAGTCACCTGAAATGGTTTTCACTTCACAGGTGTGCCCTGTCAGGTTTAATAAGTGGGATTTCTTGCCTTATAAATGGGGTTGGGACCATCAGTTGTGTTGCTCAGAAGTCAGGTGGACACACAGCCTTACTGAATGGACTGTTAGAATTTCTATTATGGCAAGAAAAAAGCAAAGTAAAGATAAACGAGTGGCCATCATTACTTTAAGAAATGAAGGTCAGTCAGTCCGAAAAATTGGGGAAACTTTGAAAGTGTCCCCAAGTGCAGTGGCAAAAACCGTCAAGCGCTACAAAGAAACTCGCTGACATGAGGAGCGCCCCAGGAAAGGAAGAGCAAGAGTCACCTCTGCTGTGGAAGATAAGTTCATCCGAGTCACCAGCCTCAGAAATCGCAGGTGTGAATCTACAATTTTTATAGTCATGAAAAAAACAGAAAACTGTTGGAATGAGAAGGTGTGTCCAAACTTTTGGTCTGTACTGTATACGTTTATATTTAGAATCTGCTTTCTCCAAGATGTAGAGATGTAGCGTTACCCAGATCATGTATCCAGAAGCTCCTGGGCCTCAAAAAATCCATAGCAGACCTTTTATATGCCATTCAGGATACAGGTGTCTTCTTATGTGGAATAGAGGGTCTTTGGCAGCATGATTTAGCTGTGACTGCTACCTAATTGCTCCTCTATTCTAGGTTTACACTGGCTTTTAGCAGGTACCATGGTGTTACCATATAAGGTTGCCATTGCCATTGACCTTCCTTCTTTCTTTTTGGCTATGAGGCTCTCTTCACACTAGTGGCTTCCACTGGTGGGTTTTTGTTAGGGTATGGCCTCACGGCAAGTGTAAAATGCCAGTCGGATTCTGTTTTAGAAACCGAACACTATTTTATCGTCTTTTCAATGGTTTTGGGGGGCGGTTCACTCTGCAGTTTGTGGATTCAACTGCCCCCTTAGCCATTGAATAGCACACCTTCCACCTGAAAACCTGGAGGAAGATTATGTATGTTCCGAGTTTTTCGGAACACCTGCAGTATGAAAATCCACCCAGTAGGAAAACCGTGTAGATGACTGGGTGGATTTTCTATTGACATCTCCATGGATGGTTGACAGTCAGTTTTCAGATGGTTTTCAAATCCATAAACCATCTTCAAAACCAACTAAAAACTCTTGCTGTATGGATGTACCCTTACGGTTTGCTGGTTACTGATGGAAGAACTATCCCCATATCCTTGCTGTCAAAAAATACCAGAAAACCAGATGGGAATCTTAATAGACTCCTTAACGATATTATGAACAGAGTCTTGAAAATCACATAAAAAAAAATTACTGGCCAAATGGAAATAAAATATGGTATTAAAAATGATAAATGCCTATAGCTTAGAATTTACTGTACATTATGCAGTTTTAAAGAAAAGGATAGGCTCATCTAATTTTTTTTGTTATGGATGTCGACCAAAGATTACTACTTTTAGTGACAATCCATTGTGGTGTCACCTTTTTTGCTTGCACTGATTTTAGCAGCATTTAGAGAAATGCTTTAGAGCAGAATCATGGACATAGAAGCCTGTGAACAGGTGCAGACCCATTGACTTCTATAGGAGAGTTTTCTAGGCTCTGTGACTTGGGAAGAAGTCAGTGTGCAGGGAGAGGGGGAGCTGTGACATCTCCTATTGTGACTGAGGGATCCTGTGTTATCATTGGTGTCACCTTTCAGTGTTATCCTGCCTGTGCTGATAATGAGGAGACTACTGAGAAGTTTTCTCTACAGAACAGGAAATTAAGACTAGACTAGAACCTAGTGGTCAAAGTGAAAACTGCAGGACTTCAGAATTTTTTAAAAATATTGAAAGTGATATGGAAAATTAAAAATAACATAGCCAAAAATTCTTAAAAAATGTGTCTAACATAAAAAAATGAGTTAAACAATAGGTCAATTTGTGATTACACATTCCCTTTAATAACCACATATGTGGAAAGTATAATGTTTACAAACCGTAGACTTCCAATTTTTGCGGGATTTCTTAAGAATCAATTTTTCATCTACTTATTATATGATAACACCGCACCTGTAGATCCTGGGGTGTAGATGGGCTTGTCGGTCTGTATGAATATATATCCGGTTTGATAAGACACCAGGACAACCTTCTCCAAGGAACAAGTAGGAGACTTCACTGAGATGTACACAAACTGCTTCCTATTTAGATCTTTTTTCAAATGATTTGAGGACACCTAAACAACCAACATCATAACTAATAACAACAGAGGCAGAAAGAACACTTTTTTTTAAGCTTTCATCACTGGTTGTATTAATATTATACAGGTAATGTTATGTAGCATAAGTCAGTCCCTCATTCTGAACCCACATATGTAATACTCCATTATTCCTGTGGGGGCACTGCAGGGGAGTTTAACAGTTGCAGCAGAACAGTCTGCATTAGGGAATCTGTTAAAAAGTGTTAAAGGGGTTGTATTAACATTATACTGGTAATGTTATGTAGTATAAGTCAGTTCTTCATTCTGAACTCTCATATGTAATACTCCATTATTCCTGTGGGGAGGCGGCAGGGAAGACTAATACCTGCAGCAGAACAGTCGGTATTAGGGGAATCTGTTAAAAAATGTTAAAGAGATTTTCCAAGATTTTAGAAAACCCCCAAAAATAACAGGTACTCGCCTCTCTTATCCGACCAAGAAGAACTAATTAGTGACACACATTGGTAAAATAAGATACGTTGATGGATCCAAATCCTATGTGAACATCTTTTACAACAGTTCCAAAACACTGGTGATAGACTTTTACAGAGACTACGGTACTAATACACCAGGTCAACTCAATGCTGTCATCTAACCTGGACTAACATTGTGCTGGAATATCCTTCACCAGCCTTCCCTTATAACCTTACATAGGTTTCTCTCTAGTGTTTATTTGTAAGGACTTTAGTCTCTGGTGTCTTCAATGAAATGTAGGGCGACATGTCAGAAAAGAGGAGCTTCCAAGTCAGTTTTTAGGTACATTAAACGAGTGTATAGTTCCCCTGAATGTATGAACCTGTCATAAATCTGGGATGTGGTATGCCTTGCATAGTGTAGCATATATTTCCTTGTGCCTGGTGCAAACTGCACCTAGTTTAGGTGTACGACTGTTCATACATATATAGAATAGGACTGCCAACTGAAGAAACTATCAAAAGGGGACATAGGAATTTTTGATAAAGCAGTTCTGCTATCTAGGATACATGAAACATTTTTGAGGTTCTTAGTTCACATTTTTGATCAAAACTGCTTTAGCCCACCTCCGAAACTTCAACAGGACCTCAAAGCAGGTGGGTTCCTAAACTATTGTTACCTCTCTTTTGGGGACTGTTCAGACCTCCATACTTCAGGGAGTGAAGGCACCAGCTTCTGAGTATACTGCACTGATTTAAAAACCTGTGAAGGTGGGTGGAGTGCAGAAAACCAAAATGGAGCCAGCCACTCCTCCATACGCAACTAGAAACAATATATGGCTTTGCACATCCAAAAAACCTTTTTGAAAAAAATGAGCATAGGTGCAACACTGGTGTATGATAATTGCTGCCACACCAGTGTGCACCTATGCTCATTTTTTTCAAAAAGGTTTTTTGGATGTGCAAAACCATATATTGTTTCTAGACTAGGACTGCAACAGTTTTTTGATGCAAAATTCACCAAAAAATGGTGCAGTTGAAAACACCCATATTTTTTTTCACCCATTTATCGGTGTGCCATGGACAGTTCTCTCCATATTGCTTTTGGAACCCGTGAGGCTCCTTCCCCTTTTCACCTCCTAATTACTATGGTGTGTAATAACAGTTACTTTGCAAGAGTGAAGAGTGATGTATTTGATGTTACTGCTTGGGGACTCCTGGGGGACTGTGGAGATACAGTGGCACTGGAATGGAAGAGCAGTGACAGGAGTAGTGAGTACAGGTTATTTTTTTGGTTCCACGGCAGTCCTGGGCCATACAAGTACAGATGTAACAAAGTTTTACTTGGCAGTGATAAAACCACTTTCTGTGTTATCTTTTCTTAGATCACAACAAAAGCCATTGAAAAACATGAAAAACATTGAGATAACATTCTGTGCCATGATATCATGGTGCGTTACCTGCCAACTTTATCTCTGCTATGTCTGTATTTCTGAAAATCTTGGAGAACCCATTTAGGCTATGTCTAACAGTACTGGATTCTCATCGGATTTTCGGCAGATTCAGTACTAGAATCCACCAAAAATCTGACTGTACCCAGTGCTGCGTAGACCTCAATAAAAAAATACGTAGTGTAGTCTACACAGCACGGGTTTTCTACTGAAGCCGCCGGCCGTTCGGCAGAAGATAGAACATGTTCTATCTTCCACTGGATTCCCATGGATTCCCGTGGCCTTAAAGTACTGGAAATCCAACTGTGTTTTTTTGCCAAAAAGCGTGGTGCAATGAAGTTAAAATAACATAGGATTTCCAACCCTATTTTAACTTAGCTGTGTAGACATAGGGCCACATGTATGAACGGGGCTGCGCCAGATATCTGGTGTCTTTTCAAACCGACATCGGGGCGGCTGCGGCACTTTGTAATGCGTCAGATCTCAGGGAGCGTGCTGGAGGCAGGGAGCACTAGATCCGTACAAAGCTATAGATTTATAGCTTTGCTACGGCAGTTCCAGGCGCATTACTGCTGGAACAAGTAGAGCACTTTCAAAGTGGCTTACCTAAGCCAGAAATGTCGTCCTAGCGCTAGAATGCACCTGATTTTTGACCCACAGTAGAACAGATTCATAAATCAGGCGCATTCTATGTCAGAATAATGTGTATGAAATTTGGCGTTTAAACACCAAATTTCATACATGCCGCCCATAGTCTTAATTGTCCAAGTAGACAATCCCTTGAAATAGCACTCAGTTCTTTAGACCACATCTTTTTGTAGAACTCATTCAATTTAAAAACAAAAGAAAATGTGATCTAGAGAGCTGGTCCACAGTGATTGTTTCCCATTGACCATGGAAACATTTGGCCAGTCATCACCTGCTATAATACAATTTAGGAAGTTCAGCCAACACAGGTCTGGGTCATCAAACTTTTCGTGTAGGCTTGATAAAGGTTCAATATCTAAGGACCTGAGTGGACATGTATGAAAACTGTCTAGGTCTAAGACTTTCTTTGTTGCCCATAGAGATCAATCAGAGCTCATAGCGACCAGTCAGAGCTCATAGCAACCAATCAGAGCTCATGGCGACCAATCAGAGCTCAAAGCAATCAATCAGAGCCCATAGCAATCAACCAGAGCTCATAGTGACCAACCAAAGCCCACAGCAACCAATAAGAGCTTATAGCAACCAATCAAAGCCCATAGCAACTAATCAGAGCCAATAGCAACCAATAAGAGCTTGAGCAACCAATCACATCCCATAATGACCAATCAGAGCTCATAGCCATCAATCAGAGCCAGCAACCAATCATAGCTCATAGTGACCAATTAGAGCTCATAGCAACCAATCAAGGCTCCCCTTTTTTATTTTTTTAAAGCCCTATATTAAATGAAATTGGATATCCGATTCATTGCTATGAGCTCTGATTGGTGGCTATGAGCTCTGATTGGTCACTATGGGCTCTGATTGGTTGCTATGGGTTCTGATTGGTTGCAATGAGCTCTAATTGGTCGCTGTAGGCTATGATTTGTTGTTATGGACAAAAAAGAAAGTCTTAGATCTAGACAGTTTTCATACATGTTGCCCCTGGTCTGTATTTGTAGCATCAACTCAGGGAAGGTTTTAAAACTGTTGCTGTCAAAGGAGTTCCCAGGTCAAAGCGGTGGGAACCAATGGCAGAAAAACCTTGGCATTCGCTGTAGAATAACTCTCTTTAGGGACTAGGGTATGAAGAAACTAGTTTTATTAGTAATATAATAAATAGAATTAAATTTCATGGGATGCTCTACGCATTTCACGTCACACCGGCGCTTCCTTGAGGAACTTCTTCATGGAACTTTCTATGAAGCGCTGTTGTGGCGTGATACGCATAGCATATACAAGGAAATTTCATTGTATTAATTACTTTACTAATAAAACTAGTTTCTTCATACGCTATTCCCTAATAGGAGTTATTCTTGAGCGAGCGCTGATGTTTTTCTGCCAGTGGTTCCTACGAGTTGTTCCCGATTGCGGCTGCCCCGGTGGTCCGGAGTGAGCCTGTGGCTGCTGCTTATTGCTCGGTGAGCTGAACCGCTGATGAGTGTTGTGTCTTTCAGTTTGGCGCAAGCTTTTAAGGTGAGAAGTTTTGTATTGTATATTTTTTAAGTAATTTTCTCCCATATATATTACACTAGGAGCACCGCCTTTCTTTTTTTTCTTTTCGTTTGTTCCTTGTAGATCAAATTGGTGACAGTGACATCTAAAAAGTGGAAAGTTAAGAGCAGAATTGGAAATTAAGTCAAGTAGATTCCTAAAACTACATTATTAGATTGATTCTGGTTATGGAGGTCAAAGGGAAGGTAAAACAGAGTTAAAATCTGTAGAGAATGGATCAAGTTGAAAGACGCAGCCACGAGAAACATCTAGAAGGGAGCAAGAACCAAAAAGGGATCCACAATCTGGACCAATAATGAAGAAGACACTGAGGCTTAATGGCTAAAATCAGTCGAAGAACATTCTAACTCATGGGTGGGATAACCATCACTGATGGACACCATGAGGAAACCGGGGTCACCCATACGCAAGGACGAGGAGTGGGAAGTGATGGGTCACCCGATGGTTAAACTGGGATCTTACCGTCAGCTTCACATCTCCAAAGAAATTGTTGTTTCTGTTCACAGAGACTCTGCTTGTAGCTAAAGTGAATTTCTTCCAGGGAAAATCTTGGACTATGATGTCAGCATCAAATGCAGAGCCGTGTCCATCTACTATAATGGTCTCCTTGCTGTCCACACGCAGCACATTGGGTGTTATCAGGCTGCATCTGGTGGAGGAAATACATGGAGGGAAAAGATCAGAGTTAGTGATCTGCTACAGAATATTCCCAGTTCTGTTATCTGTCCCTAGAAAAGAAGGTCCAGTGGGTTGTTATAGATAGATATGAGATAGTCAGATAGATAGAAGGATGGATCGATATGAAATGGGTAGAGACATAGATAGATACTGTAGATATGAGATAGATAAACAGATAGATATTAGACAGAGAGATGGATATGAGATAGATAGATAGATAGATAGATAGATAGATAGATAGATAGATAGATAGATATTAGATAGATAGATATGAGATAGATAGATAGATAGATAGATAGATAGATAGATAGAAGGCGCACAATAGTGATATATGTTATAACAATGAGTGGATATGGATATTTAAATCCGCTCACCTCTGGGAGTTGTGCTCTATGATCCGAGGCACAACTCTCGTAAGAATATGGGAGCTCCGCGTGGAGCTATCACAATACGGCAGCCAAGCGTCCTGGAATCCCACGTGGAAATCCCTCTCATGGTTAGTGTATAGGTACAGGAAAAAATTAGGATCGCGGCACTCGTATACAATGGGTGCCAAAGGTAAATAATGTTACATATTAAATTTATTAAAAGGAGACATAAAAATCCATGTCGTAAGGACATCGTAAAATTTAGTAATTCCTTCAATCCAACGCGTTTCGCGTGGTAAATCCACGCTTCCTCAGGGGTACGTAATGAACAGAGTTTACAGCAAGTTTAAATAGAGAGCAACATACAGGTAAAGTGATGTTGAACCAACTTGCAACCATGTATCTTAGATGTTACAAAACAATGAGATCTCGGTTAAGTAACGTACACTCTGGATGGACCATCTATCTGTCAATCATCCAAGTGGCTTGATGATGAGCGGAAAAGGATTCCTAAATAGCAAAGTGTCTGTGTGTTTATCACCATTACTCTGTATAATTAAAAACCAAGACAGCTCGGAATGTGTGTTCACTAATGAGGACGTTAACGAACACCCTCCATATGTGTCTTGAATAAATGAATGAGATTTGCTCATGTGAAATAGAAATCATACCGAATAATGTTAGAATTTAAAACCGAATGGATTGTTGCGCTGTCTTAGTTCGGAGAATCCATAGAGTGGGATATTATAACCCAACTCTATATGATGAAGGAATTTTATCTGATCGTAAAGTTTCTGGGTTGTCAATGACTGCGGTTTGAATAAGATGCGGTGACGGGCAGACTAAAACCGCACTGTGTGAACACTATTAAGAGTTCATCTGCAAAATATATGAAAATGAGTCAATATATAAAGAAACAAGTGTTGTTAAAAACATCAGACGTTGAACAAAATTGGAGAGTAATACATATCAGTAAGAATATATGGAGAAACTAATTGAAAGATTTTAATATTCGAGATGCACTCCGCTAATCTCCATTTGTATCTCTTCCAGTGCGTTCATATTACACACTAATTTTTAAAAAAAAAATTCCAATAATGAGTTGTAGTGGAAGTTGATTAATCAATTTAATAGTACAACGTGATTTGGATGAAATGGTGGAACCTCGGAAAAAATTGTGGGTCCACTGAAATGTGAAGAGACATCAATACATTTATATATACCAAAGTATAGGTAGCCTAAAAGTGTATATAACTCCCTCTATATTTGAATTATATCAGAAGTTGCCAAAAGCACCTTACAGGAAATGTTAATAGATTAACTAGTGTAATAACCTAATGTTAAAATTATATTTAGGTTACAAGGTTTATATCAATAGATTCCGTTCCCTCAGACTCCATTGTAACCAATTCTACCTGTTTGACAAATGAAACGGGTTCGCCCCTGTTTGAACATGTAGACATCAATTTAGATGACACCCCAGGTCGTCCCACACTTGCACAAAGGGCTAAGATCATTAGAGAAAAATTTGAGACCATCATGAAAGAACATAATAGGTCTAGAACAAGACACTCCGACTCTAGTCTTCTTCTCTCTCCTCCTTCTTTTTCACAAATCACTGTTCACAATTCCTCAGATTCCTCGATCAACCTCTTAGATATAGACACCAGCACAACTCAAAGACCTTTGATAGATACCAACACAACTCAGAGACCTTTGATTGAGACCAATACATCCAGTACCTTGTCCTCTTTTTTAGAACAGGGCCATTCCATCCGACCTCACACACCACCACCCAGGAATTTAACAGGAACAAAAAGAAAAAATTCCATAGAGACTGTAGAGGAGGGACCCTCAGAAAAGAAAGAATGTCTAAGACCAAAAACATAGCCCCTGCACTAGAAAAGATCACATTACTTGTTAGGGGAATCTTAAATTTATCTGTTCATACCCTAACAGAATCAGAAATTTCACTCTTGGATAAAGGGCTATTCTTTTGCCCGACGAACAACAAAATCAATCACTTTGAATTATTCCTAGACATTCATCACTTCATACGCAAACTCACACTCAAACGTCACTTTCTGATCAATCCTCTCCCACAATAGAACCAACTACTCCCACTATCAATAAATTTAATTTGAAACCTAAGTCTAATTTCTACCCTACAAACTCTCAGGGACACTTGCTAAAAACTTTTCAAGATCTAGTGTTGACCGATATACAAAAAATTCAACCATCTAGGAGCAACCCCAATATATCCATTGAAGAATCTCGGGCAATAAAAACCCTAAAGGAAAATAGAGACTTAGTGATCCGCCCAGCGGACAAAGGGTGTGGCATTGTTTTATTAAATTATTCTGATTATCATAAGGAGTCTTTGAACATACTATCCGATAGTTCTTATTACAGTATTTGTTCTTTTGATCCATTTGTCAAATTACAGAAAGAGTTACACAATTTGGTTCAATTTGCTTTTTCTGAAGGTCTTATAGACATTAAAACAAAGCAATTTCTGTACATCAAGGAACCCAGCACACCATTCTTTTATTATTTACCCAAATTACACAAGAGTACAACTTGTCCACCAGGACGTCCGATTGTTTCTGGAGTAAATTCTCCCACAAGCAACGTATCACATTTTGTGGATTTACACCTCCAACAATACGTTACAAAATTGGAGAGTTATTTAAAGGATTCAGGTCACCTAATTTCCATTTTATCTTCCCTGAAATCTGAAGAGCACTATACATTTTTAACATTGGACGTTTCCTCCTTATATACTAATATAGAACATGAATTGTGCATTACTTGTGTCAAACACTTTTTAGACCTTGACAATTCAATTACAGAACCCTACAAAAATTTCTTACTCAAATGTCTTAGATATGTCCTTGAAAATAATTTTTTCGAATACAACAGTGACACCTACTGACAGGTAAGAGGTACCGCAATGGGTACAAAATTAGCGCCCGCCTACGCTAAGCTCTTCATGGGCCTTTTTGAAAATAGATACATTTATTCATACCAACATTATGATTATATCTTTTTATATAAAAGATACATCGACGATTTGTTTATTATCTGGCAAGGTCCCAAGGAGGCAATAACATCTTTCATTAATCATATTAACAGTAACAGTTTTGGTATCTCATTCACTTTTTCTGATAATTCCAATGAGATAGACTTCTTAGATCTAAAAATTTCACATCGTTCAGGTCAATTTATTACATCTAATTACTTTAAATCTGTTGACACTAATAGCTTCATCACCTTCAGCAGTGCACACCATAAACCGTGGCTTCGTAATATCCCCTATGGCCAGTTGAAAAGAATACGCAGGAACTGTACAGATACAAATACTTTCGAAACTCAAGCTAAGGTCCTACAAGATAGATTTAGGGAAAAAAAAATACCACCTC